>CM042859.1:3230013-3450013 GCA_023658055.1 Thaleichthys pacificus
AGAATGGGGAAGGCATTATGGCCCTATGATGCAACTGAGAATTGCAGTCATGTGCTATTGCTTTGGTCAACAAAGTGTGATTGTCATAATAATGACTGGGTATAGGGTTGAATGAGGTACTGTGGGCATGATGGACAACTACTACTGAGGACTGTGTGGATATCTTTAAAAGACTACTGAGGTGAAGGGCATGCCCATTGAAGCTTCATAAGTGTAAGAAGAACGTTATTGAACATAATAATGTTCACTTCGTAAAACCCCCCCATGGAGTAATAGAACCGAAATATTTTTCTTCCCCAATTAAAGGCAGTGGGTGATAAAGAGAGGATGGAAGCATGAAATCAGCATGAAAGAAGCGAAGCCTCTGTTATCATAGTCAAACACAGCAGCGATAGCATCACCCCCAGATTAGCCACAATTAGCACAATCATTTAGGGCATATCTGCTGTAATGTATTATCCTAGTGTCCACAATGTGAGGCCTTAAACCTGTCAGATACACGAAAAATGAATCAAATATAGAAATATGTGTCCATATGGAACTCTAATATTTCTATGAATGCACAACAAAAACCAACAGGCCTTAGAAAGGTCTAGCACAGATCTTAGCATATTCAACTCTATGGATCTAGTTTATTCAGAACAAAATAGGCCTACAGTGCTCTTGTCAGCTAGGGCAATGTAAGGAATGCTGCAGGTAATTAGCAGAATCTTGTTGAAAGCATAGATCAATGATTAACATCAAATGTGAGGTGACTGACACCACACATTTTCAAGAGCTGGGTCTACAAGCTTGACCTGAAAACTATGGAGGATCAAACCTGCCTTAATTAGAAATAAATAAATGTTACATTGGTACATTTGATATAGGTAAAATAATAGCCTACTTGTGTGTGTTATTACTTCGACGAAATTAAATTAATAACCAAAACAATCTCATTCTGTAGCCTACTATTACATTTAACCAGTAGACTAACATCCGAAACTAACTGCACGGCAGCAGCGCAAAAGACATTCAAGATATGCTTTTACAAGTGCAGAATAGTTTACATTCACTGCATGGCAGCAGTGTTATCAATAAAACCAGGTCTTACCTGAAATTACAGGGCACCATCAGACTTGACATTGATTGCGTTCTGGTGTGTTGTTGAAACGTCTGATAATAAGTCTTTAGTGCTACCGCGGTTGTTTCCTAGCAAACGTTTACTCAATTTATTTAAAAAAAATACATTCCACGCAGCCCTAGCCAACTGTTTAAAATAAAAGCATGCTTTGTTTGTTTGCTTGTGTTTGTAAGCCTACGTTAGGGAAAAATAGGCCTGTTGCCCCCCCCTTTTTCCGCACTACTGCCTGTAAACAATTATTCAGTAGGCTTTCCCGCCTCGAGAAGCACGCGCACAAATCACTCGAATACAAAATGGAAAGATGCTGTCTTGATATCGCAGCCAAACAGAGGGAGACGTCTGACATTTAAAAAAATTAAGAGAATAAGAGAAGGACGTCCCTGCCCTGAAATGCACTCCCCATGTAATGTATGTTCTGTTTATCCCAGCATCAAATGATCTTACTGTATATTGAGTTAACTAGTATGAGACATGCATGTGATACTTTCCTTATCAGCGCTAGCAGGGCAAAACACCAGTATTTTTCATAAACAAAATGAAATTCTCAACAATTTCAATGTTCTTCCTCTGACCCAATTAAATCAAGATGATGATGAACATTTGGTTTCCCATTGTTTATTATTGTTGTCTGCCTCGATATGAGTAAAACTAGGCTGTTATGCTCAATTTGATTAAGATGATTCAGTAGGTCTATGAGGAAAGGGGAAAATTGTGTCACCAAAACAAAAAAACCTTATAATAATCAAATTATACATGAAACCGCCAAGAACATGGCATGTAAAAAATTTGCTAAAAACAAAAATACCATTATGAATACAGCATTAAAAATCCACAACCTCTGCTGTAGGATAATACACAGCATCGGCCATGTAGCTGAGCAGAGTCTGAGCCATGCTGGGGCTATTTAAACACCCGCCGGATAAAAAAAAAAACTGCTGTACGCCGGAGCAACCATCTAATAGAAACCTTAAACACGAAGCACTTCTGGGATGACCCACACCCCTCCAGCCAACCAGCACACAGCAGCTAATGTTGCACCCGTTTCCTATTTGGTGGAGGATCGTGGAAGCCCAACTGGTGCGCCACACACTTCCAACACAGCTCCAGAACTACGAGCCGCGAGACGGATTCAAGGTTCAGTTGTTCCCGACTTGGCCGATATTACCCTCCGAATGGCCAGGGTATCAATCTCACCCGTCTGACAGAACACAAGCCTGCATCTGCAGATGCAATCTGGGAGTTCTTCCAAGGCCTCGCCCAGGCCTCCAACCTTTATTAAGAACTCAGGAGGGAATTTTGTAACCATCAGCCCTGCATGGAGAATGCTCTGGCAGACAAGAAGTTCATGTCAAACTCCAGCGAAACTATCAGGGGAGAGGACTCCTCTGCAGACAGCTATAGAGGTTAGAATAAGATTGTGAGTGTAGACTTAAAAGCTAATATATTCATATTTAATACAGCGGACGTAGTCGTCACGTACTGTTTGACTGTGGGAAGTAGGCATTGTGATCAATAATGCACACAGATGGGGATTAATTTCAAGATGTTGAAATTGAATTAACTATTCTTCTCTATGTAAATGTGTAGATGTGTGTGTGTGTGTGTGAGGATGTGTATTTCCATTCATAAATGAAATCTCACGAAGAAACATCTATATTATCGAGACCTCAGGTCTGCCTGCCAACTAAATACTTGATGGCTGATTCACATGCTGTGAGTTAGTTAATTGACCAACTGATGCGTCATTTCAAATTGACACATTCAATAACCCAATTTTTCTCTTGACAGACAAATGTTTCATTTGATCTCCTAAGAGGCTGGTATCTCCTTCCTGCCTGAGGGTCTCCAGTTATGTGTCTCATCAGCTCTTTATCTCTCCAACTTCATTCTCTTCCTGCTTTTTTGGGACCCCAGGATAACCAAGACCTTCCTGAAACACTCTTGCAATTACAACATTTGATTAATTTGCCTGGAACTTGCATCCAGAGGGCTGATGAATGAGATGAAGTTTGCCCCCTCCCCTCTCCACACACTCATGCACGTGCACACACACACACGCACACACACACACACATACAGACTAGCTGTCCACTGAGAAACTAATTATCATGCACAGCAACCTTTGTTCCACAAGGTCAAGCGTCTGAGGTGATGTAGAAGCTACTGTTTGCCGTTCCCATTCCAGCAGATAATAAAGTCAACTGTTTGCAAAAGGAACGCCATCCTTCTTAGTTTATTATAATTAGCCCATCTGTCATCCTATAAATAAACCGGATCAATCTTCTGAGCTAAGCGTTAGAGAGGGAGAAAGAGAGAGAGGAGAGAGAGAGAGAGAGAGAGAGAGGAGAGAGAGAGAGAGAGAGAGAGAGAGAGAGAGAGAGAGAAATACAGGGGAGAAATACAGGGGAGACAAACAGAGAGACGGTGAGAGAAACCAGGACTGTGCTAAGGACAGATGGAGATAGTAAAAGAGAACGGGGGGAAACCAGAAAGAGGGGAAGGGAGAGCGAGATCCCTTGTCTGAGTCAGTATGATATCGATGTTGTATACCGCATGTATAATGCTGTATTTCTATTCAAAAACACGACAGAGGGATGGTTGGAAGTGTGGCAGTTGACAGCATCAGGTGGCAGTTTGATGTTTTTGACAATAGGGATCGTGAAAACCTTAAGCAGCATCCCACAGGTAAAAGCACGCTACTTTGACTGGAGAGAGGCAGGTAGATCCATAGGCACAGGACTGAGTACCTGGAGCGGTTTCATTTCCATGGAAACCAGTCGTTGATTCCGAGAGTTGTGCACTGGGAGAGAGAGAATAAAGAGAGGGAGGGATATTAGAGCAACAAGAGGAGGAGGAGGAGAGAGAGAGATAGAGTGAGAGAGAGAGGGAACACGACAGGTTGGTTGGTGACAGAGACAGACAATCCCAGGGAAAGATGAAGATGGGCAAGAAATGCGTGGAGAGACAGAGGAGAGGGGAGAAGGGGAGGTGGTGGAGGGAGGAAAAGGAGGGGGACGAAGGAGGGAGCTAGGGAAGAGAAGGAGGGAATGGTGGTTGAGGGAGGGAGGAAAAGAGGGGATGGTGGAGGAAAAGGCAGTGGAGTGAGTGACAAAGCTCTTGGATCTGTGGTGGAGGAAGAGAATTGAAGAGAGAGAAAAAAACTAAAAGGTGGTTTGCCCTGTGACAGGCTCACACCAAAGCCAAGAGAGAAACAAACACGTGACTTTGAGATCATTTTCTATGTGTATGGAGGCACCAAAATATATTCTTGGCAAAAATGGGATTCCTACGTCTTGTAGAAACACTCCAAATCCATCCTTTGAAGCTGCACTGTCTTCAATAATACACACACATTTCAATCCAATCAAAATTGTATTCAACTGAAAATCTTTCTTTGTAAATAGTCCTTGCCTTTGCTCTGCTCCATGAGGTGAAAGGACTTTTTTTGTCTGGTATTTGTCTTGGAGAAGGGCAATGGTTGGTCTGCGATATCCCAGGGACCTGCTACTAGTCATCTTTCCGCTGATGTGCTTTCCTGTGAAGAAGATTATTGTGGTTCAGATAAAGAATTTAAGTTGCTGCAAGGTCAACGGAATTCATGCCTGCGATAAAGGAACAGAGACCCTTTTGAGCTCTGCTGAGGTTTCTGAGTCTAACTGATAAAACTGCAGTGGTTGGAGGATCCCCTAAAACGATAAGAAAGCAGAGGAAGAATCACCTGCAGGACGTAATCTTTGACTGCTTCAAGCCACCCAGGCAAAGCTATGTATTTACTTTCAGCTTGGCAGCTTTTTCCTTCCTTGGGGTTAGGCCAGAAATGGCCGAGGCAACTTGTGAGAAATTAGGATTTATAGTCTGTGGACTGGACTTCACTACGCATCGCTGCGCCAATGTGGAATGGTGCAATAATCGAAAACAGAGAAGGATACCTTATGACTTCATCCATTAGATCAGCGTCATGGTACGATTCTTTGAGCACCAGGCCAAAAGCAAGCGTCAAGGGGAGAAAAGCAGTGAAAACACTGATCATTCTGTATAGGTAACATACAGTAGTCTAAATAAAAGGCTAAATAAATGTAATTTTGACCCTTATGCAATTACACAACTTTGCCCTCTTCACACATTAAGGTATTCTAAAAAGGTGAGTGAGTACTGTTTAGGTTGGTTGAGGGGCAGTTCTGTGGGCGTATGTGAAGCCCTCTGTGACATTGCTTGTAAAAAGGGCTATACAAATACACTAGATTTGATTATACCCATAAGAGAAACCTAAATGACATGAAAAATATACTGTTTATCCGAGGGTGTTATGACCTATTACATATTTTAATGTGATATTACATCCTATCCATAATCTAATACAAGTGAATAATAAAACAATAAAAATGGCACCATTGACCTCATAAAAGTCAAATAAGCTTTTTTTCCCCCGGCAAAAGCATGTCCAATTCATGAGAAGGACACACCTCGGTAGCGTTTTATTTGCCATCTTGTACGCAGTGCTCATGGATTACTGTGCTCAAGGAGCTGTGAAATCTCTTCAGAGACCTCAAACTACCGAAACAGCCAGTTCCCGCCCTTCCTCCAGCAGACAAACCTTCGCCCACCTTCATGAATAACAAGGAGAGAAGCCAGTCACAGGCAGGTTTCCACCATCACACCCCGTCCCTCGCCGCACTCCACACTGTCAAAAACATTGTGAGACCTCAATTTTGGAGTTTTGAACACCAACTGACATCTAACCAATCCAATTTGCGTCAAATGTGCTACTCACCCCTGAGGAAAAAGCCCTTAACAACGAGGGACAGCCATCAAGGAAATACTAACTTGGTAGGCCCTACATCGAACCTTCCTGAAAACAAACGTCCCCATTGATAACGAGGTTAGCAGAAACAAGCCCTGCCAGGTCCCCAAGAAGAGATGATACAAGGGCTAGGACAGAAGACGGGTACAGAACTAAACAAGTTTCCGAAGAAATGTTTTCTCATTTGGACTCGTCTCATTAATAAAACGCTGCTTTGCAATGGCTCCCTGACAGCTTGTCTGTGTGAGAAACTTATTGAGGAGCGACCAGTTCATCCGTTTCATCACGTTGTCTTCGTTTTTTCCTCCATTCCATCACTGATAGAAACAAAGAAGGAAAACAATGCATGCCATCCACATGGAGGAAACAGGGGCTGTTTTTCGACAAAAGCAGACACCTTCAACGTGAACCTCTCTTTTCAGTAGGCTTCAATCAGCCTGTTGCATGAGTGTGATGAGGGGCTGTGCTCCTAGCTCCATGGTGAACAATGATTGGGCAGTGAGATTCATGAGGGCCTCTGGCTATGCAGCATCATCTTGTGGGCTGATTATTCAGCCTGGGCAAAGGCAGGCGGAAAACGGATATTAAATCAACAGAGCTTATTGCCATGCTACGATAGGCTGGAGCTTGAGCGAAGGCGAAATGCGTGTGCACTCTGCTCGCTCCTATAAGCACTTGAGGGGGTGGGGGAATTACATTTCCAGGGGGCTCTGGATGAGTTAGGCAATTTGCTGTCCATGGCCATGATAAATAGTGATGGTCTCATAAATTGTACTGAGGAATATATTGCTGCTATAATATCTGTTGTTTTGCACATGGAGGTCTCTCTCAGCCTTAAGGTCAGCCAGTTGCACCTCACCCAAAATAAAACTTGTGAAACTCAAAGTGAAGTGAACTAAAGCTAATTAAGGAAGACAAATCACACATGCCTACTCTGTGTGGTCAGACCTATGGATTTTATTTTAAGCTTATTGAGAAATTGACTAGTAATAAATGATGGGGCACGTTAGCCGCTGCCTACTAAGCAGAATCTTCACAGCACTTGATCAAGGTCTGGGAAATGTGTTGATCAATGAAGACTTAATCTTATCTCAACCCACCACTTAGAAAACCTAAAGCAACTATGGCCATTTAAAGGGGCTTGGACCATCTATCCATTAATGGCTGAGTAAGAAATACATTGTTTTTTCTTTTAATTGAATAAGAACTGACATATTGAATACATGGCGAATGACGCGATATGCAATTTGATTCAGTGATTGTTTTAAGTGACACGATGGCTATTCAAGTAAATGCGTCTTTACTGTCGATCGAGTATCCTTTGAGCAGGCATGCCCTCTTGTGTTCAACCAACAGCATCCACAAAGTTGGGTCCACAAACGGGGTTATTGTTATTTAAAAAAACAACAGAAAAACAACAAAAACTCAGGTCATTGGTTATTTTCGCAAAAGTAGGTTATACCTACTTAATCTAACTTTAATCTCCAGAATTTAGACGATATCCTCCTCTGAACTGATATATATTTGAACCACATCATTAGCCAATGAAAACACACGAGACGAATTTCTGCATAAACTTAAGTGTGGCAACGGCTAACTGTAATTTGAACTAGGTAGCTAGCCTACCAGTAGATCGGTGTACACAAAATACATCAATCATGAGGTAATCTCATTACGTTAGAAATATATTCACGTACAACGGCAGCAACACACTTCCGGAGTTAATTCACTGCAGGTGAGCAGCGCACTTACAACTTCATCAAAATTGTAAACAGCAGGCAAGCTGGTAGTGGTAGCTAGCTAAAGTGGCAGCGTGGATACGTATTTGTTACTTAACGTGTGCCTAGTAATCGCATGTTGAATTTGTGCCGACCACTAGATTATTTTTTATTTCTCGGCTCATTTTTTATTATGTTTGCGCAAGGAGGATCCCTATCCAGATTAGCGTGGAGCAGTTGTCGAAGGTCACATCTACAGTACAGTACTTTAGATCTAGTTACAGCAACCACCTACAGTAGCTAGCCTAGCTGTTTAAAATCTCATCTGTCCTGGACCTTATTAAATCAGATATGTGTAGTTATGTATTTGAGGCGAACAAATTTAATGCCATCAAGGTTGACTATCATTGGCGTTAATGTATAGGAGTACAGGCTACAGCGATGTTGCTCTCTTGGAAGATTGCTAGTACAGTACAGTAGCTAACTCTACGTAGTTCCTAACGCTACTGTACACTACTAGCAATCAAGTGTTGTCAGGTTGTAGCTGTAGTTGTTTACTTAGGCTTTGGGGGACGAGCATGTTTGTCATTAGCAGATAATTAGATGATTGCAGTTCGCTAATCCTTTGCCACCTCCCTACTGTACTAGCTGCCAGCTAGCTACAATAAAGCAGTAGATCAGATGAAACACGAGCTAGCTTGCTAAAGTTAACATCTCTGCTAATATTTAGCTAGCTTGCTGGAGCTGTACTAGTACTACTAGTAAAGATAGAACAGCGATGCCGGGAAAATATAAAATATGCATTTCTCTATTTGTAGTTTTAACGATTATAATGTTATTCGTCTCTTCCTATCAAGCTATTTTATTTATAAGGTTAATGAAAGCTGTAGCTAAGCATATTATGTGACCGTGTGTGTTGTGATTTGCCGCTAATTAACACGTTTCTTTTTTATAACGTTTTAACAGGATGGGAAACTTCACATCAACCTCGTCTAGTGGATTGCCAAGCTCTGCGTGTGCACAATTTGTCAAGGTGAAACATTTTTTTAAAATGATTTAATCCTGATCCATCTCTTTGGATGCTCTTTTAAACAGCGACTAATGCATATTAATTACTTTTTTTAATTGCTATTGCTACTACTAAAAATAAGATTTCTGTCCGGTCTTAAACTCCACCGCTGTAAAAGAGTGTGTTGTGGTGATAATTATAATTTGTTTATTCTTACAGGATGTAGTGTCTCATAACTGCGTGGTCATATTCTCGAGGACCACTTGCCCATACTGCAAAATGGCCAAGAACGTATTCAACGAAATAGGCATAACTTACAAAGTGATTGAGCTGGACGAGCACAATGACGGGAGAAGACTTCAGGAAGCCTTAGCTCATATGACAGGTGCCAGAACGGTATGTTACTTTTACCAAGTATGTTATGGTACATCAGCAAATGTAAATGGTCTGTCTGTTTAATATGTGTACTGGGCCACATACTGAGTGGTGTTGGCAAGTGGTGATGCATCAACTTCAAACCAGGACCATATGGTCATGATGAACAAGTCAAAACTCCTGTCTTGTAAGTGCACCCGTGGTGATGGTGTAATTTTGACTTTTATTTCAGGTGCCGAGGGTGTTTATTAATGGCAACTGTATTGGGGGAGGATCGGACACAAAACAGCTTCATCAACAGGGAAAACTGATGCCTCTGATTGAACAGTGTGCTCCTTGCTGTGCAGGGACAAATGTGGACGGCTCTGGCAGTGGCTTTTTTGAATCAAGCAAATGACTAACCGTTTTAAGTATTGTTTCATCCTGTATTTATTTGTCGGGAGTTGTCTAGACTCTGTTTTATGTATTGTATGTTGTGAACGTGTAATACGCATCTTTTAAGCTACCTCTCCTTTCAGGAATGTACAGTGACAATAAAGATCCCATCTTTACAATATGAGGATTATGCATATTTAATATGGGGTATTGGGAAAGACCATGTTTCATACAATAATATTCAGGTATATTCAACTCAATTTGCTTCTTAGTTGTACATGCAGAGCTAGTAGCCACTTTAAGTATTACCACTGCATTACACCAACATAACATTCAGTCCTTGTCCAGTCCATGTGTAAAAAAGGAAATTGCCTTCATGGTTTCAAACCTTGACATTTATTTACCCTGTAGTTAGTAAGCACTGCAGTGCTGAGACACCTACAAAGGGGGTTAAAACCAACCTGGCAATTCTACTCAGGCAACTGCGGCCACGCGATTCACGCAATGAGAATATTTCTCACACGCATCGCACGCAGTCAGCCCAGGAAGCTAGCCAGCTAGCACGGTTTCATTGTCTTCTGCTGAAAATAGTCAGCTAACTACAGTATTCTCCGTTGCATGCGTCCATTTATTTTTATTCTGTCATAACCCGACCATGGCTGGAAGCGCAGGAGAATGGTGTCTTATGGAGAGTGATCCAGGAGTGTTCACAGAATTGATCAAAGGCTTTGGTGAGTCATCATACCTACGTTAGCTAGCGGTCCAGCAAACGGTATATAGCTCTTCAATATACTGTGCACTGTGTGGCACTATGGCTAGACCTTTGCCTAATTAACATCTAACTACTGTTCGCGTGCAAGTTCATCCAGCCGGCTAGTAGTACTAGTAACATACCTACTTTAAGATTTGCCAGCTCATACCTAAGCTAGCCGGCTAAGTCATGAGCTGCTAGCTGGCACAACTGTACACTCACTGTCAGTTGAGTTGTCTAGACAAAATACAAAGGTGCACCAGATAGATTACCACACATATTGTTAGCTATAACATGGTTTAGACCACGGCCTAAATATGTTTGCAAGCTATATATTTAGTCCAAATATTTAACTGTTTAGATGGCTAGGTACCCACTCCCGGCTTTCCAAACACAATTAACGTTATCTAATGAGCTAGCTAAATTCAGCTAACTGCTAGCTAAGAATTTGATACTTGCGACCGCTGTGTCCACCTGGCAACAGCATTGCGAGTCATGCTTGTGCATCATTTACTAGTATTCCTGTCTTCAATAAATGTATTTGATTGAACAGCCTTATAATGTAAATATATAGCATCTTATCATCATGTCCACGTGCTTACGTTTACGTTGCTTCTGGTAGCTTGCCAAGTCATGCTTAGTGCAGTAGGTGTCTGATGGATTAGCTACCGTTAGCTTCTAGCTGTGTACAGGATGCAGCCTAATGGTCTCACTTACAAACAGGATGCAAAGGAGCCCAGGTAGAAGAGATATGGAGTATGGAGCCAGAGAACTTTGAAAATTTAAAGTAAGCCTTGATTTATTTCAAATTTTATCCCTTAAGTTGGAACATTTTTGCATTATTTATAATTTTTCTTTTCTAGACCTGTTCATGGATTAATCTTCCTCTTCAAGTGGCAGCCAGGTGAGGAGCCAGCGGGGTCAATTGTTCAGGATTCGAGGCTGGACAACATTTTCTTTGCCAAACAGGTACAGGCTCACAATCGGCAATGAGTGTAAGAGTACAGTACGTGCAGTTAATATAATGTAGATGCCTTGTTTGAATTTGAATCGCCAAATGTGCGTGCTTAGATTCTGATGGTGCTGTGTCGTTCCAGGTCATTAACAACGCGTGTGCAACTCAGGCGATAGTCAGTGTGCTGCTCAACTGCACCCACCCCGACATGCTCCTAGGAGAGACGCTGACAGAGTTCAGAGAGTTCTCCCTCAGTTTTGATGCCGCTGTAAGTCCTCGTGGAGATCGAACCTGATTATGGGCAACACATTTGTTTTTTTTGTTTTTTTACTTAAATATTTTCAGCAAATGTAGTGTTTCTTCAATTATCCATCTGCAGAGAGGTTATCACACATTTCAATCAAGATAGATGGAAATTAAATGACACATCTGATATGTTCCTAACTGTTTTGGGTGTCTCTTTTTTCAAGATGAAAGGTCTGGCCCTCAGTAACTCTGAAGTGATTCGGCAAGTTCATAACAGTTTTGCCAGGTAAGCTGTAGTACCCTTTAAGCGCTATGTACTGCAGCACGCACAAGAGGATTCCGCCTCACACTTTGGAGTCCTTCATATTATTATAGTACACGGCCCTCCGAAGCAGAGAGGCAGTCACTGTTCTTTGAGCGGAACTGAGAAAAAATGGCTTCAAAGGGTTTCATTGCAGTCGACTTGACCAACTGACACATAAAACTCAACCACTTGACAAAGCAAGATCTACATGTTGGTCAAACCATTTGATCGAAAACCACAGTAACTCCGTTTTGATCACATGACCAGTTGCTGCCCTGGGCAGTAATACCTCAACGTGTGTCTTCTGTTCCGCAGACAGCAGATGTTTGAGTTTGACGCCAAGTCATCAGCGAAGGACGAGGATGCGTTTCACTTTGTGAGCTACGTGCCGGTCAACGGTCGACTCTACGAGCTGGACGGACTGCGCGAGGGACCCATCGACCTCGGTGCGAGACATAAGCTCCCGGCACGGTTTTAGGCCTTTTTAGCAAAGGAACTTTGTTCCTAGAAGATGAATATGGCAAGAGCCATTTCAACTGACCACCGCAGTCTTCTATGTAACGACCTGCCTTTCTGCCTTTCCATCCGCAGGTGTGTGCAATCAGGATGACTGGATCAACGCAGTCCGGCCAGTTATCGAAAAAGAATACAGAAGTACGCGCTTAGTTTCCTGTCGTAATACCAGTGATGGGCAACCCTCAATGTCCCGTCAACGATCGCCGCGACAAAGAGGTTGTCTGACTTTCAAGAGCCCAGACATTGAACGTGTCCCACTCCCCAACCTGCAGGTACAGTGAAGGAGAGATCCGCTTCAACCTGATGGCCATCGTGTCGGACAGGAAGATGATATACGAGAGGAAGATCACAGAGCTGCAGACCCAGCTGACGGAGGTGAGAACCACACCTGGAGAAGCTTCCCATGGGTGGACGAAACCCCCCCCAAAAAAGATGTAAATCCGCCTGAAATTGATTTGGTATTTCTCTTCCTCTCCAGGAGGAGCCAATGGACACAGACCAGAGCAGCACCCTCCTGAGCTCCATCCAATCAGAGATCGCCAAGTATCAGCTCCTCATCGAAGAGGAGAACCAGAAGTTGAAAAGATACAAGGTGAGTCCTTGCCGTCGTTGGCCTGCATCCACCAGCAGCATAGGTCAGCAGAGGTCATCAGTCATGAGGTCATCAGTCATGAGGTCATCAGTCATGAGGTCATCAGTCCTCAACAGATGCTTTTATCTCCACCGGATATTTAGATTGAAAACATCAGACGGAAGCACAACTACCTGCCCTTCATCATGGAGCTACTGAAGACCCTTGCACAGTATCAACAGCTTATCCCATTGGTGGAAAAGGTGAACATTCAACAAACCATGTATTTGATGACTTCTGTGTGCAAAAGTTGACTTTATTTTGAATTCTAGTGACCCTAGTTTAATAATGAATGTGGGAAATTTTAAGGGGCGAAGTAAATAATCAATGGGATCAGTGTTAGGACCTGTGTTAAATGTCATGTCTCACAGCCTACACTAGAGGGCTTCATTTGTGCAGTGGGACTGGTTTAATAGCTGAGCAAACGGTTTTCTATCTTCCCCAGGCAAAGGAGAAGCAGGGTGCCAAGAAGGCACAGGAGGCAAAATAACCACAGACAACACGGACATATCCCAACCACACCTTTCATCTACTGTCATTTTTCCTGAAAAAAAAACCAAACAAAACACTTCTGCTGGTTTTTCTCCATGGTAACCCGTGACCCACCGGACATCATCTCCGTGGACAGAACAGTCAATGGAACTGTTCCCATCACCGTGTTCCCCTCGCATGAACAGACGCGTGTTCAAATCAATCTTGTCTTATTTTCATAATAAAATGTCTCGATGTTTCATCCGATCCAGCCTTTAGATTTTGTCCTATATAACATGCATCATTTGTGTTACTGTTCAGTTGAATCCTGCATTATTGTTTCATACGTTTGGTCAGCTGTCATTACAAGTTGGAACGTCTGTCAGTGTTTCGTTTTGTGTTTGTAGTTGTAGTCAGTGGGATCCTAGTGCCATCTACTGGTTAAATTTAGTAACTACATTGCCCCCAAATAAACACAATATTAGAAATGAAAAGTGTTTGGCTGCACAGTGTGAAAATGAAGTGTGTGTGCGTGTGATCAGTCATGATATTCCAGTTACTGTAGGAATAGCCTGGTGTTGTGAGGATACTAAGAAACGATGGATACCCACCTTCTAAATATTTATTTTCATCAAAGCAGATGAGGGAGGTGAGGCTTACGCTCTTAGACTCGAGGTGAACTTGGACGTACTCGCTCAGACTTGACGTTCACAGAACCCAGAGTGTGACACGCTCGGGGGGCTATTTTTACCCCGAGTGTTTACACACGCACCCAAGCACCGCTTGGAACCAGATCCGCTACAGTCCTGCCAGGCTCGAACGTAGCTGCTCACATGCCGGTTTTACTAGAACACTGGTTGTTATCTCAATACATGGCTGTGTCATGTTCATAATAGTCATTGTAGTTATCCTGTAGTACATTTTTGGAAAGGAGTTACTATAAACTGTAAAATATTTCCAACTTCCAATGCCAGATGTTTGGTCCACTACACAGCAACGTGAACCCTACACATAAATCCAACCTCTTTCCCCCCCAGCTTTCCCCAATCAATCCAAGTGTACACGTGCAAGAAACACTGTTGTTTTTGGTTTTAGCCAACGCTTTCGCCAGACTGCTCGAGAGTGTCTGGGAAATAACCGGTGGTCAGGAGCTGTCAGCCATGCAGGAGCGATGCGTGTGAGTGTCTGTGCAGTGTCAGCCTTCTAACGATGAGCGCACGCTTTGGGAACAGCGCTGTTACGGAAGAGACCCCGGATAACAGGTGGAGGACACTGCGTCAGTCGTGGCGTTCTTTCCCGGCGCGTGAAAGAAAAGAACATAAAGTAAAATAATATCGTAGTTACTGGAAGCGACCGTGTGAAGGTCTCGTCGGGCGCACAAACAAACGTATGATAACAGAGTGATAGGCCTTGTTACTGGAATTATCGAGTGCTGAGGGAAATGTATTATATGTTTATGAACAGAAAATCCATATTTGGCCTGTGTGGAAAACCTGATGTTTTCGCTGGTTCATGGACATTGTATGAATATTTCAAATGTACTGTTCATCAGGGACGTGCACAGGAATATTGAAGGGCAGTTGCTCTGGCCAGAAAAAAGCCCCCCCCCCCCCCCCCCACCCGGCAAAAAAAGTAAAACAAATCTTATCCATTGGAAGTGAATAAGGCTACTTAATGAAATGCCTCGGGTGGCGATTTAAAAAAAAAATCTAGGTCTACATGAAATTCTGCAGCTGTTTAAATTTACTATTATTTATTTATTTATTTCCTCGGAGAGGCACTTTGACTCGAGGAGGTCAAACCGGCAGTTGCCCGGGCAACCTTAGCCACCCCCTGTGCACATCCCTGCTGTTCATTACTGTCACTGATAATGACACAAATAAAATTAGGACAACTCTTAATATCAAAGTGCTCACACTTTCACACTATTATTTTATTACATTTTGCAACATCTGACAAAAATAAATTACGAGCAGAGTTCATGTAAAAGGTAGAAATCTGCAGTCCAGCTGCATCTACAACATGTCAAATATACATTTTATATTATATACATACATTATATGTACTGTACTGTATTCAGTAATCACTTCTCCTGCTACACCAGTGTTAGCATAATATTTCAAAGTAAAAACCAAAACACCCTGAGTAAACCTCTCTGACTGGTTAAAGAAAGTGCTTGTTTACTATGTACGCAGTTTGATGTGCCCCTTCTAATACTGCATGGCTTTGGCCAGTACAAGCAGCACTTAGTGCTCTGTGTGAACATTCACCCTAACTAAAACAACTGTCTGCCGGCCTCCTCCTTCTCGCTGCAGCGCACAGCTCCTTATAGAGCTCCGAGTTGATAAAACGGGGATAGGAGTTGTTTTCCATTAGGCTATAAACTCTCTTCTGGGCTGCCAGGAAGCAGGTCAGGGTGGGCAGGGGGAGGGCATGCGTGATCTCCTCCTTGGTGTGGAAATCCAGGTTGATCTGCAATCCAAACGAGTCGTTATAATAAGATCTTTTCGTAATGTCTTGTTGTTTCGTCTACTACATCTCGGAGTATGTATGTTTTGCATTGTCGTTGTCAATGCAACTGTGACAGTGCAACTTTCCCAATAGAATACTCGGCAATACTCTATTCCACTCTACTAGGTTCTATTCTGTTCTACTTTATAAGAAAGCCAAATTGTGTGAGCACCGAATATGAGCATACTTGCTTCTCGAATGTATTTCTCGATGATATCAAGTGATTGTATTGCATCTTTCTAAATGTATTCACCTCTTTTGGAGCTTCAGTTTTGATAAACTCCTCATAGATGCTCTGGGCCCTCAACGCGAGTTTAGCCGGAGATGTCACTTTTCGGAATTCTTCGCAGGCCATCCAAAACTCAAAGTTTTCCTCACAATATTCTGATTTCAAGAATATCTGGAAGGCCACACTGCCATCTGCAATAGAGAAGGGAATGTGTGAGGCTCAGAATGCACCTGTCATTGGAACTCAAACACAAAGGTCAATGATTCATTAAGGTCATGTTAACACGCCCAACACAAGGATGTGTAACAGCGAGTGATGCTTACATTTATGAGTCAGTAGTTTGTCAAATGACTGCGCCCACTGGTTCACTTCATCAACTGTTGGTCTGAGACAGGGAAAAAAGTTGCAAAACAGTGAATAAACATACTCAATATTTGGTTTCGCAATATTGGGAATATCTACACCTGTCACAGTAGTGCGACTGCCCCAGTTGCCTTACCTGAAACACTGTTTTTTTCTGGCTGTGGTTCGTGAACTAAACGAACGGTTCTTTAAGATGTAGCGCAGTCTTGCCCTCCAGCTTTTCTTGCTGTGAAGAGAAGAGTTCACGTGTGATTAATTCAAGTTAATGTTTGCTGTGGCACCTCGGTCAGCACAGAGTCTCACTGGGACTACCTGACAAGCGTAAAGCGCAAACTCACCTCATTCCACTGTTCTCAATAGACTGCTCTGTTTTCAGACAGTCAATGCAGACCTTGTTACCTTCTGACCCCATACTCTTTTTCATATTTCCACAGTCCCTAGAGTCCGATTAGAAATGTCTCCCTCCCTGTGGCTATCTCAGAACTTTATACACTCCCTTCGAGCAACAACGGAGCTAAGGCGGGCCCACAGGGACAGATCTCAAAGACGATTGGCTGTCACCTTGGAAACATTGGACTCGTCATGTTCTCACTGTTAGGGCCCGAGGGCGATAGGGGCGGAGTATCACAATTTCTGGTGTGTTTGTATAAACATTTACTATTTGAGTCACTCTGCCTTGATTGAACACTGGCTGTGGGAGTCCAGGCACTCTTCCTCTCAAGTGAATTTCAGGGCACAGAAAGTAAAACCTTTAATCCCTCAAAGACACTCCAGGATTTGTAATATTGGAACCTTTAGCTTGTTTTTGAAGTAGGGTTCAAATGCTCCTTAATACAATTCACACACTTCAGGGACACATCTAAACTACCTCTCACATTACAATAGGACTTTGTTTGGGCTTTTTGTGGAACCCAAAAGCACCTGCGAGTAAAATAAAAAAGTATTTTTAAGTGCCACTTTGAGCCTTATGAGACCATTAATGCTTGTAAAACAGTGTAGGAATGGAACGCTCATGTACCTGTCAACATGACGACTCCGCAGTCAACCTGCATGCAGACTTTGCCAGCATGAGGGCATGTGTCCCTACAGAAC
Organism: Thaleichthys pacificus; assembly: GCA_023658055.1. NCBI lineage: Eukaryota > Metazoa > Chordata > Actinopteri > Osmeriformes > Osmeridae > Thaleichthys > Thaleichthys pacificus. The sequence continues at coordinate 3,247,484 of CM042859.1, forward strand.
AACTTATTGTGCAAACATGAATGCAAGCTTGAACAACATTCAGTGTCATCCGTTTAGCCATGACAGAGGAACCTGGAATGTTATGTTCTATCAAACACGTCTTCTTGCATTCCTTTTCATCTACCAACCATTTCTGATGGTCTATGAATAAACCATGTATTTAAAGAGATCAATGAGTCTGTTAAGATTGGCTAATCTGGTTCACACGTTCTGATTTAGCAAGGAGTGCAGTGTACCAACCACAGCAACCTGAGTTTCAATCTGGCCCAGGCCCTTTGCTGATGTTATCCCAACTCTCTCTCCCTACATTTCCTGTATCTCTATACTGTCACTATAAAACAAATAAAGGCAGAACATGCTGCCCCGGAAGATATATCTCAAAACTGAGAGTTGTGGTGTTTTTCTATTCAGTGACTGTGTGACAAATTCTATGTCGTTGTAGGTATGCATCTGTAACTTAATGAACTGACTACAATGACCTGGCTGTTTCTGAGGTCGTTCACACGTGTGACATCGTTAGAAAGCCCAGGATGTCTTCTAAAAAACTACAAATACAGAAGTTTGAATGCAAACTTACTACACTACACTGCAGTGGATATACATGACTGGTCGAGTCTCAGACTGCTGGACATAAACTAAGCTGATTTACCCCAGTGAGCTCTAGAGCCTAATATACCTGAATTGTAATAGACTAGCAAGTAATAGCACATTTTTAAATGAGGCCTGATATACCAACTGGGATCAAATACCTTGCAGCAGTGCTTTGCACAGAGCAATGGGACTTCTGATACCAGATCAACAACATCGTTCTGTTTTTCAAGTTCGGCTCTAGGTATAAACCCACAATGTGGTTAAAGCACTCCAGACCTCTGGGAAATCCTGTGTACGTAAAGCTTTTGGGGAGTACAGTCTTCCTTGGTGGAAAGTTGGCCCTTTTCCACATCTACTTCTGACCAGACTGCTACTTACACTGAGTCTGCACATCATAATCCACCTCCCCCCCCCCCCCCACCACACACACACACACACAGAAAACTTTGTATGCTATGGTTAATCTCGTTGGGATTCAAAATTCAGGTCCTTTCCAAAATCCTCTTTTCACCCAGCCTAGCTCCGAACCCCGACCCCTTAATCATGCGTTAGTTTTGCTCTTGATGCTACTTGGGCCTTCCCAAGGGTAGTGCAACGAGACCACACACACACAGAACCACAACATAGAGACTGACACAGGTGTACTGCACCGCTGATGATTTATACGCTCTGAAACTGATGACAATAAACAAATTGTGCTGTAACGATGTAGGGTCTCCGAGTGCTAAACTCAACCTTCGAAAGGACAGCCCAGAACAGGGAGATATTTGCCTCTGAGGTGTCTTCCTGTTAACTGAAGATTGATATTTCTGGATGAATGTTGTACAGTACTTACGGTTGCATGATTAAGTCCATTCACTGTCATTCATGTAATAGTTCATTGTCATTTTGTCACAACTTGTAATGCATTCTTTAAATATGTCAACTATGATTCTTCTATTGTCCTTTGTCAAAGCTTATCTCCTGAAGCGTATGTCAATAACTTTTCCATGACTCATCAAGACAGAACCGGATAACTGAATCACCAAAGCACATTGTGATAGTTTATTTAGACGTACCTTTGCACATTGAGTTGCTTTATCTAGATGTGCCGTTCATTTGCATGAATGGAAACAGGCTGTCAGAGATCGAGTCAGCAGTTATGCGCTGGCCATGGTGACGCAAAGAACTTGCATTTCAGGCTTCAGCATGTATTTGATATCAGACCGCTTGATTAATACCTTCATGTTCTTGGTAGAGACAGGATACTGCGTGGCGATAGACACGTTGTTCAGTAAATGCCTTGAGGTTTTGGAGGCTGGTTCTCTGTGTCTATGATTACAGGATACGCATTGAGTAAAATGTTGTCGACAATGTGATTCTGTGAGATGCTACTGATCTGAACAGGTTTCTCACAGTGTTTGGGTCAATAACAGCGAACGAATTGAACCTAACTATTTCCCTGAAGAAAAAACGATTGAACCGGTACATTTCAATCCAGTACGCTGAACTGCTTGTTGCTGTGGCTGAGCGTAAAGGGAAGGTTATAACGAGCTCTGTGGCAGTTACCTTTTGATATTTTCCAACACATTCACCATTCAAGAGTAGTTTGTTGAAATGCTTTCTCTTCACGGAACAGAAATGTGGACATACCCTTTTGTTTAGAGCACTTCTTACTAATCGTAGAAATCACCCCATTTCGTCAGAAACTCAAACGCAGGACCTTCCTGTTTCGACCCGTTGGTAAAACTCTGACCTGCAAGTCTGCACGTCTGTCTCAGAGACTAAAGATCCCATTTGGTCAGACAGGAGATGCTGACAACACGTTTTCGTCCTGTACTGTAACTCATCCTGAGACGTCCAGACACACTGGCATTCGGGCCACGTCTAATGAAGGTCGGTGGTTTAGATTGGCCTCGGTCTGTTGACCTCATGACCCCTTTAGGGGGAAACTATGTGGGAGAAAGAACACACTTTCTGGTATAGAAAATAAATACATGGGGTCTATGGGAGCACTGATGAAACGTGGAAAAGAGGCAACATATCTCGAAATGATTTAATAATTTAATTCCTAATCATGAAAATATTTACACTGCAAAAGTCAGCATTGCAACAGTGGCTGTGATAATAAATAAATACAATTCAAAACAGTTCAGATCAACTCTGCTAGATAACCCATTTAAATTGTGCATGTTCTGTGAGCAACAGGAAAGTGTCTTTCGAAAGAAAGAATCCAAAAAGCTAAATTGCAAGGTAAGCATACAAAGTGAAACACTGGCACTGTTCTAATTGTCAAGACTTGACCGCAAAACACGTCATTACGTCTCACAACGGCTAGCTATCAGTGGAAGAAGTCGTATGTCTTGAAGGTGTGAATAACACTCCTTAGAAGAGCTGTCGTACTTTGCTACCCGTGCCAGAGTGCACTCGAGCTGCTCTCTCTCATTCATCTAACCCCACGGAGACGTCCGTACAAAAGAAAAAAAAGAAAACATATCCGTCCTGTGGCCCGAGCTTGATAGCTATACTTATGTGTGCTTTTTCTTCTCTCTCTCAGGCTCTCTCTCTGTGTCTCACTCTCTCTTTCACACACACACACGCACACGCACACACACATACAAGCACACGCACACACATAGATTGTAGCCATTTCCACTAACATCCTGTGTCCTTATCTGAGCAAGGAAACACATCCTCCAGAGGAGACAGTGTGTTAACTGACATTGTGTCATGGCTGTCTCAACGCTCTGATGATTCACGGCCCAGTCAACCATGTTCGCTTTGCATCGAAACTTATCATCCTGTACAAACACACCAGAGGAGGAATTACAGCCCAACAATGTTCTCCTTTCTCCGCTGGCCTGCCAGCAGACGCTCTAAGGTTGGGGTCCTTTCGGATTGTGGGGACCGTGGTGCTGGACAGGTAAGGACACAGGTTTCTCCGCCTTCCCCACACAAAGCCATCCATGGACCCTCTCTTCCCCTCTCCGCCTTCCCCACACAAAGCCATCCATGGACCCTCTCTTCCCCTCTCCGCCTTCCCCACGCCAGGCCAGCCATCCATGGGCCCTCCCTTCCCCTCTCCGCCTTCCCCACGCCAGGCCAGCCATCCATGGGCCCTCCCTTCCCCTCTCCGCCTTCCCCACGCCAGGCCAGCCATCCATGGGCCCTCCCTTCCCCACAAAGCCCAAGCGTTCCAGTTATGAGTTTTCATGTTCGCTCCGTTCCTCTCACTGCTCTCATCCCTTGACGGCGTCGGCGGCGAGGGACTCCAGGAGGCTTCTGTAAATGTCCGAGCGCAGGAACCGCGGGTACGAGTCTCTCTCCATCAGGCCGTAGACGATCTTCTGGGCGTCGTCGAAGCAGCACAGCGCGGGAGTCTTCACACTCCTCTTGATCTGCTCTCGAGTGTGGTGGTCGATGTTGATCTGGAACAGGGTTCGGGGACAGATGTCAACGTTGCACTCACGGTACAAGTAGTCCGAGCTAAACACACAGGCAGGTTCATTGAGTGGATGTCCAATTGTGTAAGGCGCCGGTGGAAGACTTTGTCCTCAATCTCACCTCTTTTGGAGATTCCGCCTTGATGAACTGTTCGTAGATTTTCTTGGCCTTGGAAGACATTTTGAACGAGGATTTGATTTTCTTGTATTCCTCGCACGTCAGCCAGAACTCAATGTTTTCGTCGCTGAATTCAGACTTGAGAAAAGTCCTGAAGGTCGCCAGTCCATCTGAGAAGACAAGCAGTGTCATGGGAGGAACTGAAGTATGGTGGTTATGGAAACAAGGAGATGAGGCTTTATTTACTTATTTACTTTAATCTTAAATGATTTAAGTTGAGCTGCGAAAAAAAAACGAAACTTACATTTAGAATCCAACAGGCTCTCCAGTGACTGTGACCATTGTTGGGTATCTTCTAAACTTAGCCTGCTGTGAAAGAATGTGTTTTTTTTAGTACTTCAGCAAAATCGGATTTTGGTGAGAAAACAAATTTGAATGTGCCTTACTGAAAATAGAGTATACCCAGATCAGTCTATGCAAATATCAAACATAAGACTCTGTGTGTCATGCCAGAGCATACAAGAAATCTCCAGATAATTTCAATCCTCAGATAATTCCTTAGATGGAAATAAGAGAACTCGTGGTATTCTCACAGTGAAAGGTTTGCAAAAAAACTCAAATCTCTTTACCTCTCAGAGGTTGATGAATGGGAGAACATACACTGCAGACGACACATTAAGTTCTTTCCACTATGAGGAGAAAATAACAGTTTTATCAAACCAGAGAAACAAGGCTGTTTGTTGTTGCAGTACAAATCTAAGATGTTGGCTGAATTAAAGTATGTCAAGAATTCAGTCCCAAGAAAGCAAAGCCTTGACTAATAATCCAACAAGCAAGTGACCCACAGAACAAATAACCCAAGTAAACAAAAAACGAAACTCAATATATATCACGGTAAGTTAATGCGAAGCATAACAATTCATGGTATAAAAAATGATGCTATACTCATGGTATAATTTGAACATAAACAACGGCAACAATGTGACTGGGTTCCGAGCAGCCATTTCTCGGGGTGATTTCGAGTTTCGCAACCAAAAAAAGAAGAAGAAGAATTTGAAAACTTACAGGTTCTTGTTTCCCTTGCCGTCATCTCTGTCCATGGTGAAGGGCAGTGTCAGGGGCACCCTCGTTATGCTACGCATGTCTCAAGTCCACATTCTGGGACTCCTGTCGCAGGCTCTGCCAGGGTTTCCCCGACGACAAGGCTTTATAAGCAGGACTCCCGTTGCCACGGCGCCGATGTGAGACATCACTGGTCAACACCGCAGCGAACGTAGGGATCACCCCCCCCCCCCCCCACCCACCTTCCAAGTCGCCGCCCCCACCGCCCCCTCCTTCTCTCGCTCTGTCTCCTCGAAACAAACGCCCTCTCCTAATCGTCCCTTGTGCAGCTTCTCAGACCCCCCTTCAGCATGCTCCCCTCTATCTTTATGTTCGCCGTTTATTCTCTCCCTCTCTCGCTCCTGTCGTTCGGCCCTCCCTCTCTGTCCCTCTCTGCCTCCACAAGACCTGCCTATCAGCACTGATCCGTCCAGCCTGGATCAAAGCCTGCTCTGTTCTCATGGCTGTAGTTGGCTGCTTAGATGCAAATTACAGCAACAGTGAGAGAGATAAGCAAATGGTGACCTTCTCGTGTTGTGTGTTTTGTACCTGTTTAACCCTTTTGTGGAGATGTCAATGTCGCCAACTCAGACCTCTCCTTCTTTCCCTGAAGAAGAAAGAAGTTTGATGGATTCGAAAACGTTACATCTGCGTTGCCACAGGGCGGGTCTATAACATGTTTGGTTTTTTTTCGAAGTTTGGTTGTTCGTTACTGTAAGACCGACTTAACGATCAGCACATCTACATATGAGCTCTCTCCTGTTATCTTGTCAATACTGTAGCCCATTCATCCGCTCATTGGCCCAGCTAACCAACAACACCAGAGATCACTTCTCTCCAGCACTCTGTGCCCGTCACGGCAGGTGAACCGTCACTTCTGTTCAGCCGTGACGCGCTCCTCCTGGTTTCATCCCAAGATGGTAACGAGCAGTCAAGCGTCACCAGCAACAGCCGCAGACACTGTCCCCCCGGTTACACTCCTAACCATCCAGGTCACCGCCCCATCAGGGCCGCACCTGCGCTTCAACGAGACCCTGAACCCCCCCCACCCCCCCCCCCCCCACCCCCCAATGGTGGCTCATGTGTGTGCACCGTACGCTGCATAACAGCCGTTGGTAGACATTTCCGGAAGAGGAGAGGATCTTGGGCAAGTGGTGCGCTCGCACCCAACAAAAAAAAAACGCATTACTCACTTCCCTTTCGGTTGCCGGGGGAACCGTTTGGTGGGGGCCCCGAGGAAAACACAGGGGCAGATTGCTTGCGAGGGTTACTGTGACATGTTGCTGCTCTCCGTGATGCCGAGGGGAGGAGCGGAGTGGAAGACAGGAGACAGGAGAGGAAAGAAGACGAGAGGAGAGGAGAGAGGAGTTGAGAGGAGGAGAGAAGAGAGGAGAGGAGAGAAAAAGAAAAGAGAGGACAGGGGAAGAGAGGAGAGGAAAAGAGAGGAGAGGAGAAGAGATCAGAAGAGAGGAGAAGAGGAAGGCAGAGAAGAGAGGAGAGGAGAAGAGAGGAGAAGAGGAAGGCAGAGAAGAGAGGAGAAGAGAGGAGAGGAGAAGAGAGGAGAAGAGGAAGGCAGAGAAGAGAAGAGAAGAGGAGAACCCACTCTGGCACTCCATTCAGGAGTGTTGTTTGTAAAAAACCCTACAGAATAACCACTGGTCATGTCTCTGTGACTGCACAGTATCACATCTTAGCTGGTCTTACTGACCTATATTCATCTTCAGAAACACAGCAAGAAGCACTGGTGAACAGCTACATCTACAACGACCCAAATTTGCTGGTACCAATTAAATGAATGAATCTCGCTTGCGTGGGCGAAGCTATTCAGCCTGCTAGGTTTTCATGTTTCTCATCATCGCGATCTGGTTGGCCTCTGGACTTGAGACTCACTTCTCCTTCAGAGAGGAAGATTGTGAGAAAGACAAGTGCAGTGTGTGATGGGGAGTCGCCGGCAAACAAAACGTTTGTTCCTCGATGATGAGATTACCTTCCTAACAAGGGTAGACGTTCATAGTGATTAGATACACATCAGGAGTTTGCTGGCTCCAATCTTCTGGAGAGCACTTCAGGTCAGAACCAGAGCTATGTTTAGACCCATCACACTGCCTTTTTAAGCCACAACCTTGAGGACTGGAACCATTTTTAGAAAAGGGGTCAAAGGTGACGAGACTGCTGTTTTCCAACTTGGTGACACCATCCCTGGAACAGGGCTGGTCTCAGCTTTTAATTAGCAGACGACAGCAGACATGTGACCAAAGCTGAGCTGCTTACAGCTGGGTGGCAAAAACCGCTCTTTTTCACCACACACAGTCATAGGACAGGACAAATTTAACCTCACACCCACGTCATGATGCAGTTCTGATTTATGGAAACCCTTCATGCTGTCTTGCCCAAAAACATTGCACAAAGCTTTGAAACCTGTGCCAGTCTTAGAAGTGTGCGAGAATAGCAACTGACGTGTGTGTGTGTGTGTGTGAGAAGAGACTAACAAAGACACGATGGTCACACAAATGTACTTTTAATAGAAGACTGAACAGTTCATTCGTTTTGCATTCCTCGATCAAAACTCTTCGCGCCATCCAAACGGCAACAAACTCAAACTCTATTTTTGACACACCAGTCCAAACTGCCCTCTTTTGTCTCTGAACTTGAGACTCCACCACTAAAAAATCTAACGCCACATCCTCTTTAATATATTTTTGTTCTCAAGTCATTTCCTCTCACTTACATGTCACTTCCTCTCCCACCTACGTGTCACTTCCTCTCCACGGCTCTTCTCACATGCTTCCTCCTCTGTTTCATCCATCCATCCCCAGGGGGGATTCAGACCGCTGCTGTGAGCACTACTGGTGTCACTTAATGAGACACCCATTAGAGATATTCACACTGTTTCGGAAATTGGAAGTGAAGCCACTAAATACTTCATTCTTTGCTTTCCTGAGTCATTTGTTGACTTTTTTATGTATTTTTCTGTAGTACAATGTTTTTTGTGTGTCCCTGCTGTCCTTTTCAACTGATATTTTGGTCTTGTACTTCCCTCCTAAGAAACTAAAGTTTGAAACAAGACTGACTTCAAAAGCAGAAAGGTTCAATATCTTAAAAACTGTTGTCCTTTTTGGAGTTTGACCTCTGACCTCTACCAGAGAGGTTTTGGCAGTCCTCAGCCTTGAGGAAGCGGGGAAACGAGTCTCTCTCCATCAGCCAGTACACTTGAGTCAGCGCCTCGTCGAAACAGCAGCGACCAGGGCTCACAATGGACCTCTTGATTTTCTCTCGGACATTGTGGTCGATGTTGACCTGTGGATGAAACGAACACAGTGACAGAGCAGAAACGAGTTTTTCGTTTTTTACTATTAGTAAGTCTTTAGTGTTTGATGTGTTTGTGTGTAAAGTGATGGTCTCCAGGTGTGTGAGGCTTGGACTGGGAGGCGGGGCTCCTGGGACTCACCTCTCTGGGAGCCAAAGGATGCAGGAACGCCAGCCAGATCTCTGCTGCTTTCGAGGGGAGGTCAGCGAGGGGCGTCCTTTCCCTGTAACCCTTACATTCTTTCCAGAACTCGATGTTTTCCTCACTGAATTCAGAACGTAGGAAAGAACTAAAAGCGGCAAAGGACCCTGGGAAATTAAGATTTTCAAAATGAACGTACTGTGGATGCAAGCCTCATATACTGTAGATTATTAGGATTGAGAGATACATTGGTTGTCTTTATTTTAAATTAACCAAAGGAAAGATTTTGAAGATGTTGTGAATATATGCTGCTTGTTCTTACTTTTGTTGGTTAACACTTGTTCAAGAGTTGGCTGTGCTACATAGTCACCCTGGAAACTATAAAAAAGGGAGTCAGTTACTTAATAAAGACTTGTGCGATTTCGATTATATTTGATAAACAACAATTTTTGACCATGTTTTTATTCCAGGTTTCACTTACTTGTCTTTTGTGACATTGGAGTCAATGTTTAGTTTGGTCAAAATACACTGGATATCTTTCTTCTGTTTGTTTCTACTGAGGAAAAGATCAAACCTGGAAATGAGAATCGAGTTTGCATCCTTCAGATTACCACGAACCAACAAGAAACAAAGATCTCGTCCTTTGGACTGCTTTTCCCTTCTGACTTCCTTAACACACAACCCCGTTTGACGCACGCACGCTTACCTTCTAGGCGTCTTTCTTGTCCGAATCATATCCTTAAACTCGTACGCCTGTATCCTCGAAAATAGAAGTTTGGGCATCTTGACATTGCTGGTGGTGTTAACTCACCTGAGTAGGCAAAAGAACTGTGCTCTCCAGCCTCCCTGTTCCGGACCAGAGCAGTCTCTCCGGTTGGGAGTGTCGGGGTGAAACTCAGACAGGATAGCACACGACCGCTGAATACCAAAGTCATGAACGCATCGACGGGCCCATTGGAAGTGGAAGCTGTGATTCAAAGCTTCGATCACGTCTGGGGGTTGTGGCGTCTTACGTCAAGGTGTTGGATGGAAACTGGAGTGGAGATAGTTTATCCGAAGACACAGACAACCTAGGATCCACGTACAACACTGTACCATAGACAAACTCCCCAGTCAGCAGGTCTCTCTCTCTCAATGAGACCATGGAACTTCTGCTCCCTGGGTAGGCCTGAGAAGAGGAGGACGGGGGAAGGGATTGTGGGACGCACGCTGACACTAGGACATCCTAGTTCCTGGTGTCACACCTGGGCCAACCCCCTTCCTCTCTCTTGGTCGGTGCAAGGGGCCTGTGACTGGTAGTCTAAGCAGAAATGGTCAAAGGCTGGGACAGGTGTGGGACAGGTGTGGGACAGGCGTACCCAAATACAGGCACATGCCCATGCACACAGGCACACACGCAAGCACACGCACCCACACACACACCCACACACACCCACACTCAAAACAATAACATGCTTCCCTCATAGCGTGTTGTAGACAGCCCAGACTCAGGTGGGTGTGTTGTGTGGACATACACACACAGAAGCCAAGTCGCTTCTCCACAAAACCCCTCTGGGTCCCCCTCCTCTGTTTCTGATTGGTCACGGTCCTGGCGAGGAAATGACCAAGAAAACGCCAGAAAACGTTGTCTTCGACAACCAGGCCTGAACCAGGTCCGTTATCAGATAGGGGGGAGACCCTCCCCCCCCCTCCCCTGCCTCCCTCTTCCCTCCTTCCTTCCTTCCTTCCTTCCTCCCTTCGTTCCTCCCTCCCTCCCTCCCTCCCCCCCCCCTCCCCCCCACACAGATATATTTATTACAGATGAAAAACACTCACTATTGATTTCCATGTCTATTACAGTTTTCAGAGTCTGTTAGTAATGTAATGTGCTCATTTGGCTCAACTCTTTTATTCAAAGCGACATTCAGAAGGAGATTTGAACACCTGACCTGTTGATCTGCCATCTTCAGCTCTGTTTGACTTCGCCTCTTAAAAAAGGGTTGTGTGGTTCACATAGCTTACATCTAGACCTTGCCAGGTACAACCAGATACACAAACAGTCCCAGATGTACAGTTTCTGTGACCATTAGACTGGCGCAAACAAAGAAATCCCTTAAGTAAACTCACGAAGGCGTGCCTTGGTGAATCAGAAATGATCATCGAGGGTTGAGTCACTGCCTTGTACTATGGAGTTCAGTAATAAGTCAAACATATCTCAGAAATGGGATCAGGTGTAGGTCGTCAGGTGGCTGAGCGGTTAGGGAATCGGGCTAGTAATCAGAAGGTTGCCGGTTTGATTCTCGGCTGTGCGAAATGACGTTGTGTCCTTGGGCAAGGCACTTCACCCTACTTTCCTCGGGGGAATGTCCCTGTACTTACTGTAAGTCGCTCTGGATAAGAGCGTCTGCTAAAAAGGACTAAATGTAAGGTGTTGGTAGTCTGTCCCCTAACATTGGGGCAACACAGGTAGGTTTTAAGGAGTTTTTTAAGTCTCCTTTGTGTTTTCAGGAAACTTGATCCGTCTGTGTTTGTAGTCAATAATAGGAAACCACGTGTGAGTACAAGTCAAGAAGGACAAAAATAATGAGACAGTGTCCGTGACAACTTTTCGAAAACGGTGATTTCATTGAACGCTGTTAATTTACATTTAGTCATTTAGCAGACGCTCTTATCCAGAGCGACTTACAGTAAGTACAGGGACATTCCGCCCGAGGCAAGTAGGGTGAAGTGCCTTGCCCAAGGACACAACATCATTTATGGCACAGCCAGAGATCGAACCGGCAACCTTCTGAGTAATAGCCGATTCCCTAACCGCTCAGCCATCTGACTCCCCAAGTACAAAAATATTAACCCCTGGATGTGCTTTTACCCTGAGTTAAAAATAGATCCTTGATCGATATCTGAAACACGGATCCACTTATAGTTTCTTTTTCGACCTGGGGCGGAAAAGGATCGAATCCCTTCCATCCACACACCAGAAACAAACATGTGATTACAAAACGTGTCAAACGTGAATATCCTCTGTGTTCCTTCAAACCGGCTTTGTCGAATCAGGGAGTGGCCGGTTGCGTTGCTGAGACGATGTCACCACAGCGAGGTCACGTCCCTAGGCCCTGAGAGTTTCATCATCGGATGTGACGCTGAGTCACGACGTCCAGTGGCTCTGGGTGTGTGAAACAGAAAAAGAAGAAGAAAAAAACCTGTGCCACATCAGACATCCTCCTTTCCTTAATACCGTTCGCGGTCCCCATGCACCTCCCTTCCTACATGTGGCCTTCCTCCGTACATTCAGCGACGCCGGTCACTCAACGGTAAACCGCGCGTTCGCCCGCGCGCCGCGCGCCGTTCAGTCGTCGCTATCGCTGTCTCGCCGCGACCTTTGCGACCTTGAGCATTTCACACGGCCATGCAGACAGGGAGATAACTGATGACCCAACTCGGCCTACTGGGCTCCTTGAGCCGCAGTTGGGACGGAAGAAGAAGAAGAAGAAGGAGGAGGAGGAGGAAGTCCCCAGCACGTGCATTCATTTCTCTTCCTCCCTGTCGGCTCCGAGGCACGACATGTGACTGCCGTTAGGAACTCCTCAGATGGATGCGTAATTGAATTTAGAGGCAATTAAATCATAACGAGGAGGGTGAGAGCGAGAGCAGATGAAACAGCGGTCATTAATTACCTGCCCTGTGAGTAAGACCCAGTTAGCTTCGTCTGTGAAGGAGACGCCGCAGTCCACTCCTGGGCCTCTTAAAGGCAGGAAACCTTCCAACAAACAGCGTGGCTTTTTATTCGAGCTCGAACAACAACGGTGGCAAACACCCAAAAGTGGACCTTTCTCCAAGAATGCTTGGTGCGACACGTGAAACTGTTTTCATCCCAGAATGGTACAGTACAATCAAATCGAATACAGTGTATCCTCTATTAATACTATCCGAGGCTGACGCATCTGGGTCAAGGCCTCCACAGGGTAATTCCATTATTTGGGATGAGCGTCATCTCTTCGTTAAGGGCTTCTTGACGTGGTCGTCTCAGCCACATGGCCACACCAAACTCAATCACACCAAACTCAATCTCCCTCCAACTTCTCACCGACGCAAATGAAATCCCTACACTTTCCGACAATAGCAATGACCACCATGGGACAGCGTGCTGCACGACTCCCTCCAAGCCAAGGGGTCGGATGGCTGAGCGGTTAGGGAGTCGGGCTGTTCATCTGAAGGTTGTTGGATCGATTCCCGGCTGTGCCAAATGACGTTGTGTCCTTGGGCAAGGCCCTCCGCCCTACTTGCCTCTAGGAGAACGTCCCTGTACTTACTGTAAGTCGCTCTGGATAAGAGTGTCTGCTAAATGACTAAATACAATACAAGCCTGACTCTTACAACTGTCCGACAGAGCGATCTGCTTACTTCCCACGCGCAGAACTCACTAAGGATTTCAACATGGCTGAAAAGTTCCAGCATGAGGAAAGTTCTCGATTTTTCAGCCTCGAGAGAGAGGGCTGGTCCTGCCGGTGTTTGAGTGCACAACCTCTGACTCACACTCCGACTTTGACAGGCTCCATGGTTTCCAGGGGGGTGGGATGGATGCCACCAGGCCCTGTCAACCGAGGGCCGGACGGCAGGGATGAAGGTCTGAACCAGGAAGGCTGACGTCCCGCCGCGTGTGGGCAGTGGGGTGACGGCAGCATGACGGCAGGCTGTCACCGTGTCAGTGTCACAGCTCCACAGGCAGCATGAGAGGCCACGTCACGAGCCGTTCAGTGAAACCCCAGAGAAGCTTCTGCTGAAGAGAGGTGGAAGTGAATCGGCCTGGGAATCGAGGTGACTGCGGGAGATTCTGGAGAAGTCAGACTGACAGTTTCCCAACGTCTGGTGTCTGAAATCCCCCAGAGACAGATCTCCCCCCCCCCCCCCCCAATGTCTCTCTGTCTCAGTTGGCAGAACAGGAAGTGTGGATGTCTGGTCTACTCAGTCAGCTATCTTCCTCGGTATAGCTCATTGGGTTAGAGCACTTGACTGCAGATCCTGAGGTTGCATGTTCAAGTTCTCCTGTACGTTGCTTGGGATAAAAGAGTCTTCTGAATCAATACATCATTGTTTTTATTCCTAACACCAGTTGAGAAGTTCACTGGACGTGGCTGGGCTGTGGGAAAATGCCTCTTTGTATGTCTCGTAAATACAAATCCATCTGTGGTTTCATGAATGGGCATGTCAAGTTAACTATAACGGTTGGTTATTTTATTGTCACGCTGAATTGTTTTCAAGAAGCACAGAATAAAAATGCATGGCATTTTGTTTATGTGATTGTAAATCAAGTCTCTGTTGCCCCCTTGTGGACATGCACGTGCAGTGTCCATGAGCAAACCCAGAAGTGTGGGCTGGCTTGGAATCTCAAAGGTTTCGACTGAGCAAACTCAAAGAGTCTGAGATCTGCTTTGTGTGGCCGTATCAATGAGGCGTGTGAAGATAGAGACGTATGGAATGCAAAGAGGGAAATCCAGGAAAAGACTGTGTGTTCGGAAAGAAATACGGTTTCTAAAACTTTAAAGCCACACAATGCATCTGAGCAGCGGAGGCTTTGCTGCAGGTGTTAATCTTCCCTCAGAAATGTCCTGTTTCCTCAGTTGGAAACTGGGACAATTTTGGGCACTCAACAGAGTTCCAGACACCTTATCTGCCCCCCCCCCCGCTGGGAGTTGTTGCTGCTGTTCTCCCCAGCTCAGTCTCTGAGCATTATCTCAGTTGTGAAAGCCCAAAGAAGTCCTACCTGCTGTGGACTTGCAGTGCTCCCTGCCTCCCTCTTCCCTCCTTCCTTCCTTCCTTCCTTCCTCTCTTCGTTCCTCCCTTCCTCCCTCCCTCCCTCCCTCCCTCCCCCCCTCCCTCCCTCCCCCACTCCCTCCCTCAGTTCCCCTGGAGGTCCATCAGCGTGTGCACACAGACAAACACAAACACTCCCATGCGCACACACTGGATGACAGAGGAAACTGCTCCCTACGGTCCCTATCTGTGTCTCAGGAGACTGGGACTGCAACGGCAGGAAGTCTGTTAGAAGCTCATTGCCTTTCCAGGAATAGCACCGACAGGATTCCCATTTGAATCTCAAACCTCGGGAATAAACAACTATATATCAATGTTTTTATTTGTTTTGCCCCACAGCATTTGTAGACAGCGGGGTATCAAAGGGTTTGACCATCCCTGCATTTTGAACGATGGTTTTGCACAAAGTATGAATGTTTAATGACATATTATTTTGTTCAATCAATTAAGCCGTCCGTTGGAAAATAAAGCTTGGTAAAGAAATTATTGAACACGTTGTTTAACAAATGAAACGAGATTTGTCTGGAAGATATTCTAAAAGCTATTTGAATATTGTTCAGTGACTCAAACACGGGGCTGTGTGAGACAGCCTGCAGAGTCTTCCCAGCATGCAGCGGGGTCCTGCAGTGACTGATGGAAGCCAGAAACACACAGGTTAGGAAATAAAAAACACAACAGCAGAGCCTGTGGGAGACTTCGGCGTGAAACAACACGCCACCTCTCAACAACTCACAAAATGGTGTTGAATTGTGTGTTGGGTTGTTTTAAATCACCATTCTACTGACCCTAGAATAGGAAATAAGACGATTCTCAGATTCTTAGACGGTAGGATCACCCCGAAATGTAATGATAAATTCTGCATTTGGATGATTTGTCGCCTTCGTTTTAGACATTAGGTAGGCAGTAAATACATGTAGTTTAGTTCACTGAGGATGCCGGAAACATCTGGATCGTTTGGTCTAAATTCACCCTAGCACTGCCAATCCATCCATCACAGGGTTTCTATCTGCTGTCTGGAACAAGGAGACAGCTCTTCCCTGATTATCGACTGAGCCTGATAGAGGAGCTTGTGCCCTGTCCTAGCCTGCAGAGCCGAAACCCAGAGTTCAGGTGTGCTGAACAACAGTGATATGAGGATTATGTTCATTTAGCTTTCGGTCCAAAGCGATGAGTGGTTTGAACCTGCAACCTCTTGTTCTGAAGTCAAATACTCTGCCCTTGAGCAATACGTACCCAAGCAGAAATAACTAATACTTACAGTATACTTGCAAAGTGTGACTACGAACATACTGAAATATATTCAAGATGTCAATAAGTATGTGAATACAGCAAAAAACGTCCATTTTTAAGTACACTTCCAATTATGAAGAACAATCTAAATAGAATACAAATGTATTCAGCTCTCATTTAATACATTTTAATCCCATTAAAGTATACTGTTTCTCTGCTTGGGTATCCCTAATGTGGAGATGGCAGACTGGAGGGTCCACAGACCAGGACCGTTCCTCCAGGAGGCAGCGTGGGCGACGGGTCCTCTCGGGGTCTTCATCTCCTCTCAGACTGTTTCAGAAGAGTCCGGTAGATGTCCGACTTGAGGAAACGGGGGTAGGAGTCCTTCGCCATCAGGCGGTAGATTAACCGCTGCGCCCTGTCGAAGGAAGCCCTGGTCGGATGGGAGACAGACTCGGTTATGTCCTCTCTGGTTCCGCAATCGATGTTGATCTGATAAAAAAAAAAAAAAAAAAAAAAAAGAAACTGGCAGTGAAAAACAACATTCATATTTTGTCGGTTTGATGTTGGTGACGCTCAAACGTGTAGCCTGTCAACGGACTGTAAGTCAAACAAGCCATCGCAGCTCAGCTAACGTGTTTCAAGCTGGTGAGCAGTGAGCTTCTGTTCAGTTCTGGCACACTGTGCCAATGCCTGTACCTGTCTGGGAGCGTCCACTTGGACAAACTCCAAGTATATCCTGTTAGCTGTGGCTCTCATGTCGGAGATGGATTGGACTTTCTTGTACTGTTCACAGGCCAGCCAGAAAAGGATGTTCTCCTCACTGTATTCAGTCTTCAGAAACTCCCCAAAGACCATCTGGCCCTCTGGACGGAAAAGCAAATCCATCAGGAATGGGGTTACAGGGAGTTCACACAACTCGACACTGGCACCTTGACGACACACAAGCCAGAGATCAGAGAAGGCCCGTTACCACAACCTACATAAGATTGTGAGTTCAGAGAAGGGTTCAAGATTCTCCCGTAAATTTGCACTCACACACATACACACACGCAATGCTGGAATCTAAATTTGAGTGAACTTGGTTTGGTAGCCTAATTAGTCCTGGTGTCCAGTACTCCACCTTTTCAAACCGCCCCGTCTATTTATACATCCGTTCAGGTGTGTCATTTTTCACTGGTCTGTGGGAGCACAAACAAACACCAAACCGTGTGCCCTAACATTACTCATGGTAATGACTTCACATAAATCACAGCTGGAAAACTGACAGTAATCGACAAAATGTGTCCATGGTAACTCGTTCCTCCTGTGCGACGACATCAGGTACTGTATTTCTCGGCTACAGTTTGATTGAAATGAAGCACGGATATCACCCTCCGCGTTTACCATGACTAGTTGGAACTTGGGGGGGGTGGGGTGGGGAGGGGGGGGATAAAATAAAAAAAACAAGTGACAAAGGGTAAGAAAGAGCACCGCCAAGCTCATTTCCATAAAATGTAATTACTGGGAGGTGAGAGCGAAAGAAAGAAAGAAAGGAGGAGGGGGGGGGGGGGGGGGGGGGGGGGGGGGGGGGGGGAGGGAGGGGAAGAGGGAAGATGGAGAGACAGAAAAAACATCTCTCTGCCCCCCCGTCTGCCCCCGAGGCATTTTGGAACAGGATCGGAGCCTTGGCTCCTGTCAGACTGAGGCCATCACGGCTCCTGCTCTGTGGCTCTGACAGTGAGAACAGGTCACATGCTCTCTCTCCCGCCTCTCTGACACCCTGTGAGACGCCACGCTCGGCTTGGTGGAAAACCGCCGAGCTTCTGGAAACCAGCTGTGGTTGGAGAGCAGGACAACCGCGGTGAGGGCAGAGGTCACGGTAAATAACTCGGCGACGGAGGACAGACAGGAGCTTACTTTTACACTGCAGAAGTTTATCGACTGACTCTGCCCAAGCCAGTGCCTCTTCAACACGGGTCCTGAAAGTAGAATATGTCCTTTATAACAGGGTTCAACTGGTAGGATTCATACAGACAGGTTCTGCATGTCAATACAAACGCCTGAAACCAAAAGCAAACAGTTGGAAACTGTTGGAAACAGAAGGCATTCACCAAACCCAGAGCGACACAGCAGGTATGACAACAGTTAGACACAAACACATATCACACATTTACAGTAGTGAAAAGACAAATTAGAGCTCATACAATACTCACACCATCTGCGTTCAATTATTACTGCAATTAAGAGCAATTTTAGAGTCAACTTTGAGCTCGCTGTTCGTCAAGGTGCTCGACAACACCAGCGGTTTCTCTCTGCTCAGAATTCCCTTCCCCTCTACCATACCTCGCACAAGTCCCTACATGTTGTCACTTGGCAGAAACAGGCCTGGGGTTGACAGGAAGGGTTCAGCTTTCTCTTTTCTTCCTCCCCCTTGCTCTCCTCCTCCTCCTCTCTCTCTCTCTCTCTCTGTCTCTTTTCCTTTCTCTCTTTCAATCTATCTCTCTATCTCTGCCTGTCTTCCATCTTTTTTCCTCCCCCCTCCCCCCTCTTCTCCCTCTCCCTCTCCCTCTCCCCCTCCCTCTCTCTCTCTCTCTCTCTCTCTCTCCTCTCCCTCTCCCTCCCTCTCTCCTCTCCCTCTCCTCTCCCTCTCCCTCTCCCTCTCCCTCTCTCTCTCTCTCTCTCTCCTCTCTCCTCTCTCTCTCTCTCTCTCTCTGGGTGTTTTGAGACCAATTCCCAGTGCAGAAATCTGGGACCCTTAAAGAACGGCGGATCTGTTTGACCCAGTTCAGGCTGAACCCTGCGCACATCCCTCTGAGGTGACAGACAGAGGCTGAGGGGTAGACACCGCCGTCCCTGTCAGTGCGGGCGTGCGGGGGGGGGGGGAGCCGTCAACAGAGAGAGAGCGAGAGAGAGAGAGAGCGAGCAAGAGGGAAAGAGAGCGAGAGAGGGAGAGAGCGAGGGGGAGAGATAGAGAGGGAGAGATAGAGGGTTATAAAAATGACTGATGACAGAACAAATGGCAAAACCATGAGCAGCGGAGGGGGGGTGGGGGGTGGGGGGGGGCGGCGTCACGGCGACAGCAGAGCGGGCTTACCTGTCCGCCCCTCTCCGCTACCCCGCTTGATTTGTGGGCCCCTCGTCTGTCGACGGCCAGCCAGGAAAAACAGGAACAGGTGTAGTAAAACACCACAGAGACTGGGATTTGCATCGCTAATGCGCGAACCGACGCAGCTGGAAACACACATTCCCAAAACAAAGTGTCGGTGGCGAGCCGGGGGCTCGGCGTCCAACGATGACAGGAATGCACGTCGATGGTGCCCGGCGGCCCTCAGCCCCTCTCCTGATAGGCCAGAATGACGGAGCCCCCTCCCACCTGGAGATCCTCAGCCCCATCCATTATGCAGTCATTCTCTTTGAACTATGCCCATTGCTTGTCAGCCGTGGTGGCTTATGGTCGTTTCACACACTGGCCAGGGTGGATGGAACAGCTGCACAACATCCCCCCCCCCCCCCCCCCGGCACCCCCACCCGCCAACCCCCACCCCACACACCGATAACTCATCGCTTTATTAACTTAGTCGGGGGCAGGCGCACAGCTTGCCCACTCGTGGCAACTCAACTGAGACTGCCTTTCGATTGTGGCGGGAAACTAGCGAGCAGAGGTAACTGCAAAGAGGCTTCAGGTGAGCTTCTCTGCGTCTTCTTAAGCAAACAGATGATGCCAGAACATACCTCAGACACCGTGGGTAAACAGTCTGTAAACGTCAAACCATTTGCATATGGAGATTCCCCAGCGTTTGGCTCGGCGCAGTGTTTCCTTGGGGCGAATTTGTATAAACAACCGCTCGCGTTGCATGCTTAATCAATAACGGGGGGGTCGACTTTTTAAACGACGCACACGTTTCCTCTCAAATTGGTTCTCTCTGTAGGGAGAACATGGGAAAGGGGATTGGGCAGAGAGGCAAATAGGATGCACAGAGAGAGAGAGAGAGAGAGAGAAAGAGAGAGAGAGAGACACACAGGATCTAGGAGGGAAGGAGAGACAGGAGGCACAAACGCGAGGCCTCGACAGAGCAATGCTTTTCTTCATTAACTTTTGTTATGACAGAAGTCGAACGGGGACCCCACATATCACATTCAGCTCATTTGCATTCCCCCACTCTCACCTCCCTGATTAACGGATAGACTGATTGAAGAGTTGATTAGCCGCCCTCGGCCCTCCATTCCTGCTTGCTCTGGGCCACCCTTACTCTCTAATTACATTTCATTTGACCAGACAAACAGAGACAAATCCCCTGTCTATCCAATGATACACTACTGTAATATCTCCATACCCACTGACCCCGCCCAGCCCCAACGCACACACACACACACGCACACACCTACACACCCACTTCATCAACGCACACATACGCTCACAAGACTGCCTTGACGTGTCTCTCCATAAAGAAAGCTGTCGTTAGGTTTCGGGTTGTACGCGCCCAAACGCACACGCGCACGCACACCCGGTGCAGACATGTGAGGGCATGCAGATCGGTGATGTCCAATGTAGGATGAATAGCTCAGTCCTACTAGTGGATATTTGTCGTGAGTGAGTCTGCAAGGAGACAGACTGTATGTAATGAGGCTGCCTCCACATGCGTTTCTCCCCTGTATCCTCGGAGCAGGATCGCTCTCTGCCGTCCACTAGGGGGAGCTGTGGAGCTGTCTCCTCCTGCATGAACGCGGCCCACCCTCTCTCTCCCTCTCGCCATCTCCCTCTCTTTCCCTCGCCGTCTCTCTGCCTCTCTCTCCCTCTCCCTCCCTATCTCCCTTCCTCCCCACCTCCCTCTTCTTCTCTCTCTTGCCTTCTCCCTCTCTTTCCCTCTCCTTCTCTCTGCCTCTCCCTTCCCCCCCCCCCCATCTCCTCCTCTCTCCGTCTCCCCCTCTGCCTTCCCCTCTCCCCTTCTCTCTCTGTCTCCATCTCCCTCCCTCCCTCTCTCCCTCGCTCTCTCCCTCCCTGTGGTCCTCTGGCACAGAGGACAGCCGACTGCAGCTCTGGACTGCTCATGTTAAAAGCTCAGCTGGGAAGTGAGAGTCCACAGACGCTCTGCTCCCTGGCCTTAATACTGGACTGTCAGACTACACCCACCATCGGGGTCAAAGGTCGTAGGCTTTTACCAGGTCTTCTCTTCCCATCTTTGTCTAAACACACACTGTGACTATATTAGACCTTTCATTCCATTTCCTCGCGTTCCGTGTTCCGAGGGGCACAGCCAGGCCCCTGTATTCGTTCCGTCCGCACTCCTTTCGTCGGGGTTTTAAGTCGTGTCGTCTCTGTGTCTCTGCGTTACGGGACTGTATCCGTCAGTGTTGAACGCGGTCTCTGGGCTAGCTGCTCGACAAAGCCGACACGCGGCGCTCCAGTCTCCCATTCCGGAACATTCCTCCTTCTGTGTCTTTGTTCTCCTTAATCGACTTCTCTCAGTCCACACAAACAGACGGCGCCGGCGTCATTGTCGCCGATGTATTCACCCGGGCGACACAAAGGAGGAGCTGTTGACAAACGCGTGCGCGCGTACACACACACAGAAAAAAAAAAAAGGGCGACGCGGGCATTAACGAACACAGTCGCTTCCGACGACTCCATTAGACTGTTTGTTTGAGCGATGCGCAGCAGGGAGAGAGGCCCGCGGTCAGATAACAAAGGCTCTCTTTTAATCTGTGTGTCTCCTCTCCACCCTGAAGATGGAGATCAGGCCTGTGTAATTATCCTCTGATTGAGTATTCATAAATGATTATGCCATTGTTTTCCATTTAATGATGCAAATTACAACTAATTACCTTACGTTAATGGACGCGCTGAGCTGTTATGAGGTGCAGAATACCGCAATTAGCATAGTGTTTATCTAATGGCACCATGTGTAAATATTTGCTGGCGAATGTATGGATCATGCCCATTCGTCCTTCACCAAGACAAGTTGAAGGAAGTCTCTTGGTTGATGAATGTTTGAAGGAGAGGCACGAGGCAGATCCTCTGTATCAAGGAGATGAATTCAATTAAATTCCACCTTATCTACAACATGAATAATATGCAGCATACAGCAAATCCGAATTCCACTGTGGACTTATGTTGTTGTTGGTGAAAGTAAGAGGAACAAAACATCTGGGACCGGTTTGACAGGGCGCTTAAAAAGTTTATGAATGGCTTGAATGTGCTTGTCAATAATTCTCTGAAAATGTTGCAGTAGCCTCCTGTGGTCCTGGATAGGTACAGAGACCACAAGTGAAGATAAATACTGAAATCGTATTGGCTATATATCTCCACAGAAGGTCCATGTTTTGAACATTTCTTTTTGTTGAAAAGAGAAAAGAGAAGCCCATTTATTTCTCAGGCTCCAACACTGACAAATGAAACTGCCTGTAGGCCAGCTCGACAGCAACACCACACAACTCCAATTTTCTCCTCTCAGAGTTTTGAAGGACTGCACTCGTGTCAGATGTTGAGAGCAACTCAATATATGTCCCCTACACGGCCTGCATTCACATGTAAAATCCAATCCTGTTCTATCAGTCTAGATATCCCAGTAAGGAGATTTCCGACGTGGCCAAACCCCTCTGTCTTATGTACAGTTGGGTCTTCATTTCTGCTGTCGATAGGCTTAAGGAGCAATATTCAGATGGACCAGATCCAGACCCAGATCTTCTCACCGCTTCCCCAGTCTGCCTGGGTCTCTCAGCCCACAGTGAGCCAGGCAGCAAGGGGACATTCTTCTTCGATGGGATGTCACAGTACTGTATCTCGAAAACACACATCATTGCAGCTTAATTTCATCATCATCCGTCAAGCAATCCGGCTCGATTTGTTTTCGTGGGAGCGCGATGTCTTTGAAGGGGGGCGGTCGGGCGAAGCAGACTGCCTCCCTCAGTGGGTCCCAGTACTCCGGACCCTTCTAACGATGTTGTCACGCTCTCCTTCTACCACAAGTACAACTTCTCTGGGAGAAAAAAAGCCCTTCTAGAATGATGTATATACATATTGCATATCTACACGTATGTATAATTCAGAACACCGGAGGGGAGAGTGAAGGGGGGCGATGCTAGATTGCTAGATTTCGCATCCCAAAAGCCATGTGGCCCTGACGAAAGACCATAAAAAGTAGACGAGCCCTCAACCGTGGATATCAGAGAGCATCATTCACTCAACAAAAGAAGAGAGAGAGAGAGAGAGGGAGAGAGAGAGAGGAGGCAGAACAAGTCACACGAGGTGAGCAACAACGCGCGGCGCAAAGCCTCTCTCTGTCGCCACACATCAAGAAGGTCGCGGGTTCGACTCCCCCTCGCGGCGCCCAGGTGGGCGACCTCTCACGGAGTTAGCGCGTTCTCCCCGCGCCCACGCCGGTTTCCTCCGCGACGAACCCAAACCGAAAGCCCTCCGAACGCGCCTTCCTCCTGCCCAAGTCCCAGGCCGGGCGTGAGGCGAGCGCCTGGCCTGGCAGCCCACCGCTCCTGGATGTCCAGGACAGCAGCAAGGGCCAAAAGCAAAGATGGACGCCCCGCCTTGTGTGTGTGTGTGTTCCGACACTCCCTGCACACGCGTGGGTGTTTGTGTGTCCCACGGGTGCGAGGTGAATCAGGAATTCTTCTTCTGTGGGGTGACCTCTTTTTTGTCTCCCTTCCACGGGGTCAGACAGCGTCCCATTTCAAGCAGGCTGGTGCAGAGAACGGCACAAAGCTTGAGGGATTGCATCATCAGAACAAAATACCCACTGTACTGCCGCCACTGAAAATAGGCTGCACACAGACATTGACGGCACACACACACGGATGCACACACGCGCGCCCGCGCGCGCATAGGTTCAATGACACATTAACATGAGGGCTGACTGGACTCACTCAAGCTGAAATCTTGCATATTTGTTTCAGCTCTATACACTTTTCATTGTTTGTTTGTGAAATTAGTAAATCGCCCAGCCTTTAGGTATTCAGAGGAATTCGCAGAGTGTGAATGCATGAAGAATGGTTGACATTTCCCCTGTAATCTGTCGGAAAACACAACATGCTTGATTGACAGACCTTATAAGGATTCTTATTTTTCCAATCAGCAAAGTAATTACAGGAGAAACCTCTGGGGCCACCCCCATGTAATCTGGTTATGGCGGGAAGATCACTCACTGATATGAGAGGGGCCCGATAGCGCTGCAGATATGCCTTGTGTGGACGTCAAACACACGCCACGTTCATTTGAGGAGAAATTAAAAGGAAGACTGGAATTGACAACACAATTAACAGCTTTCCATCATATTTAAGATGTATCGTTTGGTATTTTTCGTGTGACAGGAAAGGCAGGGGAGAGATGCAGCAAGGGGGCCAGGGACAGATTCGAACCCAGGCTGCTGCGGTAAGACCTCAGTCTACGTGGAACTTGTGTACTAATCCGGTGAGCTATCACGGCACCCGATTTCCATCCGATTTGAAGTCGACACGGCTGCTACACGGTCCTCATAAGAAAGAGACGCGGCTTTTACCGCTTCCCTTCCCACCTGACGCGATGGTTTCGGAATTAAGGGGGAGAATACATTTGAACATCAAGCAGAGGGATTGTTTAACCGTTTCCCCCTCTCTGGGACCGTCTGTGATGTCGGAGTGTGTAAGACCCTTAATCCCCTCTGATTGGACACATCTGACTCACACAACACATGAGATGGGATTCATAATCCTAATCTTTTTCCCAGATCCCCTCCGACACTGCTCTCTTAGCCACGGCCCCCCCCCCCCCCCCCCCCCCTCCAAACGAAGCCTCACATCAATCCTGTAAACGTTCGAGACATTGATTCCTGTCTCTTCTGGACCAACCGGACCGAATCTTCATCTATCACGGAAAGCATTACCAGTTATTTCCTGTTGACCTGGAAAAAAAAGACAAACGAGTCCATGGTACCTCCTCCACATGCTAAGTTCACTGGCGAGAACAGCGCTCGGGCTGTATGATATTAATGCCCACGTCAGGAGAGAATATACAAACAATAAACATTGAAATTCTCCGAAATACATCACTGCTTGGGTTTAATGAACCCCCTGTATCTTAAGGGCATGGGAATGCACATGCCTTGAACACGATATTGCCTGTTTGAGAGGGAACATTTAAATCATATTTCATTTTCTGGCACTCCCAGAATCCTTTGCCCTCCCCAGGGGTTCTCCGGAGCTGGCGGAGCACAGCTGTGGGGGAGGGAGGGGGGGGATGGGGGGGGATGGGAGGGGGGGACAGGGAGGTACAACATGGTCCCTCTACCCTGCCCTTGACAGCAGCCACAGTGCCACACACAACCAAACCCTCTCGCACCGCAGCAGTGTGGTAGAGGGGCCCCGCCCAATCCCTGCAGTCTAGGAAAATTAGTGAAGGTCCATAGGTTGCTGTACCAATTATAGAAGCCTCGCAGCTCACTGCATTGTAATGTAGTGCACTGCGGTATGCAACCAGAAGAGAGAAAAAAAAGAAATATAAACATATTAGCCTTTCTTTAAGCTCAGTGGGCCATGTTAAATTACTGTGTCCTGAGGAAGTGATTTAATAACAGTTTCCTTCAGTTTTAAACTGGACTGCATGTAAGCTAATAAGATGGATATGTTGTCTGGGTCCTGAGTACTGGGCCACATTAATGGATGCAGAGCAGAGAGACTGTGACCACAATATGCATGATGTACATGGAGTCTGCGACATCTCATTAACGCAGGACAGAGCTGAATCTTCGGCTTGTTATTTTACTTTCGTGGATGGAATTTGAATGGACGGAATCCTTTAGAAATCATTACCCTCAGCTACCCATAATGCACCTGCACCCATCTACCCATGATGCACCCGGCTACCCATAATGCACCTGCACCCATCTACCCATGATGCACCCGGCTACCCATAATGCACCTGCACCCATCTACCCATGATGCACCCGGCTACCCATAATGCACCTGCACCCATCTACCCATGATGCACCCGGCTACCCATAATGCACCTGCACCCAGCTACCCATGATGCACCCAGCTACCCATGATGCACCTGCACCCAGCTTTCCCATGATGCACCCGGCTACCCATAATGCACTAACATCCTGCCACTTTCCTGGTGGTATTGTGTTGTATAGCGTTGTATTACACTACTGACTGCCAGGAAATATAAAAATTAATTACTTTCCATCAGCAGGAAGATTTAGACAGGTTTTTTCCATTCTCTCTCCTTCATAAATGCAGAATAATAATAAGTTTTAGTACCGCAAACTGTGTCTTGAGTGCTTTCTCAGACTTCAAATATCTTTAATCAATTTATCTGTGTCATCAGCTCTGTGAAATTATTAAATAAGCCCAGCGTGATCTTCGATCCGCAAAGGAACGTATCAGAGTGTACTTCACACAAATCTCACATTATAACACCTGCTGTAAGAAACACTTAGGAGAGATATGCTTTCCTGTCTTTCCCCTCTGCTTCCCCCCTCCACCCCTCTGCCTCCCCCCTCCACCCCCTCTGCCTCCCCCCTCCACCCCCTCTGCCTCCCCCCTGCCTCACCCAGCCTACCTCCCCCCCCCCCCCCCCCTTCCCCCTCCCTCCCCCCTCTCCCCCAGCCGTTGCGTCACTGTCCTGAATCTATTTGTCTTTGTTTACCCAACGTGAGCTTCATTGCTATGACAGGAAGCAGTCTATGCCCCGTGTTTTCACCAATCGGTTAGAGGCAAACCAGCAGTGACAGTCATGGTCCGGTCCCCAATCCCCCAGAGTCCCACAGGGGACATGCTGCGTTACACACCAGGGGTTATCACGTAGTCTCCTCGTCCAGGCACTGGATGGCTAATAACTTGAGTAATCATCAGCGTTACGTGTTTGTGTAAACACAATGCTATATACTGAACAGCACTGTGTTGGATTGGCTTTTGAGTTGCCCATCTGTCTGACTGCAGACTGATCTGTGGTGTTGGGATGGGTTAAAGGACTTTTCAGGTTTAGGTTGGGTTTTCCTCAAGGGCAAGAGTCCTGAATAAAACTGAAGAGGAGGGTGGTTTGTCTCTTCTTGTTGAAAGTTTGTCCTCTCTCATCTCAAGGTCTAGACAGCATCGGTTGGAATGTTTTCTTATCTACAACATTGTTTGGATAGTCAATGGAGGACAAAAAAAAGTGTGTGTTCAGTGGCACTGTATCGTTTGATCGGAATTGAGTCCATGTCTTTTTAATCATTGTAAGAGCAGTGGATAGAACTGTGCAACAGTAGATAAGCAATCACAGCGACAGATATTTTTTGACGTGTGCCCATATCTCACAAGTGTCTCTTTGATGGACACGTACAGAATATCCCATGAATGGATTTTTTTATTTAACCTTTAGGCAACCACAAAAGGCTCATTGAGATCAAAATCTAAATCAAGAAAGTCCTGTTCAAATGGGCAGCACCAGGTCATCACATAATGACAATACAACATCAAAAACACGATTTCTCGTCAAAGAACAACCAAAACCATGAAACGACGCTCTAAAAACGTTGGTAGTTCAGGAAATCAGCCTCAAATTCCTTAATTAATGATGGGAATAAACGACAACACCAATCTGGACAAGATCCTTCAGTTACATTATTTTTGAAGAGAAGAAGTTCAGAGCTAACGGACCAGAGGACACGAAAGCACTTTTTCCGAATTCTGTTCTGAAACTTGGAACAGCTAACAGGATATGATCCTGTGAACAAGGAGGAGGGTAAACATCACATTTTTGGCAAATAAAAATCCCCAAATGAAAGAATACAAGACCCAGAATGACTTTGTAAATAAAAGTATGCCAATGGCGGGTCCCATGAGATGGCTAGCCAACCCTTTTATATAAAATGGAAGTTTCCAATACACTGTTTAACAGGCCACATCTTCCCTGCTCTGACATGATATTCGGGTTTTGATAGCAGTATAACTCATACTACTCAGTTATACATCTTAGACCCTGATCTCTGCACGTAGAAACGCACTCCACACTTTAGAACAAATTAACTGTTAAATAAGAAGTGAATTCATGTTGAAATTGTGCACTGAAATAATGATAAAAGCAAACCTGTCATTGCTATTTGAGACGTAGCCAAACCCAACAGGGTGACCATTCCCAGCACACACGGCCAGCCATATTAAGATAGTTGTTCAGATGTTTAGCCTAATTGATAGATTCTGTAGAATGGATTTAATATGATTCTACAAATGCTGACTCAGATGCTACTGTAACCATAACCTCTAGGAGCTGATAACCACCATAACCATACTGAAGGAAGTAAAGAGCTATACAGTATGCAGTGTTGCATCATTTGAGCACCACTCACATCATTTTACACGTCTTCCTTTTTTTCCCCTGTGTGATTTTCAACAAAGCCCACACTTGTGGATCAATGTGGATGTTGGGGTTGACAAAAAGCCAATCTGCTCTCTCTCTCTCTCTGTCGATCACAATTTCTGTCTCTCAGAATAGTCCTCCTGGCTGACAATCAACGAGAGCCACAGCTGCTATGAGTGCAACAGGAAATGCAGAAAGTCAAGTGCAGTTTAGTCGGTGACAGATATCTTCTCCATAGACGGCAGATACAACTGTTGCATTCCCAGTCACACCCCCACAACAACAAGCCCTTTGTGGGCCCCTGATTGTTTTTCAGTCTGCTGTGCTCCATAATTACTTAGCATTTAAACAGATGTGTATGTACAGGAAACTAGAATGAAGTTTGAAATAAATGCCTGATGAATCATGCATTAATTAGAGGCATGACATCCCTCAACATTTTGTTTGTCAATGTTACATTGAGTAAACACAGAGGCCATTTTCACCCAGGCCTCAGACACTTATTCAAGTTGTCCTTTCTAGTGCGGTTCCCATTTGTAGATACGGAAGAGGAAATTATCCAAAGTTTCAGTTCCTCTCTGAAGGCTCCATGAAGCAGCCGACAGCTGAGGGTGACAGCATGAATCGAATCG
Organism: Thaleichthys pacificus; assembly: GCA_023658055.1. NCBI lineage: Eukaryota > Metazoa > Chordata > Actinopteri > Osmeriformes > Osmeridae > Thaleichthys > Thaleichthys pacificus. Next base: position 3,276,126 of record CM042859.1, read on the forward strand.
TCAATCCGCTTTATCACCGCCTTACAAAAGAGGGACATTAAGCACAAAGAGCTCTGAGACGAAGCCAAGAAAACTAAATGTTCCACTCTACTGTATCCTGATGACTGGCAAATGTGGACGCCGTTCTACTTTGCGACCTCGAAAGTGTCCTTTGGACCCTTTTAGTGCCCTCCTGAGAGCCTGTTGTGTCCACAGCTTTTTATCCGTGTGAATCACAACAGGAGAGCTATCAAACACACAGGGGGTCATGGGTAATGCAACGCTGCAGCCACAGAAAGGATTGTTTCCCGAGCATTAAAAGCTTAATGGACATCGAAAACCCACTTCAGCGACGCAGCTGACATGGAGATTAAATATGGGTTCAAGTAGGCCGAGAGAACGTGCTTGAAGCGCCCCCGAAGACACATTGAAGAGTTGAACCACTGCTTTTTTGGTGTTCTCTATGGACTATCAGGGAGATTTGCTGCAAAAACAAAAGGCAGGCATAACCCTGGCCGACTTGACTGCAACTGCGGATCCAGTCCCCTCAGTCCCAACTTTGATTCCGATGATCCACATTCTCCTCACACAAGCCTGTGCCACTGACCGGATTCGAGTCCATAAGCTCTCCTTTTGTACCCTTTTCATTCTGACGAGGATGTCCTGAAAGGGACACCACACACAGGCACTGCCTCTAAGTGCTGCAATTACAACTGTGAAGTGAACACACTTTGCAGGCATGGCGATTTCACCGAAATCGGTTTTTAATGACCTAACGTATGATTTCCAAAGAATACCGTAAGTCCTTTTGCATCTAAAGAAGGATTTAGGTTGCATATGGGCCTGACGTATTCGTGTGTCTCTTGACCGGAATGGGAGGCCTATCTGGCAGTCAGTGAAAAGATTTCCCACAAAGGGAGCTTTTTATTGGTTTATGCTGTGCTGCATTTAAGAATTCCAGACCAGTGTTGATGTGAAATTTAAATCGGCGAAGGGGGGAGACAGCGAGACTGGCTTGCAGACAAACCCAGTAGCTTTTCAAAGTAATAGTTTCAGTCGGTAGAGTGATAAGTCTGAGCGCCCCCAGGTCTTCTGATACCAGCCAAACGGAGGCATTCGTCAGCGCCGACTGGGAGTTCCAGACACTTCCTGGTTTCCCGAAGAAAGTCTCGGGCTTGACAAGTAAAGCGTATTGACAAGTATAGGGAGTCAGGTGGCTGAGTGGTAGAGAATCGGGCTAGTAACCAGAAGGTCGCTGGTTCGATTCCCGGCCGTGTCAAATGACGTTGTGTCCTTGGGCAAGGCACTTCACCCTACTTGCCTCGGGGGGAATGTCCCTGTACTTACTGTAAGTCGCTCTGGATAAGAGCGTCTGCTAAATGAATAAATGTAATGTAAATGTAAATGTAAAGCCTTTACACACAATGGTGCTGCAAAAGTGATGCATGTGGGCACTGGTGAGACTTGCTGTGGAGAATAGGTGTACCTGAGCTCCAACCTTTAGGGATGCAAACTGGGAGGGAAGGCAGCTGAATGAAGTTCCGAGTACAGCTGGATGCCTTCGAATGTCTCGCTCGTGACAGCGGAATGAATGTCGGTGACTTTGACCACACCCCACCTTAAACCCAAGTGGAATGTATAAAAAATATTCAGTGTCTACGTGAGCAGAATTGCCTCTTTAAACGTAGCTATCTTTTAATCCTGTCTAATGACCCACTAATAACTTAGGTTATTCGCATAATCAAAGGCGGGGGGGGGGAAAAGGAGTCTTAAAAATGTCAAGCTGCATTCCAGAGATCTTATTCCGATTCCTCTAATTAAGCTGTCGGGCATTTAATGATGGACTGTCCAACAGGCCGTCCACTCGTAGGCGGAGGTTTGGCCAGACAGTCTGTCAGAGGGGAAAAGAAACATCGCTGTCTTCCTTTGAAAGCATTACTTCCACCTTAGTGCACTTAAACACAGATTGGGTGCTCTTAAATACACCCGTCTCACTTTTAGACCTTAGTAGCCATTTTGTGTCTTTTCTGTTTGTTTTGTCCAACTTTTAAGACACGTTGAAGGGAAGGAAGTGTCCTTTTCCTGTACCTCCACCATCTGAAAGACCCTCTCTCTACAGGAGCATTCCCCGTGCAGAAACAGCACTAACCCTAAAGGCAACCGTTTTCTAGAACAGACAGTGACAAAGCTGAACCAAATCGTTTTTTTGTCTGACCTTTATCTTTTAAATACCAAACCCTGATTGCACCCCAAAGTACTGACATTCAGTACAGTTCCCCTATAATCTGCTAATGTTCAGTGACAAATGTGTCTTGAAACCTCCAGATAAAGGATTCCAGATTTTTATACGGAAGAACAAACCTCTTAAGGAGTTCATTATGAAGTATGAACATTTTGACTTGCTTGTGCAGTTATTTGTTTAAGATATCTCCCCTCCCATTGAAACTGTGATACATTGAACTTAGGTTGGTCTTATTTAACTGCAGGAAGATGTTCACTAGAAGTCGTGCGTTATCAATAGTAATATCAAAGATTATACCATACAGAATGATCCTAATCACTGAGTTACTGTACCAGACAGAGTTACATTTACATTTAGTCATTTAGCAGACACTCGTATCCAGAGCGACTTACAGTAAGTACATGGGACATTCCCTTAAGGCAAGTAGGGTGAAGTGCCTTGCCCAAGGACACAACATCATTTCGCACGGCCTGGAATCGAACCGGCAACCTTCTGATTACTAGCCCGATTCCCTAACCGCTCAGCCACCTGACTCCTTACCTATAACGAGTCACCACATACAGCCGAAGCACTGTTCATCTAAATGTTGCTGAATGTCCTGCTTCCTGTACACTTGCTGGTGTGTTCTGAACATGGAACTGAAGGCTTAGCTTTCTATTTCCTTCGGCTCTCTCTTTCTCTTTCTAGGCCAGGGGCTTCGAGCACCGAGGTACTGAGTTAATAGATGGACTCTTCACACCACAGTGAAGATTGAAAGCTTGAAGAGTTTAGTTGGATTACATTGGCCATTAAGGAGAACAAAGCTGTTCAGAGAGAAATTGTTACCAGGAATACGAAGAAGAATTTGCGACGTCATTTTGTTTTACAGTAACGATGAAAAACTAAGTTGAGAATAAACATTAGAGGGTGTGAGGAAGTGTAGTTTCAAAGACAAAATCTGCTGTCTGGGTCAAACAATCCATCAAATGGTGTCTCCACTGGCCTGTAGCCACTGACAGCAGAAAACCAACAGATTCTCTTTTTTTCCATTTCATTTCTCAATACATTATGGTTTTACTCGATTTTAGGTCAATTGTGCCCCTTGCCTTTGAAACTGACAGGATTAATCGGTCTGGCTTGACACGGTTTGAGGATTAAATTGCCGGGCGACACAGGAGAGACTCTGTGTCTCTGGCATGTCTGACAGGAGGTTAGTTAAGAAATTATGAAAACTAGTGGTCCAACTCACAGGACTCAATGCTTGCTCTAACATAATAAAAACATATCTTTGATCAATTACTGATCTTTTGTTAAGGATTAGGATTGAGTTTACTGCATGTACGTGCATACTGGACATATACCGTATGTGTGTGTGTGTATGTCAGTGTACGTGTGTGTCTAGATGTGTGAATGCCCGTCTGTCTGTGTGCTTTTTTTTGGGTGTAAACCTGCTGGTGTTTTGGGGCATAACGTCCAGCGGAGGAAAGCATTGTTGAGCGCTGACGTGTGCGAACCAATTTCTGGGACTCTCGTGAATGATGTGGCTTTAAAAAGGCCCAGACAGTCTGCTTATAATGCCTCCATATAGCTGCCGCACTTTCTCGGTTCATCAACGCTATATGCCAATAGTGATGGATTCTCCTGTTCCCTGGCCCAGCATTAGATATAGTATACATACAAATCTGGATTTTTATGGCCCTCTCTTTAATCAATAGACATTTTCTCCTTGTATTCTGTCCCTTCATATTTCACTGTGTATTCTCTGTGAGCTACTCACCTGTGGGCTAGAATCTGAAATGTGCTAATGTGTTACAAGCCACTGAGCTCCATCAATTAATATACAACATCTATTTATGCTAATAAAAAACTGGTATTTGTTCTGGATATTTTGAGGCTATGTGTTAATTGAATTTCACACGCGTCATGCATGCTTCCCCTGCTGGACCAGTAAACATTTCTTGGAAGAAAGAGGCTGCTTTCAAATTCTTCTGCTCCCGGCTTTGGATCCTGGTTTATCTTTCCAGTGCAGTTTATAATACCCAGTCCTTTTGATATCTTTTGGGGACATGTTTGAAGATGCAATTGCCCACTGTAAATTGTATTTATGTATCAGGGCCTTTTTGCGCCACTGTCTAAAAAGCTATGGGTTGGATCAGGAATGACCCGAAGCTAGGTTTGAAACGACGATTCCGCCCAGCTGAAGTCAAAGCATAATGATGTTGCTTGGGTGGGTTCCATTACCTGCGTTTGAATTTCTTAGTCTTTAGCTGGATATGGGGAATATATGTGAGTATCCGTGCCGACCATTTATCATTCTGGGATAGATCCAGCCAGTTCTGCTGCTGGTTAAAATGTTATGCTGAGTTTACAGATTGCGGGTAGCGCCTTGTAACTCACATCTATCTCCTCTTGTTGAATAGTGGCATTGGTGCTTCATCAATCACCAGTACGGTTAGCATCCAGAGTTAGGCCCGAACGACAAGTATATGATCCTACGTCATGAGATGTAATAACATTACGAAAACACTGCTCCCTCCACATGGCCAGCTGGATCATATCTGGTTCAATGTACACCGAAAAGGCCTGTATATCAAAAGCGGTAACTCGTATAAGAAGCCAAGGATTTAAAAGGCTGTGTCCTTGCTGAACAATGGGAGGGGAATATTGAGTTTGGCCCCATTACAAATTCAACCTTTTTACAGCTGTAGGTAATGCTCATTGATCTGTGAAATTATGAGCTACCATTAGAAAGGGCCTACTTACCTCATAACTCAAACAGGCTGAACTCTCATTCATTCAACCGAAAACTTAAAACCTGTGCGGCAATTTACATCAGAATGTACAGTATTGATTTTGAAGAGGGCGCTCGAAAGAGGTTCTCCACCTATGAGGATGTCCCCACTTGTCAAAGACAGGCAGGAGGCATTAAACACAGCAGATACTTTCATCGACTTAAATATTCGGCCACACACACACATCAACCACTTTTCGCACGATAGGACATAACTATTGGTTGACATCAATGATACACTGCAAGATAGATGGCATTTTATTGAATTAATTGTAGTTTCATCAGGTGCAATTTGTAACCATACAACCTGCTTAGCATATCGGGCAGTGACTTTATTATCTGCATTTTAATTATGAGTTATACATCAAATACATCAAAGTGTAACACATAAAAACAATGACATGGTTCAATCACAGTCCATTTAGCATCAGAACGTTGCCGTTCCGTATCGTTTGGCCCATACAGTTTCTATGGAAACAGATCACGTAAGCATCGCTGTAGACACACCACAGAGCAGAGTTGGCCAGCTGCATTGCGTCAGGTAACAGACATTCCAGAAGTCTCCTTGAACTTTCCTTGCACCAACATCCCACTGACATCCTATTAAGTGCTTAGATTGATCCTAGGTTCGCTTTCACGCTTTCTGTACCCCCAGAAGCAAAACCTGTGATTACTGCAGGGATACAATATTATATATGGACAGCATCCAGTCAGGGAATTTTAAGGACACCATGTCCTGCATTTTTAATGTAATCCCAATAGGAACGGAACACATCCTGATATTAAGACTGTCCACGTTTATCAATAGCTAAATTGGAAAAAAATTGATTTGGGGTCTAGGTCAAAGGGGATGACAAATTGCTTTTTTCCTTCAAGCCCTTATCTGTTCAGCTTTGTCAGTAACCCTCTAATGATGCTCCACCGTGGCCAATACCAGCAGAAGGGTTGGCACCAAGTAAGTGTTTACGAGACCTTGTATCGTTAAAGAAGAATCTCAAATCCTATCACGGACTTAATCATCTGTGGTCTGCATTCGCTTTCCTGGACCTTTTCATGTCCTAACTGTGGGGCGGATTCCCCGTCTTATGATAAAAAAGATTTGGGCAACGTGAAATACTGATTGTAGAGTTGGTACAGTTTGTGTAGAGGGCCCCTTGATAAATGAAAAGCATCTGAATTGTGGCAGGCTTCCGGAAAGACTATGGGGAGAAATACCATTAGATTTAGTGGCAAGGGGAGCATGTGTGTGACCCAATAAATAAACATAGGAAGGTAACCCTTTGGGTGGAGTTTACTGAAAGAAAGCAAACATAATAGTGTGAGCTTTGAAGTGAAGCATTGTAACTTGTCAAAAGTACAGGAACTCAGTTATGTACATTCTTACAAATGATTTGGCCTTCCAGTCGGTGATAGGATTCAGAGAGACAGACCGAGAGGGAGAGAGAGACCGAGAGGCCGACAAACTTTTTTTAAACTAAAGGGCTTAGGTTTTCGGTTGGAAAGTGAAAACGTTTGAAGTTAAAATGCACTTTCGAGACGCAGACAAGGTATGTGTGTTAAACTTATGAGATCACAATTTCCTATCATATTACAAATCACCAGACTTTAGTCTGTATTTCTGCTGTTGAAGCAATCACACACCATAACACAATTGAATGTCTCCACATAACGGGAATACATGTAAATCTGTAATTATTTTGCTTCAGACGAGCATAAAGTTGATTCTTCCCCTAATCCATTATTCTAGCAGATAATTAAATTGCTTTCTTAAAACAGACGCACCTGAATGTCCCTCTCCTCATGTTGTGTAATTGGATTAGTGACAAAGAGATTGAATAACTAAACAGTCCTCCTGAGCAGGTCCCTCAACAGACAGACCTGAGGATGGGGAGACTGCATGGCTGGTCACAAGGATATCACCTCCACTCGTTTAGATGACAGGAGTTACATTGATAACAATATAATGGCTTTGATGGCGGAGGCCAAGAGAGATGGACAACTGAATCGTAACTGCAGTGGGCGGGTGAGGGAGGTCAGGAACGGTGGAGGGGGGGGTGGGGGGGGGGTGAGGGAGGATGAGGGGTGAGGGAGGGGGGATGAAAGAGGGAGAGGGGAGGTCAGTTATGTTTGGAGGGTGAGGGAGGGAGGGATTGAGGGAGGGCGGGATGAGAGACAGGGGGTCAGTAACCGTGGATGGGGAATGAGGGGGCGAGGGAGGGGCAGGGGGGATGAGAGAGGGAGGGGGGGTGAGGGGATGAGGGAGGGAGTAACAGAGGGTCTCCTCCCTCCCTCCCTCCCTCCCTCCCTCCCTCCCTCCCTCTGTCCATCAGTCAATCTCCTGATGTGGCGACGTCAGCATTAATAATACACAACCTTGTAAATCTACTTCTCCTCTTGATGAATATTTGAAAGAGTCTTTTTAAAAGGTGGTCTGTCCCTAACCTCCCCCCCCCCCCCCCCCCCCCTCGGTTAGGGCCCCAATTACCGCCTGATGATTGAAAGGGGCCACGAATGTGTCATTATTCTCACGGACTGTCTGTCAAACCTAACAGGGAAAGCTGTGTACGTTTCCTTTGAATTTCACCCGTCCGCCCGATATGAAGGGACCTATATTGAACGTTTGCAGAGAGTAAAGTAAGCCTCCACTAATGATGTGCATTCATGTGTTTATGTGAAGTAATTAACTGGAAATAGGCCCAGGCAGTACTGAATCAGCAAAGGACCTTGGCCTATCACTGAGTGCATGAAATAATGAAAAGTTATGGAGAAAAAAAATATGCATCAAGGTTATAAAAGACAGCTAAATCACACCAGAAACATAAATCAGCATTCAAATGTGCTCTTAGAGCATCTTTTGACATTCTCATGGGTTTAATAATCAGCTAGGCGGAATCTTCCGGTAAAAAAAAAAGAAGGGGATTCAGTCTTAAGCTACACAATGAAAATGTGTCTCTGCCACCTTGTCTAGCACCAGAGAAATAATAAAACAATTGATAAGGTCATTTGGGAGTGTTTAGTCACTGTTGAGCACCCTTCGGAGGCCGGAGGAATAGAACTGTCTCGTCGAAGCATGACAGCAAGGCGCCGTGCTCCAGCAGTCAAGAGCAACTCAACTGAGACGAGCTGTAAGTGGATCCTCCACCTGATGTCCACATCAGTTACATCTGACTGATTTCTGTCTCCGCTAGTCTCACTCCAGGGGCTGGCGAGGGGAAGGGTAAGGGGAATCTACCTACGGATTCTTCCAGAACAATTCTTCTCTGCTTTGTTTGGCGGGTTTGTTTTTGCCCTCCCAGCGGAGTATTGATAATTTATTTGTTTTACGCCTGAAGCAGGAAATGGCGACAAGGTTTGGATTTCCATCTGTGGAAGGTGCTTAGCGCTCATGACATCGGGTTTCATCATTGTTTTCGCGCGGCGAGGTGATGTTTTTGCGTGCTGTACGTCTACAGCAAATGACTATTTGACATTCGAGCCTTCGTCATCGTGCGCATGAATCTGTAGGGTTGCAAAACATTTATTCGTTCTGATTGTCATAAAACCTTCACGTCTTTCTACTTTCGAATCGGAAACACTGCACTCGAGCCATGTCAGACTGATGAGTCACAAACCAATTATCAAGCATAAGTCAACAACAATTTTGAAGCCTGCGTACTTTTGAGAAAGACATGGTACGAACAGAAAGTGTGACCTTGTCTCCACGAGGTGTAATGATCGGTGCAGTGAGACAGCAGTTTACCTGCCACTCCGTCTCTCCATGTCTGTCTGCCTCCTGTCACATGTTGGTATCGAATCAATTTTACATGGTGTCTCGCAAGAAAAGCAGGAAGGCAGAATAGTGCCTTTGGTATCCAGGGGGTGAGAATGAATCGAAAATGGCTAAATTGCCTTTGTGTGATTTCCAGCGCCATACTGTCAGTCGTCTTCTCTTACATTTGGTATGGCTTCTTTTTGTCCTTCCTCACGCTGAGAATCTTACCTCAGACTCATGTCGCCCATTTATCTGGAAGCTTCCGGGGCTTGGATTGCTCGACTGTAAACGGAGGCGGGTTAGGTTCTCGCCTGCGAGCTGCCTTCGGAAGCTACGGCAGCTGTCGAGAGTGCTGCGAGAGATCATTTGCTAACATAAGGAGTGGACTCAATGCTGGCTAATAGGACTGTCAGTGCTTCGGAGCGGTCAGTGTCTCCAGGCTGAGCCCTAACCCGGGTCTCTGATCCACCTGGCAACGGCAGAACAGACAGTTTGACGGGCGCCTCCACGGCAACCCCCAGGTGAAGTTGTGACCTTCACCCACAGGAAGTGATTATCATTAGCCCCGCCCACAGGAAGTCATCATCATTTGTCCTGTGGCCGTCCTCCTCGAACGCCCTCCGCTCGTTAACAAAGTTCATGCAGCCCCTCGGCAACACATTCGTGTTCAATTTCACTTTCGCACACCGTAGAAGTCCTCATAACGCTTTCTGAATGCTTCCGACGCTCTCCGTCCTCACCGACGGCAAGCAGATTTGCACCCCGCTGACATTAGATTACGAAACCATTCCACAGTTCAGGATGAGCGCGTTTCAATTTAAACTGTGCATTATTGATCCTAGGGGAACACAGTCACTTGCCCAAAAGTTCCCCTCGCCCAATTATCCCATTTATCTGCTCTTTCTCCCTTTTAATTGACAGTTTAATCCGAGTCTTATTGAATACTTTTTTTCAGGGGGGTTATTTAACTTAATATTTAATTTGATTGAAACAAAAAAAAAAGCGGAAGTTTGAATCCAGCTTTAAAAACAGGGTGGAAGAGACCAGTCTATTCATTTCTGTTTCATAGTCTGAGGGGTGCTTTTCAGATGATTAGGGCCTGACTGGTCACTGATGAGAAGACTTGCAGGCTGACCCCGGGGGCTCCTGAGAGCAGGGATGTTAATTTCCGAGCGGATTCTTTCATGTTCGCACACTGACTCAGAGTGGAGCGAGCCGTCATTCGCCTTTGATTCAAGGCGAACCGCGTTTGTCATTAAAAGTAGCAGTGGCAGTCATTAGATGGGTGGCAAACACCGCTTTAGCAAATGCTAGTAGCACGGTAAATAACGGCACTCAGATGGGTGCGTTTGTGTGCGTGAGTGTGCGAGCGAGGGGGGGGGGGGGGGTTTGTGAAAATCCACTGCACGTTGCTCTTTTGGTGATTGTTGGGAGAAAGGCTCTGTGAAATTGTACCGCACACAGGGGGACTTCTCAAAATGACTGCAACCACCTTCACCCTGCTTCAGCAAACTGATTATAACTGATTACGACTCACCAGCTAATGCTACGAGATGTCTCTTCAATATTTACCCTCGCTTCATGAGACGATAGGTAATCTGCGAGGTGGCATCTTTAAATGGATAGATCCAAGGCAAATGTTAGGTTCCCTTCCACTGTGGACAAGAGCAGGCGTGTGTGTGTGTGTGCGCGCACGTGGGCGTGTATTTAGGAGGGCGGCTTTGTGTCAGACCCCAAATGAGATCCCCACTGAGTGTAAATATCCCGAGCACACGTCAAACCCATCTTCAGGATCTCAGAACGCCCTTCAGCAAGACGGAGAGCAATCGATTCTTGAACGATTCGGATGAAAAAAAAAAAAAGACTAATCTCTCCTCCTACTCTGTTATCGTGAGGGCGTTCACACGTCTGAATATAGATTTGACGGCCGTGTTAACTATTTGGGAATTGGGAAGAGAACCCCCCCGTGCCTGTAATCTCTTCACATTGCTACCCAGCCTTTGTCGAGAGCATCATCGCGAACCAACCATGTTTCGCAGCTGTCTCATTTGTAGTGGGGAGAGATTTCAGACCGCACAGCTGAGTTGAAGTCTCCAGAGAGGCAGCAGCTGTACTTGGCATATGCCTGCTGCCTCCTGCACAACATGAAGCTGAAGAACCGCATCCTCTTTAGGCACCACAACTCACGTTTGAGTGACTAGATCTCCGACTTGTCAATCTTGTCAATCCCTGATGAGTTTGGTCTGTGCCGCATTTGCATGTTGATGGTTTCCACTTAATGTAAATGTTACACTTTTTAAGAAGGACGAGCTCCGTTTCAAGACAGATGAAAGGATCCAGTACATTGGGCTTGATGAGTTTCTTCGCAAACACCAAAACATTAGACGGAACAACCGCAGCTCGGCTGCCTTTCTTTAGGATAGAGAGTCTTGTGGAACAAAGAGAGTGGGTGTCATCGATAGGCTGAAGAAGTGGTGTAGGAGAACTGTAGGTGATACTAATGACGCTGCATGGACTGCACTCACTGCTGTGTCTGGAACACTCCTCCTTGCGCCAGCTGGTAGAGACAATTAATACGTAAAGAAACATGTTTCGTGCCACAACACGGTTTACAGTCTGTCAGGGAGAGGGAACATAGTCTTATCAGACTGCCAACCTTTGTCTCTGGAGTAATGGGATGAACGGAGAATGCAATCAATGTGTTAACTTTGTAAAGAAAGATGTTTCAGTGTTATGTGCGGTCAGCAGAATAAATATGTTTTCCTCCTCCGTTACATTTGCATTTATTTCTTGTTTGTTTTTCATGGATCCCAACAATTATTTATTCATTCCCGCCGAAATTGTTTTTCGGTGAATCTGTAAATGTCTCAAACACGGTGAAACCTCATAAAAAAACGTTGCAGAGAATAATAAAGATAATGTACCTAGAAAGATTCAATGGCTGTCTGATGGTAAATATTCATAAGACAAAAAAATCGGATTCGTTTCATTTTCAAATATTGGCAAGCTATTTTCATGCCGGGCTGACTATAAATTAGTTTAGTTTGTGAGGCTGATCTTGGCACCCACCAGTCATTGCAAACATCTATGTGAATTCCAACTGTCAAAGAACAAAGTTAGTTGCCTGTGCAGGGTCTAATAGATTAGATAGAAACTGTGTCTGGTTTAGGCACTGGAATTAACTTGTTGACTTTTATGTTAATTTGTCCCTATAAAATCCCATTTATGTTTATCTTTACCATATTTTAGCATAATTTTAGTGACAACTGATAAGTAAAGGTGACACTTAAACTTTAGTTAATCATTCTATTTCACAATGGACCATGTATCGTGTGTTTGGGAAGTGTAACCGTCTCTGGAGGAGGGGATCCCTGAATTCCAATTTTTCTCCTCTTGTGAGTTTGTCTGGGAGTTTTTCCTTGTCTTCCTTGGGGGTTTAGGTTGGTTGAGGGGCAGTTCTATGGGCGTATGTGAAGCCCTCTGTGACATGCTTGCGTGTAAAAAGGGCTATACAAATACATTTTGATTTGATAACACATACAAAGAAGTCGGATAGCTTTTCAGCTAACCAAACATTAGCATTGCAAATATACAAATAAGATCACAAACAAACAAATCAGGATCTTGATTTAACATCATTTTGTAAACATATCTCGATCCATCCCAGTCCTGGCTGTCAATAAGTAATCTCATTTAGTCCTCATTGGCTGTGTGAAACTGTTTACTGCAAGCGATGACAGATAGTAACCTATTCTCTAATTTCACATGCAGCTGCTAGCAGGATTTAAAACAGGCACAGAAATATCCCTTAATTATTACCACGGACCCAAACTGATGACACGATCAATACATCTGCGGCGATATTGAACATAAATCCTTGGGTGTGTTGTCGAATCCATAAATTCAGGTAAATGGGACCAGGTTTTTATGAGTATTTACATAGAGATAACACATTGATTCCATGGCACTAGCGTTGCTGAAGCCCCTGTGGGGTCAGTGTAGGCAGGGTGGGTGGGCGCAGTGTGTGAGGTGTGTGTGGGTGCGTTGGTGAAGGGGGCTGGGGGGGGAGGGGGGGGAGGGGTGCTAAGGGGCTCACATCCCCAAAACCCATTAGCTCATAAACCTGCTTCGTCTTGAATGAGAGCCTATTTTATTTTCTCTTTCAAAATCATAACCGCAGTGCTGATCTTCTTCTTCCTTCTCTCTCTCTCTCTCTCTCTCTCTCTCTCTCTCTCTCTCTCTCTCTCTCTCTCTCTCTCTCTCTGTCCATAACGGACATGAGAATAATAAAAGTTTCATCAGCTTCCATCACGGTAAATTCAATAAAGCAATTTTATTGGGTCGTTTTTGTTTTTCGGCTCCGTTATGATGCTATTACCTTCGAGTAGGAAATAGAGCTTAGCCTTCTTAGATTGCCAGATCATGACACACTCAGTAAAGTTTGCTTGATAAGATTTCTTTACTGTATTCCTTCCCACAAAATGCATAATAACAAGTAATACTGGTATAGTTATTAGTTGCAATATTACAGTAACATTCACACAATCTGAAATATATCAAGCATTCTTTAACAGATATTCAAGAAAACACATGCTGGCTACTGATTGCGAGCACTCAGTGAGGGTTTTGTTATTGTGAAGTCATTTCTCAAACTGCCTCCTCCTAGCCAACGCTTCAATCTAATTACTCCTCAGAATGTTTGCTCAGAAAATAGGATTCACATTAGGTCTCCAGCCAAATATTTGTTCATTTTCCAATCTTAACTAAATGAATTTATGAGATATTAGATCATCAACACAACACAATGATTCACCCTTTTATAACAGAGAGGCTAGACGTTAAAATCACTATTGGATCTCTGTCGTGCATTGTCAGACATGTTGAGTGCAAATATGAGTCCAGCAGAAAAACACAATTAGTTTAAGAGTCAGCTAATCTTGTCTAAAATGAAAAGAATTGTATTTTTATTTTAAAGCTTAAAGCAAACATATTGTATCATCGTCTGCAATAACTGGCCTTGCTCATTCTGCCTCTAAATGTTTTGTCATATAAGACGTGGTCTGGAATGATAATTGAGACTTACAGCCCTCTTTGTGAAACATCCGATGACAGATTTCTCCTTTTGGCTGGTCTGAATTTGATCAAACCGATCGATCTCTCAACGGCCTAAGGATTTTCACAACATAACAGAAAGAAGAAGAAAAAATGCAGACATTTTAGAAACTCTGGGAGTATGACAAGCAATCAATATCTGATCCTAAAAAAGAAGGCCTCATATTTGTTAAATGACAAACAACAATCTGCAACACCAAGCTCTCCAAGACCCACGGTCATTATTTGTACAATAACAACAAAATGAGACAGATTCCAGTTATGGTGTCTGTGTTTGGTCAGTTCGAAGAGCAAATTATGTTTGCGATTCAATATCACAATAAAAAAAACATGCCTCATCAAATGTTTGTCATTTCCCCGTGGTGTTTCCAAAGCAGCTTAGATAGTGTCAACAAAGCATGCCATGGGAAGCTATTAGCTTTGTACCAGAGGCCATGCTGCTTGGTTTAGAAACCACCCTTAGTGCTCAGCCCCAAAAGACCATCCACCATCCTATCCACCTCAGAAGGGTCCTAGGTTCTCTTCTAGAACCTTGTGATTTACCCTACCTTCTCTGTACTGTTCTCAATCATCAGTTCACTGAGAGCCCCGCTTCCTAGACAGCATGTGGTCATTAGTTTTTTTTATATACCACTGCAGACATTTAGGTTCAGAGCTTAGAACCGGATTAAATAGATGCATCAGATAGTTTGGGTACACTAGGTGATATTTGTTGACACAAACTTCCTGGAGGTTGATGACAGGCCCTGTTAAAGACAGGAAGGGAAAACTGTAGAGATACTGGTGTGATCTGAGTAGAAATCTGAGCAGTTAATTTTAGAGTAACTACCTTAGGTTAGCCTCTCAGCATGACATTATCTACTGCAAAGGCAGTCCAGCTAATTAGGGTCTCTGTTTACAAGCGTGTGGTTGAATTCACTATTTTAATCAGATTATTTACCTCAGGCTTGTTTTTCAGTAGGACCTTGACCCATGAATTCAATTAGCATACGTTTAAAATCTATCACAGGTCTGCTTCAGAGCAGAGGATGTAGAATGTTTTCATTTTGGTTGGATCTTGATGAAATATGGTCTTGACTATGGATGAATCGCTGGCCTTTGCTCTATTTGAAATCAGATCCAATTGATGAGTTTCTGCAAATACGCTCATCAGACACCAAAAAAATCATAAACACTTAAAAGATTCCCACTTTTACGAGGTGCACTCGCGGACGCAGGCAATCTCGAACCGAGCGTCTGGAGAGCTCTGCGCTTTCGAAGCGTCTTCTGGGTCCGAACGGCAAAGTGTAATGAGGGGAGCAGAGGTCCTGACCTCGTTCGACGTTCCCTCAGCTCAAATAAATCACTCGGAGAGACTCCGAGGGGAGCAGAGTCAGGAGACGAGACGTCACGCTGTCTCTTCTGTTTGACAGAAACACAACAGGGTCGTTTTTACGGGTTTCCTCAGCGTAACTCACCGCCCTAATCTCCACGTGGTGGAACGTAAAGACGAATCCAAAAATGGGAAAATCAATGGGTTGGAGATGAACTGGAGCCCAGAGCTGTGAAGCTGTCTCCAGCCCGGTTCATCCAAGTCACCTGGATACACAAATCCCTCCAGGCTTTAGAGATGTCTCCCGGAGGGGCCCTTCAGCTGGGGGGCCTTGTCACGTCGTACCTTAGCCCTCCGGATGTAAAGGAAAGGCAATGACATGGGAGAATCGATTCGGAACATTTCTGCATTGTCTGAAAGGACAGATCCAGCTGTATTGATTGACCCTGCGCCTCTGGTATAATGTTAATGGCTGGAGAGTCATCAAGACCAAACCCATTTTGCGACGTAAAATCTTGACGATAAAGAGATAGCCATTTCTGAGTAGACAGTATTCAAATCAAGCCTTTTAGCCAGAGCGGCTGTCTGCGATTATTCCAAGAGGTGGAAACGCTGACTGAACTAAAGCTGACTAGATAATTCCCATTGAAAAGATGGCTGTTAATGACTTGGAGTATACAACAATTGGAAGTGCACATTTGTGTTTGAGAGAGAGAGAGAGACAAAATGAGAGAGAGAGAGAGAGAGAGAGAGAGAGAGAGAGAGAGTGAAAGAGTATGAATAAATAGCAAATTGTGTTTCTGTGCATTTGGATTCCACTCTTGATTTCATATCCTATACAAAAAAACATAGCTGGGTTTAAACCATACCTCTCTTATCTCCATCTGGGACTTAATGATTACATGAAGAAAGCGCTTTTCTGTCAAGAACCTAGATTGGATAAATCCTATATAGCAGAAGGACCTAAACAACTCATAAAACGTGTTTGTGTGTACAGTGCCTTGCCTTTCTGTCTATTGTTGCAGTCTGTGGGCACCCTGCATTGGTTTGCACAGAATTTTGCATAACCTCAATCGCCTCAAGTCATTCCATCTGCTTCTGAACTGTAGCAGCAAACAAAAAATACTCTTTGAAACACACACACACACACACACACACACACATCACACTTGAAACTCTTGACTTAAAGTACAAAAACATTGCCTTATCAAGCCAACACCAGTGAACTCAAATATTGTATGCTGCATTTGTTTGTAGGCCTTACACAGTGTGTGTGTGTGTACTTCTCTGTGTGTGTTGTGTGTGTGTACCTCTCTATGTGTGCGGGTGTGAGAGAGAGAGACACAGGAGAGAGCTAGTTTGTGTTGCTCTGCGCACGACTACGCCTGCGTCCACGTGTGCCCACTGCTCTCACGAGGAAAACTGGTTTAAAGAAAGTAAAGCACCTTCCTGCACTTTTGTGGACCAGAAACATGGCCGCCGTGAGGCCGCAGTGCTGACATGCCGCTACCGAAGGGCCGAACGCGTTTAATCATCTCATAACGAGACCACTGACGACACGCAGAGCAGCGCGCTAGCTCGCCGCGTGCCTCCGTTCTCCGTGAATAATTTATCGGGGCGACTAAGAGATACATGCAGCAACCTATTCACCAGATTATCACTTAATTAATAAACCTTAGGTGACTTCAATACTTCAGGAGGTCTGCATTATTCACGTTAAATCTCTGTCCTAATTACTTCCCCAAGGCTGATCTATGACTTTGTTTTTCCTCCCTGGAGGCCGAGCGAGGAGAGTCTCTGGATCTTCTATAAATAGAGCCTTTGTGGAAGCTGATGTCTGTTACCTTGCTCTTCCCCTAATGATCATTAGGCTTGGCCTGTCCACACGTGGCTGCCTGCTAGCGCTCGGCAGCGGGCTGGTTCAGGAACCCGTTGATGTGAGGGAAAGGAAAGGTGCGTGTCCGTTTAGAGGTTGGTGGGATGAAACGAGTACGCTCGGTGAAACGACCGACGAGGACCGATTTCAGCCGTCGGAAGTCGTCAGACTCATTGTGACGTTCTGTGTTTTGTTGAGACAGCACAGGAAGGGCCCAAGCGCATGTCAACGCTGTTAGCATCTCATATTCAGAGCTGCACTGCGCCGTATGAGCATAATTATCAATCATTGAACAATAGTTCACCCAGATATAAAACAGGAGGCAGAACTTTAGGCTCAGACTTTAATAAGAATACTGTTCCGTGTGATGAAGCGTCATTAATCAACGCCCTGCTAAATATAAGTTAAAGCTCCTTTTGCTCGAGCTTCCCAGCCCTGTGCTTTGTTTAAATAATGCAATCCGAGATACATTTGAAACCAACACTGTTTTTATTCGTTATCTATTCAGTTTCATGCCATATTCATGTTAAACATGAATCTTTTTTTTCTTTTCTGATTTGCATGAAGTCCAAATACAACGAACATAATTAAAACAGAAGACAGGCAGGAAGAACGTTTTTAATCTTCATCAGCCGATGATGAAATCCATTTCCAACCATTTTGGAGATTGTGAAAGACCTCGGTCGCCTGTCACCTGTCACTAACCCCCAGGTGTCATTTTCTAATCAAAGTTTCATTTATTTTTACCTTATTTCTCCTTCAAGGGGGCAAATCCCATCTCTCTGCAGTGTTAAGACCATCTGTTATTGTGAGAATCATTTCAAGGTTGCGTATGTAATTTCACACCAGAGTAGGTTGAGTTAGGTCCACAGTGCAACATGGGCCTAGTTATTTAGAAACAGGTCTCACCTGGAATAACCACGACACAAGCTTGCCATTTCATCCCCAGTACTATAGAAGTGGCCTTTCCCATTCTATTCCTGAGCTATTTTTGACCTACAACTCTAAAGTGTGATTTAAGAGGCATCCAGTGTTCTCCTTTCTATTCGGTTGCCTTTCATGCTTGCTTAGTTGATGTCTAAGACTTTGGTCATGTGTTTGAAATGGAGTTTCGCTTTCTTTTTGGGCTCCCTCTCTGTTTGTGAAGTGTTTTTTTTCTCTCTCTCTATTCATTTCATGGTCTTTCATCCACAGTGGTGGATACTGCTTCCCCACATCCAAACCCGCTGCTAACCTTGCAGTCGAGAGCTCCAAGTGTTCTTCCTGAATGGGTAAAGCTAGAGGTTTCTTTTTTGCATGCGGTAAACACAAGTTGACACCTGCACCACCAGCTCAAAACAACCTCCTCATCCACACTCCAGCCCACAATATCAAAACACCGGGATGCTTTTCATGGACGTCTTATGAAACTCAGTCTACATCTAAATCACGTTCCAATATCTCAGTATAGAGCTAGACGGACCACTGTTTTTTTTAAGGTATATTTTGGGGGGATTTTCCTGCCTTTTATACATATATACTTAACTTTTTCATATTGTAATTTGTTCTTGTAATTTGACAGGAAATGACAAGGAGAGGAAATGACATGCAGCAAAGGGCCCCGGACCGGATTCAAACTCAGGCCAATGCGACATGGGCTCGGCCCATGTGGTGCCTCTTATCTTTGCACTCCCACTGATTGACACGTGTGACTCCATTCGACCACGGAAACACCACCAGATTGCAGGATGCGGCCTCCTGGCCAATCGGGTTTGGAGAGCATGCGCATTGACCGTGTCCGCAAACCGCTTCCTCTTCTCCGGCTGGGTCCTGTTTGACCGGTGTCCTTGACTTTGACTGAGGGGCCGTGTGGCCCCTGGGGGAGGTGAGGGATGAGCTGGGGGCCCGTGTTGCCCCTGGGGGAGGCGGGGGATGAGCTGGGGGCCCGTGTTGCCCCTGGGGGAGGCGGGGGATGAGCTGGGGGCCCGTGTTACCCCTGGGGGAGGCGGGGGATTAGCACCTCCATTTGGGCCCTGCAGGAAAGGGGCCGGACAGATGGGCACCAGGCCCTCCCGGCTTCCTCCAGCGATCTGCCTGAACAGCATGGGATGGATCGAAGGGAAATCGAGGTAGTTTGAGAGAAAGAGATCGAGAAACGGGGCGGAGATGAGGGAGAGAGAGGCGGGAGAGGGAGATCGCAGGAGAGAAGGCTGGGGGAGAGAGAGAGAGAAAAAGAGGGAGGGAGGGAGGGAGGGAGAGAAAGAAATTACAGAGAAAATTTGAAAAACTGAGACAAAGAGAGAGAGAGAGAGAGAGAGAGAGAGAGAGAGAGGGTGGAGAAGAACTGTCAATGTGTAGATCCACACGAGATAGAAACTGAGAGACAGAAAGCTAAAGCGAGGGCACAGGCTCTGCTAATTGGCATATTCACTTTCCTTTACTCTGGGTCTCTGTGACTTCTGCCAGTCCAGTAAACCATGCAACAATCAAGCAGTTTACTGAGTCCAAGTTGTGTAGCTAAAGGCTACCCACCATATCAAACTTGGCTGAAGCTTTCACAGTGCTCAGCCAGGGACATTTGGACAGTACTGTAGCTCTCTGTAGCTTGAATTCCTGTTTATGCATAATAAAACACAAGTTAATGATAGATCTCATCCAATCGCAGACAAAAGAGGATTTGCTCATTTGCCTGGAAGGCTGTGTACTGAGATGCGTAAGTCAGTCGACAGTTCCCCCGTTCAATCCCTGCATTCACATTCTATCACACACACACACACACACACACACACTCTAAACCCCCACTCTCTCTATTCACAGCTTCATGGGGTTTGACAAAAACTCCAGGGGCCAGGGACAGACTCCAATGTTTGTGGACAGCATCCTGGTGAGGAAAAGCTGGAGGTTATAATAGGTGTTTGTGACAGGACAGCCGTGACAAGCCATGTCGACCATTTTAACTCAGACAAATCAGACTGTAAAGCCAGCTGTCACAGCCAGCTGCTAATTCTAGATATGCCAGTGCAAATGACTATTGAGCTTTCCTCAGCTAATTAAATACAACATTTCTGACTGAGGCCTCCCTGGCCCGTTAAGCACAACAAATGAGTACAGCGAAGCTAAAGGCTGCTGCTCTCTCCCCTTACTTTAGTTCAAATATTTAAATAGTTGCTAACAGCGCCTTATGCTAACCACACATGGGTATGAATCTGTGGCACACTTCAGCCTATCCTTTGGGCTTTCATTAATTTTGTTCTGGAAAAAGAGGATCAAGCTAATTTGCCCCAGTGGTCCGATCTCTCTGTTCATTAAAAGAAGCGTCGGGGAGACCAATTAATCAAAAGCGCTCCTTTAATCTGTCTAAACCCAGAGAAATGACGGCGTCCTTGTTTCCGAGAGAGATACAGTCATTAGAGGACACTTCGTTCACTTTTCACCTGGCGTGTGCGTGCGGTGTGTGCGTGTCATCTCTACCTCTGCTTCATCCACACGCTGTCGGCTCGTTGGATCCTTCCTGCCTTTGTTTGCCAATTATGTCTCGGCGGAGCGTCGGCCTGACTCCCACTCCAAACGGAACGAGTGGGAGATGTGTGGGAAAGCTCGTGCTCTCACTCCTGTGTGGCTCGGCTCCAGCTAGTCCCCTCTTCTGCCTTCCTCTCCGCTCCCCACAGGACCTCTGTGCCTGCAGGACCCCACCTCACAGGCCTGGGCCCAGACATCCCTTTATACCTTCAAACAGCCACCAGTACCATGTACCACTTCAATTTTCCATTGTGTTCGTTTAGCAGACGTTTTGGTCCAAAGGAAGTACGAAAAGTGCCTTTAGAACGTACGACAGACTATCTTCTTTGTCTCCCCACTGGCCCCGTTAGCCCAGATGTGGTTTCTTTGTGATGTGTCCAGTCAATGCGGACAGTTCCTTGACTCTGACCACTGCAGAACTATGCATTTCTGATCCTTTCTTTTCCGCTGTACTCTATGCACTATGTCTACGCTGCTTTGGATAAAAGCGAAAATGTCAACTGTAAAATCCGGAAGATCATACATTTTTTCCCTTCCAGTTCCAGTGGATCCCAGGTACCTCTGCCAAACTCGGTCTTCCTAAATAATGTTGCAGCTAACTTGCTTGACAAGTTAAAGTCTGTGGTGTTGGCTTTTGTTAGACCGTGAGACCCTCCATTCAAAGGCGGGGCCTTTATCTGGAATATATCTATGCAAGTATATAATATAAATATATTCCAGCTGTGTTATAGAACCTGAACTTAATAACTAAGATTGTTATTGTTTCACTGTAGTTCACTGTATTCACCTTGTCTGGTACCTGAGATTATTTTGCTTAGTGACTGACTGACTGTTCCTTGAGTCTGACCAATAAAATAAAATTAGAACTATACATCTCTGATTGTTGATTTTCTGCCATTCTTTCTACATGCAGCATTTGTTATTCATTATGGACAAAAGTGTTTACTAAATGAATAAAATGCAACTGTAAATATTACAGGTAGGCCTATGTATAGAACCTTGCCCGTACTGAACTTCAATATTGCAGCTGTTTTCCAAACTTTTCTACACTGACATATATTACAGGTGAGTTATAAAACCTTCTCCTGAACTATATCGGACCGAAACAACAGCCCGCTTCATTCCCAGACCCAGACAGACTTACTAATGACCTGGAGCTAACCTTTCACCTCCCTGGAGCTAACCTTTAACCTCTCTGCTTATTACCCTTCGTCTGCCATGTCTCCCCACCCTGTAGGAGGATCTTCTTCTTGTGCCGTTAGCGATGCGACAGGAACGTGAATTGATTCGCTCTATTGATCCAAACCTTGCTTATCCAAACCGCGCTATATTACTTTTAGTTGTGTCGAAAGTTTTTTCATCATTACTTCTTTGCCAGAGCTGAAGGGCATTTCAATAAGCATCCTTGTCTATAAAAAGAAGAATACAAAAGGTTGCTCAGTGACTTCTGTGAGTAACAGTCCAGATCGAGACCGTATATAATGATACACAATACTTTGACAGAGGAGTAAGCAGGCACCAGATAGCAGCTGAGAGAGTTGTCCGGCTATTGCGAAGCAATTTGCCCCCTCGTTAGAAAGAGAGAGAAGACAATCTCTGTGAGAGGTGAGGAATAGACAGACTGGTTTACTTTTCAATTTCTGTCAAACACCTTGTGTTAGGTACACTGCAGCCAGCGATTGTACATACACACAATTGCCTTTTTCGCATCAACCAGAGGCTGAAACAGCATGTTGACAGAACCGTGAATGATTTTCCTCTGCTGAGAGTGCGTAACTCCTTACTCCTGGTAACACGAGTAAAGGCCTGCTCATATTCAGTGTTTAGAAGATTACTTTGCAAACATGAATACATGTCAAGCCTGTAACTAAACACAACACTGAGAGCTTGATTAAAAGGGCCAGCAGTCAATTCGAAGACGTTTGTATTTTCACAGAAGGAACAGGTCCCTCTGAAAGTGACATTTGCATAGATGTTTGTAATCGTGTGCTGCAACTCAGAAACATTGAATTAAGAAACTCATTTGTTTTCATTACATATGTGATGCATTTATACTGTATGTCTCTTGGTAAAGAGGTGAATTGTTGTTTGTTTTATAACAACTACGGCTAGCACAGTCGACGGTTTGCCTGCACTTTCACACCTTTTATTGAGAATACTGAGAAAAACATACTGAGACATGTTTGGGTTATAGTATCAAGATCTGGTCAAGTGTCTGTGCCTAGGATTTCTCAGATTATTTATTTGCATGAATGTAGACCTGAGCATTTTTTTATAATACAAATACAATACATCACGCACTGCCCGCTAATCACACCCCACATCGCTAATCATGCGAGTCAAGAGCAGTAATATTGCTTCTTTTTTTTGTATTTAAGACTCATTAGGCCTCTTTATACCATACTCCCCGATAAGGGAGTCAGGTGGCTGAGCGGTGAGGGAATCGGGCTAGTAATCCAAAGGTTGCCAGTTCGATTCCCGGTCATGCCAACTGACGTTGTGTCCTTGGGCAAGGCACTTCACCCTACTTGCTTCTGGGGGGTATGTCCCCTGTACTTACTGTAAGTCGCTCTGGATAAGAGCGTCTGCTAAATGTAAATATCATCTTGTCCAAGACACGTCACGTACAAGAAATCGCTGCTCTTTGCATTCATTCTCGTTTATTCTCCATATATTCTACTTAAGCAATCGGCATGTTATTATTGCACTGCCACTGCACTGTAGCATTGTTGTAGTACAACAGTATACTCTAATGTTCTTTTATTCACTTCACCTGTTATCAGAGATGCAGTTACTTTGCGATGCTGCTCATAAATACAGGCTCTGACCGCCAACATACTGTTAGAATCTATGCCCCTTGATCCTTGATTTACCACTGTACTAGAAAAATAGTGTGTGCGCTATTCAAGGTCGCTATGTTGGATAAAAGCTTTGTCTGGCTAAATACACACATGTTGGTGATATATGGTTTCCTTCTGCCTAACTAGCTTACAGACACTCGAAATGGACAAAACTGCAGGACATCAAATCCGAATCCAGAACCAGTCTAGTCATGCCAACGGTGTGGTCGACTTTACCTACGGTAGGCTAACAGTTACTGCCCACTGTGGTCCTTGTCAGCATGGTGAAACAGATCCAGCCTTTGTTAAAGAGCTGCAGGATAGGGAAGCATGAGAGATGGAGGTTTTATAGATGGATTCTATTCCCCAGTCCAGCATGGAGACTGCATCAATAAGAATATCAACAGTCCGTGAAATGCCTTCGGTTGCAGCATCAATAGCCTGGACACCGGGTCCATATGGTTTCACCAGGGAGCTTCGGACCAGTAAAACTGAAAATGGAAACCACATCCACGCTACATTGGGATTGGAGTGTGCTTCTAGAAGGGTCTGGCGTTTTGTGTTGCCATGTATCCACACAATGTCAATCAATAACAACCAATCCATACCAAACATGTCCTTGGCATGTTCCCCCACTGGTGAGCACGACAACACAATTACACGCGTGTTCAATAGTACGTTTCTCAGTGATGGCATGTTGGACTGTTCAGGGGTCGAAGGGGTGTATCAAGGCTTAATATCAATGTTGGGACGAGAGCTAACGGTAACAAATCGGACCCTTGAGGCTAAAGTCACTAGGCTCTCTGGCATTCAGAGATATTTCCCCGATAAAGCCCCACATTCTCTCTCCAAGCTCTATGCTGGGCTTGCTATTGTAGTCTATCAGCCTGGAATAGAGTGCACTCCATGAAAGATCAGACAACAGATCAATAGTCCGCACCCTTAAGGATGAGTCTGCTAACTCAAACAGAGAGGAGACCGGGCCTCTGATATACCGGGTGGGGGGGTGAGGGCAGCTCGTCGTACCGGGCGGAGCAGAAAACACACGCCTACCAGACGCCGTGGGGCATCTCTGCGCAGCCGAGAGAAGGCATCGTGGTGTGAAGCTCGGGGTGAAGAGGTTTCCGGGAATCAGACGATGGGCTCGGAGGATGAGTCCCTTTTTCGGAGTCTTGTCAGATTCGGACCAAGATTTATCCCGAGGATGCACCGTTGTCTTGACGCAGACTAGATTCCAAAATAACGTCAGTATTGAACAGTATGTGAAAATCGGGATCATTGCATAGTTCAATATAAAAAAAAACAAGGAAACAGCATTTCATTTGACATTTTACCCTTCTGGCAGATGCTTTTGTCCAAAGAAACATACATACAGCGCATGTAGCAAGTACAGCCAAAGATCAAGGATCATAAGTCCATGGTTCTAAAATTGTTTCGGTGGTCAGAGTCAAGAACCGTCAGTACTTCACAGTGCACAGTGTAGAGTAACCACATCTCAGCTACCAAGCACGGTGAACAATAATCTAATAATAACTACAGTGCTGCAGGAGAACAACTGCCACAGAACACATTGCGGCAACATTGGATTGATAAATAATGCTGGCACTGTGTATGAAAATATGCATCGTTTAATTGCATGGTTTGATCAAACTCTACAAGAACTGCATACAGACAAAATGAAGGCCTCCAGATTTTTCGTCCTGCATGGTGCAGCTGACAAGTCACACTTGGATGCTGGCATAGCAAATCTGATTAGCTGCCTTTCACATGTACTTTGTTTGATCTGATGGAAAGTTGGCACTTTCTCATTAAAAATCCCTTAAGACTACTTAGGTGGTCCTCCACAGTCACCCCCCACCCCCATCCCTGTCCCACTCCACTCCACCCCCCCCACACCACCCCCCACCCCCGCTCCACTCCACCCCGCTCCATCCCCCTCCCCAAACCCCCATAATACTGAATTATAGAACTTGGAAATTCATTTACTTCGATGACCAGTCTGCAATAAAGGAAATGCAAGGTTCATGATCATCGGTAGCATTAAGTCTCCGTCTGCGCTCCTGTTTGTGGGGGCCGTGTCCTTCCTCCCTGGCTCTCTCTGAGTACGGCCCACATTCTGCAGAGCTACATGGTCGTGAGGGAGCCCCTACTTTGGTTTCTTAAACGGTCCAACTACAATACATTGACATTGTATTCATTCAAAAAAACTGTGCATTCTGAAAGTAGAGAGGAAGATGGAGGATCAGAAGGGCATAGCTCTGAGATTCTGGCGGTCAGAGTCAAGGAACGTTCTGGGCTTATCAGCCACATTGCATAGCAACCGCGTCTCAACCTGACACAAGCGGAATTCTACAACGCAACAAGAACATCTCAATTACTTATACACAGTGTGACGTCTCAATTGCAGTCGTGCATTAGTATGGTGTAGAATACATCCTCATCAAGTGCAACATCCATCAATGCTTTATGTATGTATCAAAAGTTCATGTTGAAGGGATGTGGATATATTTGGATGTACTTTAGTAGGCCACGCAGTAAAGTCGTAATTAGTAGTGTGTTGTTACCGGTTGTATGTTTGATTTACCAGGTAGTTTTTTGGATGATTTTGTAAATAGCCGTAAACTTCAATTGGGCACTGAGGAGAACTCTTTGGAACATTCTTTATTGTAAATATTTCCAGAAAAGAGATATGACGCTATACTTCCGTAGTTGATGAAATTGAACTGAACACAAGTGAATGAAATGATGAAAGCGAATGCAATTTGTTAACTGTGACTCGAAAAGAGAAATTTCAGACATGAAAGCTAAATAGAAGAGCTCTATAGAAATTCCCATAGGAGGCAAACTGTTCACTTACAAGTAATGAGTTTAATTAGTCTTCACATCTTTATAATATTAATTATTGTTATAGTTTCTCAAAAGGTAATTATAGCTATCTAGGACACACAGTGATGTTCGAAATCCTTGATGAGTTTTAAGCTTTATGATGTTTAATCAATTAAACTTGATATCCAGACATTTCTCTGTGTATAAACAGGATTCTCTGCCTTACACATTACTCATCTAACAATGCCACATGTAAACTAGGAAGATATATTTGCTTAGAAAATAGCACATTTAACATAAGTTGTATGATTAATGTGTTTGATTTAAATTCACAGAGTAAATTCCTGTGAAACAAATTACGTCACAAAAGTCTTACAGAGAACCTTTACTGCTCGCGTATTAATCCACAATAACGAAAGTACCAACTCTTACCAACTAAAAGAGAAGACAGCACACCTCGCAAAGCCACAAAAGGAAAAGTATAAACCGCAAACCCACAAGGTGTTTTTGGCCATCCTCCTGTAAAAAAGAAAAAGAAAAAGTGCAGTCTCGCTGATTGTGGATACATTAAGACGATTCTAGGTTCCAGCGCAAGAGCATCTTTATTATTATTATTCGGGTGATCTCCACTGAAGTGTGTACTCCCAGGGAATCTAATTATTTTTCTACTTAGCTTTAGTATCAGTTTGCTAGCAGTAAGCTTTACGATAGCACCACTACACATCTAATAGGAGACCGTCTGGTCCTTCAGGCCCCTCTCTCCTCCCTCCCTCACGGGGAAAAGCAATTAAACCGGCGGTTGAAGTGAGGTTATCACATAGACTAGGCCGCAGCAAACAATGTCCCAGCACAGGGCTATGTGAACACATGCTCTGTAGGGCTTTTTGCAGCCTGTTGGGGGGGATCTATTAGCGGAACGAGAGACCGCCCCTCCCCCCTCCGTCCCCACCTCTCTCCGCCACTCCTGCCACGCCCCCCCCACCTCTCACTCGCAACAAACGCTGGAGATGAACCTCTCCAACGCGCCGTCCTGATTGGCTGCCGGCCGTCCGCGCAGCACCTGTCTTCACCGGCAGGCGGCCGGACTCCAGTCGCGTGTGTGTGTGTGTTGTGTGCAGAGACGCTTCGAAAGGCGGTCTCTGGCCGGGTCGTGACCTGCGGGAAGGGAGGAGCCTGGCAGGGCGATGCTCCTGCTTCTTTGTGGAACATTCCTCAGGAGGAATAGGGCATTGTTTTAGGAGAAACGTTTCAATCGGACAAGGACAAGTGTGCGCAATTCATTTGTTCGTGTAACACATCCACTGCAGGTTGTGTCGTGGACATGGTGTCTGAAAGAGAGCAGGGGCTACTTCCTTTGTGTTGTCAAAGTCACCTGCTGGATCTTTTGTCAGTAGACCGATGGCTATTTGGCCCTCACGTATCAAACTGACAGAAAGCATTATTGTTTTTCGGCTCAAACACAATGTCGAAATACTTGGAGTGTCACCCCCCCCCTCCCCTCCTGCCGGTGTCCTCTCTCCCCTCTCCCCTCTCCCCTCTCCCAGCCCCTTGCTCTCTCTGCCACCACCCACCAACTTGATGGAAAATGTGTTTTTCCTCACGACGCCACAGTCAGGTGCCGGATCCTTCCGTCAGAAGCATCAGCTTCTACCACGGGCGGTGCGCGCTGTCGTGAGCTCGGCCTGCGGGCCTCGTCCCCCAGTCCCCCGTCCCCGCTCTCCAGACGGAGGGGGAGGGAGGCGGAGGGGGGGGGGGGGGGGGGGAGGAGTGAAAACACCACCAGGGGAGAAGAAACCGCTCCCAGCCACGTCCCTTTGTCTTCCTCCCCCAGCAGCAGAGTCGTTCACCTGGACCAGAACCAGGAACCAAGGCTTTTTCTCTCTGTCCTGCTCACCAGGGTTTATGGAAATGCAGTCCCAGGCAGGAATACAGCAAGATGAACTGCATGTATATACATATGATGGCAATTCATGCCATTTAAGCAATGGGGTAGCACTTTACCTTAGGATGAAATATGTAAGTACATATCGAGGCTTTAATGTAGTACCACAATTAAAAAGCCCATTGAGGGGGGCAGTCTCTCCATAGTAAAGTGTCTGACGACAAATGTTTTTTACGACGACGCTGCCCGTTTTTTGGGGTAGTTCTTCTCACATGCAGTTAGTTATGACGTTGACCATCTTTGCCAAAACGCACCCTCCCAAAACAGATGCATTGTGCAGCCCCGCACTGTATCTCTGCTCAAAATCAACTGTCTCCAACTATCTGATCTATTTAAGGGCTGTGTGTGTGTGTGTGTGCACACGTGTGTGTATCACCCACTGACAAAGAATATGACAGAATATGGTAGGGAATGATTTATGAGGGTCAAAACACATACCACGGTACAATACATGCATTCTACCCAGAGACGAAAGAGGCCAGTTCAGGCCGTGAGCCCTAATATATCTTTCTATAACATTTTGACATTTCACTTAAGACACAGTTATCCTCTCCTGTGCATATTGGTGTCGTAGCTGCAGTTGGATGCTTACCCTGTCAGCGCGGATGATTTGATCACATGGTTTTATTGCCCAGGTGTCAGGACACCTCATTCATGGGGCTGCATCTCCCTACCGTACGAACCTTTCCTTTTGTTTACCACGCAAGAGTAGACCTGGGCGAGGCGTCCGCGTGCGGAGGGATACTGTTTCATTGGCTTAGTCAAACCAACCGAAACACTCACACATCGAAACGTTTGAAGACGAAGTGGATCTTTTTTCCTTTACGTCGCATCGAGGTGAGTCTCGAGACACTCACGTCGAAACGTTTGAAGACGAAGTGGATCTTTTTTCCGCGTTTCATCGAGGTGAGTCGAGCTGTCCGACTGCATCGCCACATGATCGAGGGGCGCGGTTCATCCTTTCCGGAGCATGTGGTTCTTCTTGCAAGGCGTGCTGTGTTTGTTCTACGGGCCACGGGAAAGGCTGGCAAACTACACGTCCAGAGAAACGAGAGCTGACTCAGCCTAATGTCGCTGTGCAGAGGGGGATCTAGAACCATTTAACGGATCTCGAAGGACGCCTTGGCAGACTGGAATGCTTTTGATTGGCCTGCTTGTTTGCCAAGCTTCAATTTAAATGGAGAGTCTTTAGAGCAGACTTAATTAGAGCCAAATTGAAAAGTTACGCGACATGCCCAGATTCTAAAGTGTCACCAATAGTAATGAGCAAGCTTGACTGGAGCGTGCCACTACTGTACATCAAACATTAAGGACGTTTAAAAGACTTGATGGGTTTCTGTAACCGGCAGAAATATTTGGACGTCCTGCGAAGAACCGTCAGCGACAGGCGTCCAAGCCACGAGAGACGCTACCGGTTCTTCATCGACCCCTCCCCAGGACGAGGTCAAGATGTTTGGGTCATTTCGAAAGTCAGATCTCCATTCTAGGGGGTCAGTACTTTGCTGCAAAGACGGCGGTAGCAGAGACGAAGCTCCAGGCGAGCAGGCCATCCGAGAACACCACACCCCCATCCTTCCTGCTGAGCTACATGAAAGAGGTTTGAAAGTATCCATCACCAGCCGCCCTCGGATGACTAAGAGTTGCTTTCGGTGTTCAAGGACGCGTTTTCAAACGCGTTCAGACGCGAAACAAAGACGAACGCATCAAAGCCGTTTCCATTTATCTCCACTTCCAGCTGGCGTCCGCTTGCACCAGCCTTCTGACAGCTGAGGTGTCAATGTCACCATCCCACCAAACTTTTCTATTAGCAGTGGAAATCCTTTCGTTTTGCATAGCGCAGCGTCCTGTCCCGTTCACTCTTCACCTCTGCCCTGGTGTCGGAAGGAAGGCGGGGAAGTCGCTGAGCGGCTGCAACTTGAGCAGGATAATGCTGCACGATGAGGTGGAAAATGAGGCTAGTGATTATTTCCCTCCCAGGAAAAGGCGTGCTCTTACAGAAGTCTGGACGTGGAATGAAACGCGACCTGGAAAAAGAGCAAAGTCGAGAAAACGAGATGCATGACAGCGGTGTCACCTTAGCAAGAGCTGCTCCTTTGACAGCACAAGACGACCCACGCACCCACATAGAGACACGGACGCACTCCCACGCCACCGACACACGCACACAGACACTCACAAACACACCCACACACAGACACAAACACATCCCTAGGCAGGCACGAACACACCCACATTCAGACAAGAGCACACACACACCAACAGACAGACACAAACCCACACACAGACACAAACACACACCCAGGCAGGCACAAACACACACCCACCCACATTCAGACAAGAGCACACACACACCAAAAGACAGACACAAACCCACTCACCCACACACAGACACAAACACACACCCAGGCAGACACAAACACACACCCACCCACATTCAGACAAGAGCACACACACACCAACAGACCCACACACAGACACAAACACACACCCAGGCAGGCACAAACACCCACCCACATTCAGACAAGAGCACACACACACACCAAAAGACAGACACAAACCCACACACCCACACACAGACACAAACACACACCCAGGCAGACACAAACACACACCCACCCACATTCAGACAAGAGCACACACACACACACACCAAAAGACAGACACAAACCCACACACCCACACACCAACACACCCACACAGAGTCACATACACATCCATATTGCAGATGTGTATTGCCTAGCCAGGGCTCTTTTTCGTCCTTGTTCCTGGAGAACTGCAGGTGTCTAACTGTAATGAAAGGGGAGTCAGGTGGCTGAGCGGTGAGGGAGTCAGGCTAGTAATCTGAAGGTTGCCAGTTCGATTCCCGGCCGAGTCAAATGATGTTGTGTCCATGGGCAAGGCACTTCACCCTACTTGCCTCGGGGGGAATGTCCCTGTACTTACTGTAAGTCGCTCTGGATAAGAGCGTCTGCTAAATGACTAAATGTAAATCTAAATGTAAATGTAAATGAAAGATGCAGGTGAGGACACCGTTCTACTGGCCAGGCTCTCTCACCGGTGACATTCACCACAATTATATTATTGGTCTGTTTGTCTGTTACAGTAATAGTACAATTTCTATTGAAATAAAGCACACAAATCAGCATGAAGATGAATTGATGAAAAAGGCCATTTTATCGACCACGCATATCACGTCATATAAGGATGAACAAATATATAATGGCTCAAAATGAAATGCATTAACTTCAATAATGGAAAGTCAGTTCAAAACAAATCAGTTAATAAATTGAATTTCTCTCTTTAATTCACTTATGGTGTTTATCTCAGCAGGCATATTAAAGATACTGCATGGGATATTGCTCACCATTTATGTTTCTTATTAAAATTTGGGATGCAATCTCACGTTAAAATTAAATCTATGAAATATAATGACTTCATTTAGATGGATTTGGGTTCAGATGTCAAGAAGTCATCAATCAATTTAATATGATCTGAGGAGTCAGAAATTGCCGAGAGATAACATTTGATTTTCAATTTGTATTTTGATTAAAAACTGATAAACATTTATTGGGACATGGCACCATTTTCATTGAAATTCCAAAATGCCAATCATGCCAGAGAAAAAGTGATAATGAATGATTCAATTTTGGCTTGAAAACTTGAAAACTTTCTCCAGAACAATGTGATAGTCAACCATTGTGCCCTTACTGTAGAGTTTATTTCAAATGTAAATGGATAGTTCCTATTCAGCCTTGTTACATTAATGAACACCAGGCTTGTCCTGGTATGTTTGGTGTTCTAGGTTGTGGACGAGGGTGGGAGATGGTGGGACCTGTGAGGTCATTAATCATCTCTGACACTTGGATGGAGATTAGAAGGGGACAGAGAGTCTTGCTGTGGTGAAGGAACGGAAATAATAGAACGCAGAACCCTGTCTCCGGAAGAACCAGCAGGGAGATCATCTCATGCAGTCTCGGACCGTCAAATTCATCAAGTAAAATGTACAAATTAATTTATTGGACCACATCATTCGTTTCATAAGCATGTCCTATCATATAATGGTTCCGGGTGGTAGCTGATGGTTGAAAGATGTCGATTCTGGAATGTTCCCGTTATAGATTCTGGAATGTTCAGGGACACATTCTGGAATGTTCCTGTTATACATTCTGGAATGTTCATGCTCCTTCCAGGAAAACCTTGTATATAGACATTTATGAACATACAGAATATTAAAATGATCTATTTACATACTCCATTCAAGGGCCCTAAAATAATATGCCACGTCGACAAAAACGTTCGTCCTGTATCAATGTGTACCTCATAGAATCCCCCCCCAAAAACACAGGTCAATATTTTGTAGTGTTGGAAATGTTATTCTCTGTTTCTGATGGCGTTCAACTGCGAGCTGCTCTGCACTGGCTTTGGGCTTGTGTACTACAGTCAAATTATTTCCCCGAGTGTTAAAGCAGCATGAAATTGCATGTGTTTGCCAACGATTCCTGAGACACCTATGTCTCCAGTGAGCGCCCAAGTCACTGTCCAAATCATTCCACAGAAGAGCAGGGTAGGGAAGGATTTCAATTAGATCAAATCGCAGAGACTTGTGACACACACGATGTTCACTTCAACTCTACAAGGAGAAATCACCTCTCCCACACCGTCTGGGAGCGAAAGTTAATAGCGACGGAGCATCGAGGCAGCTAGATTAAAGAACTATTATACGGATCCTAACAATCCCTAGGGAACGACATTCGTTCTGTGGCACAGTAATTCCTATCAACGGCCCAGACATGTTACCATGACGATGGATTACTCAATACACACTTATAGAAGGGGTTCATAAGTGCCAAATGAAACAACATCAAACTTTTCACCCGAAAGGCATTGATACCATGCCACTGACTGCTACAGTACCGAATCATAACACTGAACTGATTTTGATGTATTACCATCTAATTTCATTCGTGTGTATGCAAACACATTTAACATTTGATTTATTTAATGAACATACAGTATAGAATTTCACTAATAGTGTCTGTGTATGAGAGTGCTGAACCATGCATTTCATAATGATTGAAATAAATTCACATTAAGCTGTATGGTGTTAATGGAGAGAATGACCCATTCTGAGGATAATTGTGATCCGCCAGAAATCTCTCTGAAGCCTCCAAGCCTTCCTCAGTCTTCTGGGCCAGTCCTTATCTTTTCTGTCTCGCTGTCCATGAAGCATTTGAACACATTGAGTCCAATTAGGGTTTAATTTCCACTGAAAGCTTTGCTGATAAACCTAATATGGCGCAACTCTGTCGTTTTAGATCTTATCAAATTCATGAATGTAAAACACATTTTTATACTGAAAAGGGGTGTTAAGAACACATTTTACATTCATTTGTAATTCACTTTAAAGTGAAGCAATATTTAATTTACGCCAGCCCTTGGCGAAACCATCAAAGCATATTGAATTGACCCTCAGGATCCAGACACGGGTCATTTTGCCCACGGTCTGCTAATGGCACCTTTGTTCTCCTTACTCTCCACCTGGACTGTCGACACACACACACACGCGCACACACACACACACACACGCACACACACTCGCTTAGATCCCAGCCTCGTGAGGTAGGCCTACTTCCGTATGTATGAGAGTCACCAACGAGGAGAGCCGCGGTGTGCATCCAGATTTACATAATCCCACACTACGTATTCCAGAAAGGCCGCGCCGCCTGCTCTCAACCAAAGTTCTCGCTGAAACGAGAGCGTCCACCACCGTGGAGCCCGCCACCGGAGGTGATGGCGGCGCGGGCTCGCTCTGCCCTCGGCCGCCTCATTAAAGAGCTATAAAGCAGTTTGACACATACAGGCTGCCAATCCATCACAGCCAGGCCTCTCGCGCTCCGCGGCAGCCTCTGGGGGAGGCAGGCTGCAGCGGCTGGAAAGGAGTCCACGCCGAAGTGAACTGTCGTCTGGTGAGCTGGGCTGCCAACACCCCCGAGGCGCAGCGCCAGCGCCAGATCCAGAGGAAGGCTAACACGTCCCTCAAACTCATGAGCAAGGCAATTAGCAGCAGCCCCTACGGATCTCGCGTTCCTCTTCCCAATGATTATTTCTCTCATTCGCTTCCTCCCTCCCTCTCTTTCTTCCTGTCCCTTTCCCCCTCTCTCTCTCTCTCTCTCTCCCTCCCTCCCATACCGCTTTCTCTTAATTCTCTCGGCGAAGTTTACCAGTCCAAGATTCATAATTCAGCCATCAACACGATTTATATCCACAGTTTGCATTCTGTTTCTACATGGTATTTTGCCGGATACCGTTCAATGGCTTCATTCCTCATTATCCTAATTATGTCTTCTCCTAAAATAAAATGACACCAAATTTCATCTACACGGCCAATTAACAAAATAGCAACCTGATGTCCAGAGGGAAAGCCTCTGACAGAATTTATAATTAGATTGTCACAAACCTAATCATCGATAGCGAAGCATGAGTAACACAGGGGGGAAACAGACTTAGCAGAAGCATAGCTGGACGTCGTGCTCATTCACACCTTACACTCACAAAGGTGCAGTGTAAGCTGCATAGAAAAGGTGGGGCCGTGTTGAGTTACTAAGCTTGAGAAGTAACTTTTTTTTTTTTCTTCGTTTTTTTTTTTTACACCAAGAACTGCTGTGAGGACTTCTGGTCTTCACTTCACGAAATAAAGACTGTCATTCCAGAGATAACAGAGAATAGGAATGCTTTCTCAGTCAACCCGGCGGTTCAGTGTACCAGAAGCCCACAGCAAAATCCACCAACCCAATCCATTATGCCAAGCCTACACTATGTTAATTTTACCTCCTTCATCCAAGAGCACAGAATTCAATCAGAACCACAGTGTTTGCTGTCAAGAGCACGGCTATTCTCCTCGTGCTGCTATCGCAGACTCGAGAGAGAGAGGAATGGAGAGAGGAGGAGAGCAGACAGAGGAGGAGAGAGAGGTAGAGCAAGAGCCAAAAGAGAGCAGAGAGGAAAGAGGCAGATAAAGAGAGAGAGAGAGAGAGAGAGAGAGAGAGAGAGCGCGAGCGGGGGGGGGAGCGAGAGAGGACGGTTAAATTAATAATGAAATGCCAGCAGGACCAGCAGGAGGAGAAGTTGTGAATACGGCTTCAAAGAGCTCCCCCTTCCCGAGTGAGCTCTGGATGGCAGCCCACTCGGAAAAAACCCACAGAGCACCCTGCTTCCACAGGGCCTGCCCATGCTGCGATATTAATAAATGTCCTTCATTATTTCCCCCAGTGGGATCTTGTTAACCTCTGCTCCCCACTTAATAAATCCTTGAGCAAAACAAATGTTGCCGCCATCCAGCATCGTGTCACGACGGAGCTCATGCGCACGGAGAGAATCAAAAACCGCTGCTTCACACGGACAAAGACATTGGCGCAATGTCGCTGGTTGTCGTAAGAAACGTAGTGGTGTGCAGATTTCAGACGAAGGCATCTGTTGAATCAATAGGCTTAGAACCAGTTTAGCACGGTCTTATGGTATGAGGGTCAATACAGACCCGTATTCATCTGGCCGTAACTCCCATACAAGACTGTGTTTGGATTCAACTGTGTTCAAAGACAAGCTTTAGGGAAACACATTCAAAGAGAACTCTGTTTATCACCATGAAAGCCATGCATAAATTGTTAAGCAGATTGTCCAGTGTTGCTGCTAACAAGATTTTTTTTTGACTTATGGGCGTATGTCTCCTATCAAGAGAAAAAACACACAAAAAACATCAATCTCACCGCCGGTCTTACTTGAGGGTTCTAAAGCTTCTTTTTTTTTTGGCATTCAGCCACATATGGAATAAATAGCGTGTGTAGCCCTTAGGAGGTGTGAAATATGATGATTGATGGGAAGGGTCATAAATCACAATCATATTACTGAGACTTATGTCCTCACCTAATCCTCTTCACGTCGTGGAATTAAATACATGCTTGCCATGGGGGCGTTTGAGAAAAGGATGACATGAAAACAAAATGTTATCTCTCATAATGAATATTTGTTTGCTGTTATTGTTCTGGGAACCCTTTCATTCTCATAGATGTGACAAAGGTTTTTTTCAATTGGGGAGTGGTAACATCATTCATTATAAGACCTTCTTTGAGGTCTTATACCCACGTGCCATTCTGAGCAGCATAAGTGACTCCTAGTTCAGTCATGGCACTCGGGCAGCGTGCTTCATTACACTCATTAACTACACCTGTAGTTAGCCTGCTTCAAGCCCATTGGCCCAAGTCTGATAAGACGACATTATAAGGCCGCACGGATACTCCTACACTCATTGGGTGTGCTTTGCCTTCGGCAAGGGCACAACCTTTGTTCTCTCACATATATCTTCTTCTTCTTCTTATTATTTTCCCACCCCTAAAACTCAGTCAATATTTGGCCTACATAGACAACCTAGGTGTCAAAAGTTTCGTCTTGGTCTCGATTGCGTTGCTTCTATTGGGATTTACGTTCCGTTGCACGGTTTAGGCTGAGCTTAAGTTTTTGTGGCGAAAAGTGTCTTCTGTCAACGAAGGGTAGCAGTGCTAGCCTACGTCACTACGTCAGCACATGTTAGCAACGACGCATGGATACAACGTGATAGAGACGTTCTAGCACGCAAATTGGAGCTTGGATTATGAGTGAAAAATGCCAACCCCCAAAATTACCAACCATTGGGTTTTGTTGAGAAAGCAATTTCGAGTGGAACTGCCATCTCGGATTTTTTATTTAGGTTGTGAAAGTCTTTGTAATTTGAGCGAGTGCGGGTCGCCCGTGAGACTGCCTAGGCGGCAGCCATGCAAGCGTCATAGTAGTTTAGTATTTTCGTATTTTTATAGTTCGGTCAATTCTACACCACAAAACAGAAGGAGGGCTAATGTTATGACGATATGACTATTGTGAAGACAGCCAGATGGTGAGATTTTAATGTAGGTTGCTGTAAAAACTTGATTGGTTTGCTACGTGAGAGCCCCGTCAGCCTCCGTTGACGATTGCGTCAGCTGTTGTCGATCTTTGATGAGTATTTTCTTAATTTCGTACCAGGGTCAATTCTACATCAAAAATCAGAAGGAGGGCAGTGTTATAAAGATATGGCGATTGCGAAGACAGCCAGCGCGTCAGCATATTTTTGTGATTTGTGTAAAACTTGGAATTTGAGTGACACCACGGCTTGTTTTGACGTTAGCCTCAGTCAGACTCGGCTCACCCACTGGCAGTGTGTAGTACTGTCTTCAATGCCACAGCTAAACTTTATGTCAAAAGAAACGTTCTCATTTCCGGCGCTTTCAAACAATCAGTGAAATGTGGAGCAACAGCAGCTAGCTTGCCTCTAGCAAACTTATTTTGAATTAGCCATTTCCCCCTACATTAATGTCAAACTTATTTACGTTTTGGGGGGCATATTTTCAGTTAGCAGACGGTACTGTTTGAATCGCGATTCCATACTGCCAGTGACAACGTTGTTACAGTAGCTTGTTTCAAAGGGGGTTTGCAGCTGTTTCAAAGGGTGTTCTTAATGAAATATGCAATATGAGTAGGCTAAATGCTTGAAAATATCACTAGAAGGGAAAAACTTAGAGGACGGACCCACCTGCAACCGACGCAAGCAAGCACACCCTACAATTTCCCCAGAAATTGTACCCTCTAGTTCCTGGTTGTTGTATTATTGTGCTGCTGCCTCCCTCCACCATCCCCATCTCCCCATGTTGTCTGTATGTTACTATCCATCAGGTAGGATTATTTCTCTATTTGCTCCCTGCCTCATATTCTATGTGCGTTGCTCACTAATGCTAGAGGCAGGGAGTGCTTCACCTAGATCCATCCGCTCTGCCAAAGTCGAACCTATTTCCATGTCTGTGGTTATCAATTGATGCTGAAATCTAATACGCGAGTGTCTTGACTGAACTGCAGTTGTCAACATGAGCAAAGGATATCTCATCAATGATGACACCTGCCCCAAGGTACAGGTTGAGTACAAGGGTGAGACCAAGAGCTTCTATCCAGAGGATGTCTTCCATGGTTCTGGTCAAGAAGAGAGATTGCAGAAGCCTACCTGGGCAAGGTAAGATTTTATAAATTGACGAAAGCAATCTTCAAGCATATTTTGAAACGGCCTGTCTTGACATTCAAATTGACCTTGGGTCTATTTATTCTTATTTCTTCCTCAAGTGTTAAACAATGCTGTAGTTACTGTGCTAGCCATGGCCTACGGCTTAGACAAGGTGAGCTGCTTCAGAGACCCATTTATTTTCTTTTTTCGCTGTGATGAAGTTTATTCCTGCCATTCGTAGTTTCCGCCAGAGGTTGAAAGACCAAAGATGGCCCAACACCTTCCTTGGATGTCTGAGCGACAATAACCCAAGTTGTAATGTTGTTCCTGTAGCTGGTGAGGATTTTGACTTGATTTGAATTGTTTTCAGCTGTCCAGGCTGCCATCCTGTCTGGTGACCAAGTCTGAGAATGTCCAGGACTTCTGCTGGACGAAACCCCCCTGTCCCTGGGTATTGAGGCCGCTGGCGGGGTCATGAACCTCCTGATCAAGCGCAACAACACCATTCCATCTAAACAGACCCAGACCTTCACCACCTGCTCTGACAACCAGCCTGGTGTGCTTATTCAGGTCAAAGGATTGGATGGAATGCATTTGAAAACCTTCCCTCGCTGTGATGACGTTTATTCCTGCCGTTCGTAGTTTCCACCAGAGGTGTCAAAACCAAAGATGGCCCAACTCCTTCCTTGGATGTCTGAGCGAGGTGTCGTTGATTGTTGCTTTATCAGGAGGGCCATGCATACTTTGCTCATACTGACTTTGACCAACAGGTTTACGAGGGCGAGAGAGCCATGACCAAGGACGACAGCCTGCTGTGCAAGTTTCAGCTGACTGGCATTCTCCCAGCTCCTCGTGATGTTCCTCACATCGAGGTCACCTTCGACATTGATGCCAACAGCATCATGAAGTGTCTGCCGTTGACAAGAACACTGGCAAAAAGAACAAAGACCCCTATTACCAACGACAACGGGGGGGGGGGGGGAGGGGGGTCGTGTTATCACCCACTAAACTCTCCTACCAAAGTTTCTTCAATCTAGTTTTCCGGGACATTTTTCCTCATCTTCCTTGAGGGTTTAGGTGTAGTCCATGGGCATATGTGAAGGCCTCTGACACGCTTGTAAAAAGGCTATACATTTGTTTTGCTGTGCGTTAATAGGATTCCTAATTATTTTCATGAGCCACTGACACTGAGCGTACGGTCCAGGAGGCCGAGAAGTACAAGGCAGAAGACGACGTCCAGCGTGACGACGTCTCATCCAAGAACTCTGGAGGTCCCATGTATTCAACATGGACGTCCACCGTGGAGGATGAGAAGCTGACCGGAAAGATCAGTGAGGACAAGACCGAGATTCTGGAGAAGTGCAACGAGGTCATCAGCTGAGGAGGTCGACCTAAAGCCATTCCATCGTTTCCGCGACGACCTCTACCCCTAAAACGTTAGTGTTTATCCTCTCGTTGCCTGTGCAGCAGAGTGCAATTTAATACAGGAGTTTAAGGGATCATATTTGTATTGCAACGTTGTTTGCAAAAAGACAGAACCATTGCACAACTAAGCTGTCAATTTCACATCTATGGAATATTAATTGGTTTTCAACTGCCTTTATCACAATGCCTTGATAAAAAAAAATATATATTCTGTGACCTTCCACCTGCAAGTTGGCTTGGTTGATGTTTGTTGATAACATTCTGAAACTGTACACTAAATGCGGAGACTTGTGAACAGGAATTGTTCCTATTGGCATAATTCAATTTCATCCTTGTATCAGTGGAAATTGATTGTGCTTCAATCCTTAGTTTCAAATCCTTAGTTTTCTGGTAATTCCAACTCCAATTTCCAGTCTTGATTTTGTTTCTATAGAATTACAGAAACACACTTGCTTTTCTGGAAACCGCTTAATTATTTCAATGAACTGGGAGGTGCACAAGTATAATTTAACATTTGAAACCCATTTTACAAAGCTTAGTGATTGGCAAGCAGTCATACAGCAACAATTGAGTACTTGACAATATTGAAGACTTTACATTCTTGGACATAGCTGACAGTTTGGACATATCAGTGGCAATATCAGTTGGATCACATGAGGTGATCAGTATAAATAAGGTGTTTCAGCTTTACTGTAGATGCAGACATGCTTCTCATGACTGCATTTAACTGTAGAATCATTGAGATGGATACATGAATGTCTGGCTTTCAGCCTAGGCTGCAAAGCTAAAGATCGTAGTGCTTCAAATTAGTTGGTGGGCTGAGCCCCAAAATCATGCATTGATATTATAGTTCACAACTATATTCATTAGCGGAGTGCAATGATTTGAATACAATGCTTTATTTTTTTGAAAGAGAGTTCAGTGGAGTTGTCAGTTTAGTGCTGCAGCTCAGAGCCTGTCAGTGTTCCAGACTGGAGATCATTAACTGCACCTTTTTAATGAGGACAGTCTTCTAATTAAAGGAAATACCTGTTCCTGGCGGTCGTCTTTTACTCATGCCTTCTGGATCCACAGTGGGAGCTTTCATCCAAGCGTGCTCAAATCTGTGATTAGAAGTCGCAAGGAGAGAGGCGTGTTTCTTGTTGACTGAACACCGTGAATGATACTGGACGTTCCTTGTTGTCCATGCAAAACAAGGCCAGAAGCTAGCTCAAATCGTCTATTCTTGGCTCGGCAGATAGAGGCTCCTTGGTTAAATTCAGCTGTCGATGCCTTTGGAGGGTAAGATAAGAAACAGCGGGCCACGAAAAAAAGAGAAATAATTCTGTCAAAGTCATATCGATCACCTTTGTCTTCATTATAGTTGGATGGTTAAAATGATTAGGGATCCGGAACTGAAGGTAATTCCTGAAATTGAGTCTCCATAACAAGGATTGTTATATAATCAATGTAAATGATCCTACACACAGGACCTATCAAATAAGAGTTCCTGATGAAAGGAAACGTAATCAAGGAGTGACTGTCATCGTTTAAGATTAACTTTAGCCTTTCAGCGCCATCTCTCCACAATTACTAGCCTTCCTCCAGGGTCGGCTGGTGAGATAGCTTTACATGCAAGGCAGTTCAAATGATGAAATCTGGAGACAAAAAGCTGCCTGTCAGATCTAAACCTGCGTCTGATCATCGTTTTGACTGGACATCTACATGAATCGATGTGCAAGCCTGACTGGAGGATGAAAGTATGTTACACATTTCTTTTTTTCGACTGACAGGGTTATACAAAACTAGAACGCTGAGGACGTCTGACTAGGTGCATCATGCCAGTTGTGTTAGGATTGCACCGCAGAAGTTACATTCTCCATTCTGAGTCATAAAAGGTAAAAAAAACTAACACTAAACCTTTTAGACTAGTTGTGGAAGAACTGAACCAGAACATTTCACCAATTTATATTTCAGCGTCAACAGAAAACACGTAGGCTTTGACTCTAGACGACCGGACAGAAACAATTAACTTTTTAAAAGCTTAGAAAGGATTCACAGGGGCCACATGGTGACCTCTAAAGTGTTTTCAGTGTGTGATGCCAGTGACCGACATTTAAATGGACGACATCTGAGTGTGCTCTCCTATGAACCGGACCAGAACGAACACGGGCTTACAGTCAGATCGTTGTTTATCATTATTAAACCGGATTACGATGCTCATCAAACACCGACACCAAACACACTCCACTCACTCACATTTCATTTGATTTCAGGTGCCGTTCAACACATATCGCCTATGAATATTTCATTTCTTTTTCCGGATAGGGAAAAAGCAGATTGCGCTGATAGGCTACATCCAGGAATGAAGTCAGATAACAGACGTCCCTTCGCTCATGGTCGACCGTCAGAACGAGAGCCTGCTTGTGATATACCAT
Organism: Thaleichthys pacificus; assembly: GCA_023658055.1. NCBI lineage: Eukaryota > Metazoa > Chordata > Actinopteri > Osmeriformes > Osmeridae > Thaleichthys > Thaleichthys pacificus. The sequence goes on from CM042859.1 coordinate 3,318,173, forward strand.
TAAAAACATACCGTAGATACCATGCATTTTTCATACCCACGCTTCTTTTACAACAATGTCGAAGGGGTAACAGGTTATGCATCCTATTGCCATGGCTGTAAACTAGCAGCTTTGTCATCATTGAAACCAACTAAACATATGTTTGTGGTTATGTTTCAGGCGCTCAGAGAAACTCGGAGTGAACTCTTGAGCGCTAAACCTCACTGGGGTGACCTTGAGGTTACATTCATTACATAGCAATATATTGCAGGTGCATGGGAATATGTAATTCAATGGCAAGGCAAGTTTATTTGTATAGCACATTTCAACCCTCCAATCAGCCATTAAAAGCATCAAAACATAATGCAAAAGAAAACGAGATTTATGGCGGTAAGCGCGGTCGATATACACACACGGAAGCGTGAGAAGGCTCAGTAAAGGGGGGGGGGGGGGGTCAGTGGAAGTTGCAAGGGGGCAGTTAAAGGTTGTGTTATCGAAACAAGATCATTGTTAACGTTTTACTCCTTTCACTTGTATGATTACTTGCTACACACCACAAGGCGGTTCCTACTGTGTATGACTACAAGGTTGTCACTTTGGGGCATTCATGTATGGTTAATAACCTTAAGGTAAAGTGAAGCCAGGAGCTGATTGTCAGACAGACAGGCGGATCATTAGCATGCACGCTGTACTTAATCCTTATTAGATGTTTGCTGGGTGTCTAAGGAGTCAGGGGACAGTTTCCCTAAAACAATTACCGACTGAGCGCTAATGTGGCTAATGTCAGACAATGCCGAGGTCTTAACGACATTACCGAGTACTCCCATCAACCTGACGCCTGTGGAGACAATCTAGCCGGAGAGCAGAGAGGTCATAGATTCCTCCCCCTCCTCCTCCTCCCCCCCCCCCCCCCCAGCTGCCTCGCAAATGAACGATGGCTCTCCACAAGTTCTGAGATGCGAGGGGTTACCACGGTGATGGATGACGGTCCCCCCCCCCGAGGAATCGATAGCATGCATACCGCCGAGAGGGGGGATGCCTACATATCTCAGCGTTGTCAGCCGGCTTGACAGAGGCGTGTGACAACGGAGCATGCCCAGAGTGATGCCTCCGTGTGCTCCAACATGGGCGGCGGCCATGCTGTGCCCCGACGAGGGATGAAGTGGCATCCAGGCACTTTGCTACCCGGGATCGCAGGAGGGATGATGGAGGGGCGGGTTCGAAACACGCCACTGTTTTAATAGAGGTGGCGGGGGATTTGTTAACACGGGCTGTTAGATCTTTGCTATCTTTTGAATCCGTCTATCTGATTGTGTTTACAGCCTGCTTGATGATTAATGACCTTGCCGCCTACCAGTGTGGGCCTTCTTCAGTCGGAATTCCTGAGATACCACATGCAAAGCAAAGTCAATTAAATGATTGGGTGACACTGTCTGTTATCAGAACCTGGGACTTCACAGACAGACCACTGCCGTGGTCACTCATTTGACCTTTAATTATCTTTCTTCTAAACTTTTTCGAGATAAAGCCCCCCCGAGCCAATGAACACACGCTGATATCCTTTCAATTATCCTAATCATTTGATGAAGGAGAACTTTCACTTCCTGTACAAGGGAAAAGGTTGGAAACTCACTCTGCAGTTGAAACGTTGTACAGTGGTGAAAACCCGACGTTTTCCCCCAAAATGTTCTTCTGTCACATGGTAATATTACCCTTGAAACCCTGCCTTCTGCTATTGTGGTAAGGTTACCTATTTTTAACTGAAATTAAATCTATGATGCACAATGTGGCTGTTCAATCAGAATTTCCAGTTTCTCCGGAAGGATGGAGACAATTTAAAGTTTTTGTCTCCCAAGAGAGATAGTCTAAGGTCACTGTAATGACAGTAATTTTTCCCCTCTCAATAGTGCAGTCATTTAATTATTTTTCTTCTGATCTGTTTGTTTCTAGTAATCAATTGGACTGCTTGCTAAGTATAGGATCATTTTAGACTGAATGCTTCTCATAATTGTACATCCAGAACATACTATTTTTGTATTATACTATATTAACATTTTGCATGACTCTTATTTGTGGAAAAGACAGCCTACCAAGGCAATTCCGTGTCTTGCATTTTCTTAGGAGGTCTTAAAGGACAGTTTAAATGATGTTTGATGATAATGAGATTTGCTATTTTAGACTTGTTCCTAGAACTTGGATAGCTAACCTGAAAACGGATGCCGACTTCCATTGAGAGCCAACCACAAACAGTGAAATTAATCATTTTTTTTTGGAAGGGGACCGCTTCCTAAACGACATTAACAAAGCAGCTGATCGGGTGTTGCAGAAGCTGTCCCTCTGACACAGAGGCATTAGTGGCAAAATAAACAGATCTGCGACGGAACATTCTCACTCCGGCGTTCTGAGGGCTGAGCATCTGGGGTTCTGTTAATTAACTTGGCATTAGCAACGTTTGTTTTTTTCGTATTTTTTGCGAGCCCAACTCATGGGAGAGTTTTAGAACTGTTAAATTAGAGCCGGGGAACTTGGGAACGCGCACGTCAGTTTTCCGGGCAGAATTTCAGACGGTCGAACCTCGCGAGATCCAGCCTCTCCTGGAACGGCGGCGTAATTCAACATGGCTGTCAATCATCGTTGAAAAAGGTCTCCTTTTATTCATTGTGTGTAAGTGGGATAATATGATGGCTGGATTGCCAAGGGGTCTATTGTCAATGGGTCTCTTTTTTTTAATGATATCTAAGGCTTATAAAACATGTGTCCAACTAAATAAACTAAAGTTCTGGCATGTCTGAAGGGCACATCTAAAGTTACAGCAATTAATCCTGAATTGTTTCAATATCAGAAAACATCAGTTGTTTAAAGAGATCTACCATGTAGGTTTGGTTTGTTCCTTTCACTTTGACTTTTCTCTGAATGATTACAAGAAAATGATCAATAATGTTCGGTTGGGAGTCAGGTGCTGTACTGTTGAAAAATGATCTGAACACAAGACACAGAGCCTATCACTGCGACCTATCATTACAGAGACTGTCTAAGTAGTGGTGGGTTTAATAAATGACTCAACGATGCGGAGAAGCTGCCTCCATTTGTAATGTCCTCCACATGCCCAATCTCGGATTCCTCCAGCTGCAGCTTACAGTGCTAAAGATGTGTCTGAAACCGGCAGTAAATTATATTTTAATGGGAGCGATACCTTTCGCTGACTAGTGCACTTCTCCCACCAGGCGTACTTTCCCCCGGCGCTGTCACCGTGCCGACGTGCTGTCTTCCTGTCCCCTGAGTCGTCCATGTCAGCTGGGGGATCCTGGATTTGTCACACTCGCCCGTGAAATACGGTTAGTGACAGGAGTACCGTGTACAAGCTCACCTTCCATGTCTTGTCAATTTTTTTCCTCTCAACATTCCTCAAAGCCTGTGCTAGCTGTGGTGAGGGGAAAGTTCCCCCGGAACCCATCTGGAACTCTGGAAAGTTCTCTATCGTCGCAGGAATGGAGTGCTTCCTCTGATGTCACTGGTGAGAAAACCATGACAACGTGGGGCTGTTTCTGCTGTCATGAACACGCACACACACACACACACACACACAAAACAAACAACAGCCTGTTCTGGCTGTACGACCAGCTGAAGCTACAGCAGCGTGTGGGACGGGGCTGTGCGTGCCGGGCAGGTCACAAAGATGTTTACGTTATCGTCAAGGCCATCTTTTCAGCGCCAATAGCAACTTGTTTCTGCCATGCAGTTTATCTTAATACATCACTGGTGATGGATGGGTCATGGAGAGGCCCCCCCCCCCCCCCCCTTTCCCTCTAACAACCCTGTGTCACTTCTAACAGACCTACAACCCCACTGCTTCTCCGGTGATAGCCTACCTGCCCTGGCCGGGGTGCCCTCCCCAACACACAGGCTCTCACCGAGCAGCTTGCATTCTTCAGGGTCACGTGACAGCATTCTTCATTACTTACAGTGGTCCAACATAGCAGGTCTTAGCCCCAGCGACTGCCTTTCAATAGCTCAACTTAATAACGTGTTCATTCAGCGCAGGCTTTTAGGGAATTGGAAACGGCCCCCTTGATCTGCCGTCAAAAGCTTTTTGACTGCCACAGCCGCACCTATCAATATACAATATACGGTATGCATATCGCAGTTTGGACCATCATTTATACCTAAAAGGCTTGGGTGGTGTTCGTCTTGTTTATTCTGATAAAGTTGTTGAATTCAAAACTTTCTTAAGCCTTACATGCCTGTGGAAAACTATGAAAAGGACATTATCTCTGCAGGACTGGGGGATTTGATCCATGCTTGCGGAGGGGTAGACAAAGCAGCTTACCTTTCTCATCCTCGACGCAGAAGCTTATCAGTCTCGAAATCCCACTGAATTAGCAGCCACACTGTTAAGCACTGAGGCTCCTGTACCGGGATGATTCTGATGAAATCTATGATTACCATCCCGTTGTTGTCATTCCAGAGAACGTTATTGAGCCACCCAGCCAGGATGTCGGCAGACTTCCTCTGCACTCTTTCGTTTTGTGGCGGGGCTGACGGATGGCATGCTATATATGTTGTTATCGCACCTCAATTATCTCGCTGAACTATCTGAAGTGATGTTCGGCGGAATTAAAGAACCAAGGACACTGATTCTTGATGTTGTTTGTTGGATGCCAAATTCTCTGCATACAAATGTGTTGTCGACTTCTGTACTTTAACCCTGGAGCCAGGTTTTCAGTGCGGCTACCCATTTATACAGATAAGGAAAGCCATCGTCAAAAATGGACGGTACAACCTGCACCTTCTTACATTTCAAACACAGTCTGGACCTCTACTAAAGATGGGAAGTAAGATGAGGTGAGAATAATCGGAATGAGGGCGCCTGGCTATTGCTTCCAAGCCCCTGGGGAGCTCAACTACACGGCCCGTTTCAAACGATAACCGCCTGGCCCGATACTGGAGCGCTCTGGGATGGGATAACCAGAGCGATGAGCTCAAAGCAGAAAGCTCTTAGTTGCAAAGAGCAAAATCCATTCCGCCGGCCCATGGAACTGAGTTATCTGAACAAGATGTCCTCCACACCATACTGAGGGATATTGAAGAAGGATGAGGTCATATTACACTTGGGTTTTCAGAGGCCACCAGCTACTGGCGAGAGTGGTTATTTGTATCGGCTGTGGAAGAGTGAGAGCCCAAACGAAGCAGAGATCATCTTTAGCATCTTCAGAGTGCAGAACAGCTTGATGGTGACTGGAACAGGGGCAGAGGACAAGGAGGGATCCCGAATCATATGCTGTGTCATTGCTACAATGCTATCGCCATGCATAATACATGGTCTTTTTCCCACCCTTTGATGCAAGGTCTTTGGACAAACGCTTCTCTCCGTCTCCCTGCATGGCTGTCCTGAACACCCTGTCCTCGCATTGACTCTCTGCCCTTCATCTACTGAGCCAGAAGTCGAGTTATTCAATGCCAGCTCCTCTTCGCCGCATCCCCCCCCCCCTCCCTCCCTCCCCTGACAATGGTGTCTGATTGAGACTGTGCTTAAGGTGTGAATTTGTCACATAGCCTTGCTCATCACAGTCTTACGAGCTAAAAATCCACTGGGCCGTTTCAGTGCCACCAGACCCTCCGTGGATATCCGTTTCCAGAACATCACTCATTAATATGCTAATGGCACTCATTTCGGCTTGATGCTGAAATTAATGGAATTACAGTACTTACTGGGTCAGGGAAGGGGAGTGGGGGGGGGGGGGGGGGTGGAGTGTATGGGGTATCATTTCAGGCAGAAGGCACTTTCATTTATTTTACCAACATCATTTAGTTACTGTTTGCAATTAGGTGGAGGGATGACATAATCAATATCTATGTTATCCCGAAACACATCAACATCTCACTATTCAGTCTTGTGGCTGTGTTTTGTTGCGGCTATGTTGGATGTTATTTCATTATGGAACAGATAAGGGTTGAATGAATGGGCAGAATTGTCAGTTTAGAGGTCGGTTCGACACAACATCTTGTCTGTGTCTTAGAGTTAAAGCCCTTACTGCATGAAATCCCTATAATCCCTATATCATCACATAGGGTTTGGACTTAGTTTACGATATGTTTCGATTATTAATTGTAGGTTTAGAGAGGCCACCAGGGATTTGTCAGGATGAGCAGGACCTAAAGATGCCAATGTACTGTAGCCTACCTGTACCTAGACTTGAAAAATAAGCTTGAAACCATGGCCCTGTTCAGGTGCATGGGTGGCTCTCACGGTTACACTTTCCTTCTTCTTCTTCTTCAGTCCCTGACCTGGAGCTGTTTTTGTGCTGTATTTGAAAAGTAAAATAGCAAACATAGACTTTGTCACTTAAAGTGGAAAGACACGACAAACAATGAAAGTCGTGCTGGGGAAGAAACGTCCTTTCAGCACCAAGGACAGCTCCAAATCCATTTGACTGAATTTGAGTTGATTCGGCGCGAGTGAAAAAGCTCAATATGCAACACAGATGCATGCCCAATCCTGTTGCTTGTGTTGTGCTTGGTGGAAGACAATTTATGTTGATGCTTATTTGTTTAATGTAAACTGCCATAGTCATTGTGGAGTGCCAGCATTTCTTCTGTGACTGTCCTGGGGCTCTGGGAATTCAATTTCATGTTTGCTCTGCTATGACTCATCGCTCAGATAGAAACTTTAGGGCGAAAGGGATTGTGTGTTTTGTCTTTTCCCCAATACAGCCAAGGCTTGTGACGGCCAGACTTGATGGCTGTATTGTCTGCTTCCACCTGATAGGCTATAACACAATATCGGCCCTCCACACGTTTTTTTTCTGCCAACAGCAACAGCAACAGCATCCCAAACTTATTCTTGCAAAAGACTGCGGCTAACTCCGATAAATACTAAACAGTTTGGCAACAGTGACCATTCCTATATATATATATATATATATATATATTTTTTTGCAGGCTACTAAATTCTTCTTAATGTTCCTTCCACTTCAAGAGTGTATAACGCGTGCTCCTTTAGCAGATATTAGGCTACACATGGCTACATGTGTTTTAAACATGTGACTAAGTGAGAGAGAGAGGGAGCAAACGGGGAAAATGCTGTATCTGCTGCCGGCGCCCACCTAAATTGTCTCCTCTTCTCTCCCAGACAGCGATGCGGAGTAGGCGGGTCAAGCAGAGCGCGCGGATTGCCGCGGACTTTATAAAGGAATATTTAACCACCATCCAGAGGCACTTAGACATTCCGTGAAGCATTACCGAACCGCATTCGTTCGCATCTGCCCTGCATGAAGAGCCCACCGGTGTTTAGTACGAGTAGCGCGCACGCATTCCCAATCGAGTAGCGTTAATGCTCGCTCGCTCTCTCGCTCTCTCTCTCTCTCTCTCTCCCTCTCACCCCTCTCTCCCTTTCTCTATCTCTCGGTGGGTAATTTCATTTGGTAAAGTCATTATCCCCAGAAAGGTCAAAGTCTCTGCTTCCAGGAACGTAAAATTATATTCGGATAACCTGACTTTGCCAATCGTTCCATAATGAAAAGCATTTCGTTCCAGAAGTTTTCCAGTGGGCAAGAGCGGTCGAAGAATTGCTCGGTTGCGCAGAATTAAATGGTAACCTGCTATTGCCTTTTTGGATTCTTTTTGGATGTTACGAGTTTTGTATCCACGGTTCAGGCTGTAACTCGTTCACCCCGATATTGACTGCATGAAATGAGATTGTCCACAATTTGGGGAACAAGCACATCATACGATTCTAGAGGAGAATGGGAGATGTGGAGTTAAACTTTCTCTGCTGTTCAGAAGCACGGTGAGTTGTGGTGTTCATCTAGGGGCGGTATTTGAATACATTCACAATCTTCTACTAAAGCAACGACGTAAATGTAACATGTTTTATTTTGACTCCCAATATAATTGTCTTGCAAATGTCTAACGCATGTTGAATTGTCTGCATATACCTCAATTCTGATCCGCGTGCGCGCCCCCACGCACACACACACACCCTCACGCGCGCGCACACACCATCTGTCTCTTTCTCAAACGAGAAGCAGCCACACATGGCAGGACATTTACATATATGACAAGGGTAGCGGAGTCATCCTTCCTGTCATCATCCGACTCTCCCATCTCTCCTCTTCCTCCTCAATCCCAATCTTTTAATCACTCCAGCGTCCATCCTTGATCCTCAGGGACTGTTGGCGTGCTTGCCTGCAGTGGTTTAGATCTCTAACAGTGATGTGCTCTGGAGCAGGTTTGCCAATGGCCAGTGAAGCAGAACAACCATCTCCAGCCCAGCCAAAAACATTTTTCCCTCTGATTGAATAAGTCTGTATTTTGCACCGAGGCTTTTGGGTGGCATGAACATTTGAGCGCTTGTGTTTGCTTGTTAATCGGGTGACAGCATGAAAGCCAACAGGCCTAGCATCAAGATTGAATTGGCCAAACTTGTCTATTAGATAGCCTAGCTTTCTAACCAGTTAATCGGCCGTGAAATAGGATTGCTATTCTGCTCATTTCATTTAGGACACGTATTTGAATTCCTTTTTGTTATTAGTATTATTCAGGCTATGGTATTGCAGTTCCTCTATTGAGCTTGTTATCTGTGTTGTATAGACGCCCATAAGGGTATCCCAGCTGCTGTTCCCTTGCTCAGGAAGCCAGGGGAGGATTGTAGACAGGAGGAGCTGAAATCTCTGTTCATGAGATACAAGAGACCCAGTGTTCAGCAGCTCTGATGCCCATCCTGACCCGGCAGAGAGAGCTCAGCCAGGGCCTGAAAGAAACACTGTCTGTCTCCATGAAGAGAGAGTTTTCTAAACGTTGTCACCTGTTTGTGGAAGCAGAATCGATTCGGCGGCTTCAAGAATCCCGTCAGGAAAGAGAGCGTGGTTTCGAATCAGCTAAGAGAGCGTTGTAGAAGGTGGAAACCTGCAATGATTGATTTAGAGGCAGTGGAATTCAAGTCTAGTTGTGTGTGTTGTTGTGTTGGAATGGGTTTTGTACACAAATGCCAACCTCAATTCTATTCAAGCCCCACCAAAACATCCATTTTGAGGAGTATTACATGTACTACATACGCATCTACTGAACGCTGTTCATGATAAGGTTCAACCGACAACAAAACATCGAATGCGAGCCATTGACGTGCTTCCTCTGTCAGACGTGACCATAGATCGGAGGCGTCAAGAGTTTGTGTCACGTGTGTAGCACGTCCTTCAGTCCAGAGTGGGCCATCTCAGCACGGGTCCCCGAGAATCTCTGTCCTCAAGTTGAGCCAGGACAAGCTAACAAGCACTCCCATTAACGACCGAGTCATGCATGGAAATACCACTGCAGCAATTCTATCACATCAACCGCTCACCGGAGGAGGGAGACGGACGATCGAGACCAACATTGCGAGGGGACGAGAGAACGGACGAGGAGGGGGATCGAAAAAGAGAGGCATGCAGAGAGATAGGAGAGGAAGGCAAGTGGTAGACAGAGAGAAAGGGAGGGGTTAGGCGTTAAGTAGTGCTGCTTTGGCAGGATTAAGGGGCCTGTTGAATAACTACGGCCCATCATTTTATGACAATGAGAAAACCGGTGGAGCCGTAGTGCGACAGCTCTGACTGGGATCTGTAGTGACAGAGGAGAGAAAGAGGGAGGAGGAGTCAGAGACAGGATGATAGGTAAAGGAGGCTAAAGAATAGATCTCATCCCTGTCAGCTCCTCTCCTTCTCCATCTTCATGAGATAAAAAAAAAACAGAGAGGCCAAGGGCGGAACTGGCTTATTTCAACAAAGTTTTGCAAGACAGAATACATGCATATTCATTTGTTCAATTATTAAAGGTTATGAAAGCTCTCTCTCCCTCTCTCCCTCTGTTTCTTTCCATCTCCCACTCGCTCTCTATCTCCCCCCCCCCTCTCTCTCTCTCTCTCTCTCTCTCTGTCTCTCTCAATGCCCAACAAATAATTCACTAGCAATTCCGTTTAAACTTTGATTGTTTTTCTTACTGGTTCTTATTTAGGAGGAACCCTTAGCCCTCTCCGAGCCAGGCCACTGACTGGAGGTTTTTAAGAGAGCTCTATATGTGTTTTACTGCAATTTATAGACACTTTTCTCCTTTCTGTTTCCAGCCGCACTGTGATATGCAGCCAAATAAAAATGTACAAGTGAGAACTTTACGAGCCGAAAAGCCATAATTAAGGTAGCTTTTCCCACATTGCTTTCCCAGCATAGACTTCACAAGCAGGCTTTTTATGTTGTTTTAATCGATTTGGGGTAGATTTTTTATTCCACTTAAAAAAAGTCCAATTCCAATATAACTCACAGTTTACTCCCTTTAATTCACACAAACACACACACATACACACACGCAGACACTAATTGATTAAATCCAGTTTGAATGCTGAGTATCCATTGTACTCACCACACACATATATTGTGTCTGATGAAACTTTATTTCCAGTGTATATGTTGGAAGCTGGCCCTCATCTCAGCCGTGAAGCCGTAGCTAGGTTTTGCTTCACGGTCTTGCAGAAGTCCATGGTAGGTAGTTTGTGTTGCACTGAGGGGCGTGTAATTTTTGATTTAGTCATCAAATACCGCAAGAATGATACTCATATAAGACTATATACACTGACTGACACGTCAGGATGAGGAGTTGCTTTCAATGTGCTTCTTGTTTCTGAAATAGTAGCTAAACTTGAAGAGCGGCCAATCAAAAAAGGAATCCAACGATAATAGCAGTGGATTCTTGCTTTTCACGTGACACCCTCTAGGTTCTTCCGCGGTGTCCTGATTGCGGGGATAACAAAAGTCCATTTGTCACTATGACGATGGGATTGGAAGCCCCATCTTAGCCACTGCGTCTGAGGTGCGGCGCATTCAGGTTACCCATATGTATGTCAGAGCGTCCATTGGGACCGCTGTGCCTTTTGTGTTGATTTGTAAGCGGAGAACAAGTGTGACCTGCAGTCATGCAGATTGTAATTTCACACAGAAGTGAGCCCCCCCCCCCCCCCCCCCCCCCCCCCCGGCGCTAGCGAGAGAGGTATTGTTGACAGTCGTGGGAGGGAAGATAACTAGGTTAATTAGGGCCAAGAAATCTCGTTAGTCAGCACTGAAGGGAGGATGTATGGTTTATCAGTTCCTGTTTCGACACTTTGAAGGCGGTTTTGGGGGTGGCTGGAAGACAAGTTTGAAAGTACAGGAGTTACAAATTGGATCCTGTTGAAGCAATTCTAATGAAACCTTTTAATCAAATCCCCGCCAACCGTTCACCCCCCCCCCTCTCCGCCCCTCCTCCTCCCTCTCCCTCTCCCTCTCCCCCCCCCCTCTCTCTCCATTGATATGCATTCAAACTGGAGAAACGACAAAAAGAAAGTCGGACCAATTTGCATAGTTGCAGAAGCCAAGGAATCGCAATGCTGGATTCCTGAAGGAGAATACACGCACACACACACACACACACAGAGCCCAGTGTCAACATGTCGCCGGTGTCCTAACGGATAGTGCCTGAACAGATGTTCAGAGGTCTGAATGCTCTGTATCCAGCAGCATCCTGTGCCTCTGTCTGCAGAAATGCTTTAGACAGATTAGGTTGGGGAGTTCCCAAATCTCATCAACCATGCAGTATCTTCCAGAAGCCAGAGCTGGACCGAATGTTGTACATTGTGGTTAGCCAGACTCTGGAGAAACAGTTACATTCCTGTAGAGAACATTAGGTGCCAGTCAACAAGGCGGCTGATTTAACAACACAACCCGATATTCTGGTCACGTCGGCACGGCACTTTTATAGGACTTTGTCCAAACTCTTTCGGGTAAGCCCCAAGGTGTATGATTTCTTCCCGCCAGCGGGGACAGGGTCAGTAAAGTAAGCCACTAGTAACAGACACCGTGGTCTTTTTTTATGTGCATGTATAGGGAGTCAGGTGGCTGAGCGGTGAGGGAAGCGGGCTAGTAATCCGAAGGTTGCCAGTTCGATTCCCGGTCGTGCCAACTGACTTTGTGTCCTTGGGCAAGGCACTTCACCCTACTTGCCTCGGGGGAATGTCCCTGTACTTACTGTAAGTCGCTCTGGATAAGAGCGTCTGCTAAATGACTAAATGTAAATGTAAATGATGTATGCTTTGAAGGGGACGCCAGCAACCGCTAATGACCGAGGACCCATTTCGATATCACACCCGGGAGATTGCCCCGAATCCATCGGAATAATCCGATTGATTATGAAGACGTTGATTTGTCCATCGTCACTCTCCTGCTCGGTTGGACAAGGACGATATGAGAAAAGGCGACGCCAGATATCTCCCACCACGCAGTCCCAGAACAGTGAGGCTGAGATGACGTGAGTCAGCTGAGCCGGGATTAGAGAAGCCCTGGTTGGTGTTAGCCGCCTTGTTCAAATGAGACCCTGGCATTTCCCTCGAAATCCCCAGGCCTGCACAGCTTTTACATGTCGGTGTGTCTTCATTTGGCATTTCATGGTTTGCTGGAGAAGTCAGGTCGTACATTTGTCTGGGTTTGGCAGGCTATCTTTTGGTGCAGTCTTGTTATTGCAGGGAGTGAATTGGACTGGAGGAGAGAGGGTGAAACAGTTATTCTAGACTTGCTGGAACTACCTGAAGGAATGCCATATTCATAGAGGCATTAAAAGGTATCTCAACCAGTGCCTTGTCCTGAGTGTTACTAAGTATCACCTTAATCTAGAATGGCTAATAGTCAGTTGCTCCTAATGAATATGCCACGTCGTTATGCTGGACGGTGGTCATAAAAGCTCTACAGAGTTTCTTAGCAGAGGGGCATTAAGTCATCCTGAATGGCCATTTGTCTAAAATGCTTCTGTGTTTTAGTGCCAGAATATCAGTAGTTCAAAAAGGGAATAACCCCTTTGCCACACACCCAAGAGAAATAAACATGACCTTGTCACAAGCACCATTTAAATGACACATTGGATTCTGTGTGTTTTCCCACTAATAGAACCCGGTATATTTCCTGCACAAACAATGCTGAATGGAAAAGCTTGAGTGAAAAATGGTGTGTCGTGTGACAAGGCTGAGGTGATTGTGCCTTCCGACGTACGCGGACTGTAAATCTAACCCCTGGGATGGCCTCCAAGCGCGAGCGTTCGGCTAAGGGAGGCAGAGGAATCTATCCCTTCTCCCAACAGTCATTCGGTCTTGGGAAGGCATTTGTTTAACTCTGAGAAAGAACCAATCCGTGACGAAAGAGTTAACTCGTTTTTTCGTGGACTTTGGACAACTTTTATCGTGTGGCGTTTCGTCTGATCAGCCCATCGGCACATCAGGATCACCTGAGTGACTCAGGCTTCTCTGAATGCAGCCGCTCTTGGCATCCTGGAAGAACAACCATTTCGGTTGGCTCCCCTCAAAAGGCGGATCTGAAGCGCACACGCACAGCTTGTACTCGGTCGGCGCGTAGCGCCCGAGGTTAAAGCAGGACCCGGTTGTCTCCAATCATATCCCAGTGTAGCATGTTAGAATGGTTGTGCTCTCCCATCCCTGATCAGCGAAAACGCCTTTTTACTACGACAGACATTCGATTTGTCGCGCAAAGATTATGCACGCTGCTCGCGGCTGGAACGTGAGCCTTTTTAAAGCGAGTTTGATGACATGGTTGTGTTTGCGTACGGGTGTTATCAAGTAATACCCTTGTAAAGTGGGAATGACATGTACGTGGCGTCATCGCCACAAATAATAACCACAATCGGCCTGCTGTGTGTCTGGGTTCTGTCTGATAATGAGATTATGTGCTTGCAAACAGATTGATGTTTACATGCAGGACTCTCATATTGAGCAGGTTCCCACGGCCAGAGGGGAGAGCTGGAGAGACAGGGAGTGTCGGAGAGAGAGAGAGAGAGAGAGAGAGAGAGAGAGAGAGCCAGAGAGGTTGGGGAGGAGAATGAGATCAACCGAGAGAGGGGGGGAGAGGAAGAGGGAGAAGCAGACAGAGAAAGAGAAAGAGAGAAACATAGCGAGGAGAGAGATGGAGAGAGAGTGAGGAAAAAAAAGAGTAAAAGAGAAAGATAGAGAACCAGAGCCAGAGAGAGAGAGAGACAGAGAGAGAGACAGAGAGAGAGAGAGAGGGAGAGACAGAGATAGAGAGACAGAGAGAGAGGGAGAGAGGGAGAGAGAGACAGAAAGACAGAGAGCGCGAGGGAGAGAGACGGAGAGAGAGAGAGAGAGAAAGGGAGGGGAAGAGACAGAAAGAGGAGCACCACAGAGAAAGAGCAGAGCAAGCTTCTCATCCTGTATCAGCTCTTGGCGTCCTGCCTGTGGGATGATGGGATTAAACAGTCTTTAAACATGACCCCTCTAGCCTGCACTGATATTAACAGGGCGGACAGTCCCCTTTGTGCAAGGTCACCTTTTCACAATGGCTGCCAAACAAGAAAGCACTGTACACCAAAGCCTCTGGTATGAGCGTGGAGACGGGGGGGGGGGGGGGCGATCGGGCATTATGCAAACATGCCTCCGACCCCTTCCAATCAGAGCAGGGGGAGAGGCAGAAACACCCTCTCTCTGTTTAACAAACAAACAGGCAAAAGTTGATGTTGAAAGAGTAATCGTGGAGAGACGCACACGCTCCTTTGGCGTCCCAACCCCCCCCTCCACCCCCCACCAACACCCCCCCCCCCCCTCCCCGCCACAACTCCCCCCCAAAACGTTTATCCCCGCATTGAGAATCTCACACTGCCCCGGATGGTGTCTTCCTGCTCAGTAACACCACAGACCCCCCCCCCCCCCTCCACCCCGCCCGCCCCCCCTCCCCCCCCCCCCCACACTCTAACCCCCTCCTAATCAATATGCATGGCCACGCACTACTGTCTGCGCTGACGAATTGGATGTCATGCAGCAAAACACCAGAGCTTTTAAAGCCGGTGTAATCACAGCGAAAAAAGCATTGTAGATTGAGATGGGGGGGGCCTGTGTTCGGATCCACTTATCTGTGAATTACACCCAGTGTTCTATTACATCCTCACGCACGCACACACACACGCACGCACGCACACACACACACCGGGTCAGACAGGGTGAGACAGCAGAGTGATGCCCGGAAACA
Source organism: Thaleichthys pacificus (assembly GCA_023658055.1). Lineage (NCBI taxonomy): Eukaryota > Metazoa > Chordata > Actinopteri > Osmeriformes > Osmeridae > Thaleichthys > Thaleichthys pacificus. The sequence goes on from CM042859.1 coordinate 3,333,190, forward strand.
TTGACTGAAATCAATTTTGTGAGTGAATGCCAATGTGACTCATCTCAGCTCATAAAACGACCAAGTCCACATCTTCCTGTGAGGTCAAATATCGGTAATTAACCCCCATCTTGCTTTTCTCTCTCTCTCTCTCTCTCTCTCTCTCTCTCTCTCTCTCTCTCTCTCTCTCTCTCTCTCGCTCCATCTCTCTTTTCGTCTCGTTATATCTCTTTCTCTCTGTCTCTGGAATTCTTAAACCTTCTGCTCCCTTTCAACACACCCGCCCCAACGCACACACACACACACACACGCCTACACACCCACACACACAGTCCAAGTCTGCACTGGCGCTGTTTGCGAGAAGAAGAAGGAAAAAAACGAAGGATTTTCGAAAGCCCTCCATGCATGTGGTCACATGGCTGACTTCACTTGATAGATTGTCATCAGAATAGTGTAATGGGACTTTTTTTCTTTCTTTCATCAAAGCATCTGGCTCGGTCACAGCTGCTGGGGATGATTGACAACCCTTAGGAGGGAACTGAAGAATAGTTGAAGCCCTGGACAAGGGCTACACCAGCAGGTTCTCTGACAACAAGACTGGTGATCTGCTGTGGCAGTGTCCCGCTCTTCCTTCACTCGTTGATGCAAAAGAGCGATTTGTTTTTTAATACCGATTGGCTTTCCAAGGTTGGCATTTGGGCTCTCCCGAACGCCGCCTCGTCCTCCATCACGGATGAAGCCTGTCGAGGCACAGCTGCATACGAGTCCAATAACACACTGCCAATGGAACCCAACGTGTATACCACAGGAATGAACACCACAGGAATGAACAGCAGAGACACTTGTTTCCTTTTACACCTCCCCGCCTGTGTGAGTCACGGCGCCAATGAATATCTTGGGGTCCGTACCGTCTCGGATTGTCTGACTCAATGTCCATGTGTGTTGCCTGTGTGTGTGTGTCTGTGTGTCTGTGTGTGTGTGTGTCTGTGGTCCTCTCTCCCACAGGTGCTCAGGGGAACGTGAGAGTATGCAGCTCCCCAGGTGTTCCCAGTGGAGGAGAGAACTGACGTGTGACTGTGGCTGCTGATCGCCTCCCCCTCCTCCTCCTCCTCCTCCGCCTCCCTCGCTCCCCCCTCGCTCCCCCCTCCTCCCCCCTCGCTCCCCGCCCCCCCCCCCCCCCCCCCACCCTCCTCCGATGGCTCCATGGGGACTCCCCAGCCTCCGCCTGCACTGCTGGGCCTGGATGTGGCTCCTGGCCACAGCCGTGGACGGCCTCCCCAACGAGCAGCCGGGCGGGCCCCTGGACTGGCTCCTGTCGGACAAGGGCCCCTTCCACCACTCCCAGGAGTACACCGACTTTGTGGAGAGGAACCGCCAGGGCTTCTCCACCCGCTACAAGATCTACAGGTGAGCATGTCTCGAAGGGGAAGGAGGCGAGATGCCCCTGGACCCCGTCAGGCGGACTGAGGAAGCGTAAGGGAAGATGACAATGAGCGAGGCAGGGCTCGAAGACAGTCAGCTGTGACAGTCGTAGTCTTGCCGGATGGCCCTGAGGGTCGTTTCTGGCGGGCGTGCGGTGAAGTCATGTTCTCTGTAGTTCAATTCCCCCGAGTGATCCACACAACTGCGGCTCGGCAAGATTAGAGGAGGATCGGCTTTGATAGTTAGTTTTCCTAATCGTTTGATCATTTCTGGCGCTTTGAGGAAGCGTCGCCTGCTAGTTGCGGAAAAGGCCATCAGAGGTGCTCTCTAATGCGTGTCGCCGATTTGACATACGAGACCAAGGTTCATAAAACGAGGTGAAATACGACAGAAGAAAAGATGTAGGGCAGTCAATCAGCACAGGTGCTCTCGTCACATAAAACAGCCACATGACTTACTGGTTGTGATTGATAGCTGTGGTGAGCAAGAGCAGTAACATGCATTCAGCGCTACACTCTGGCCGAGGTGCTGGGAAAGGATACTTAAAAAGTTTGTTTACAAATCTCCTCATTCGCTGCCAAAGCGCCATGCGCCAGAAGCACCTTGTTATTTTGCATCAGGATGTTATCTCGCAAACATTTAGCAGGCTTCCCAAATGCTCTGGTAAGTAGATTATGTGGATTGGCGCAACCAAACCAAAAAAAGATTTGTCACTGATGTTAACACATGTACAGGTATTGGTTTGCGATGGAATGAAGGGTGTAAATTGCGTCGTAAATCAAGCCCATCATCGCTTGGCAGGATATTGAGCAGACGAGAGGAAATAGCAGACATCTATGGATCGGCGCTCGGGTGCTTCAGGGCTCTGGCGGCTTGGCGTGCGCGTCCGAGCTTTTTCAAATGTTTCTCCTCTGGCTCGAGCCTGGCCCGTCCCAGCTCGGCTACGCGGGTGGTAAGATTAATAGTCTTATCGCGGGGCCCGAGTGATTAGTGAGCTCTTAATACTTATTACTCGGCATTATCAACGATTCCCCTGAGAGGGTTCTGTCTGCTACAAGGTTGGGTTTAAGGCCTCCGAGGTTACAGGCAGCCGTGATATTATGAAACCCTCTCGGTTTTGGATAGGCTGATCATCTGCACCGTCAGACGTGGGCTCTCTGTATGCAATCCCAGACCAGCGTTGGAGGTTACGAGACCACGTTTGTTTTGGACGACAGCAGCTGCTAATGTGTATAGCCATTAAGGCATTGCTGTAGCATTTCCATTTCGAAAGTCCCATCATACTGGGTGGTTGAAAGATCATTATTTGATTATTTTTTTTTTTTCTGCTGCGTCTCTGTTTTGGAGTTAGCGCCATGACGATGTCAGGTGTCAGGAGTAACTACCCACCTGTGATGGCTGTCCTCGCCCGGTCGGCCATCTTGCCCGGTCGGCTGTTAGAAGCCGCTATACGTTTGACCTGGATCGAGATCGCCCGCGTCCAATTAGAGCAGGATGTATCTGTTCAGAATGCAGAGCGGGGCCTGTTTAGAACCACAGGGACAGAGCAGGTGTTCACATGGAAACAGGGGTGAGGTCACACCCCCCCCCCCCCCCCCCCCCCGCCCCCCCTCGCCCTCCCCCCAGTGGCCCCTTAGCACCGAGTTGTAGAACATTGTTACTGATGTTTTCAGTCTGTTCTGCTCTGTTAATCTTCCCTCCGAGATTTCCGTATGTCAAGGATGGTTCCTGGCCCTCCACATATCAATGATGGGCCGTAGTCCTAACAGGCTTTCTGGGAAGTGGGATTAAATCTGATCTTTGCTTTTTAGCTAAGCTTTCACCTATGATGCTGTGGACATTTGTGGGTTTAAACAGATGAAATGGTAATTGCTCTGCTGGATGTGTCCCAGTTAATATGAAAAATGTCAATATGTCCATTACTAATTCATAGTGATAGCAGTATAGCCACACACTACTGTCTTGCTCGGTTTATTTGCTTCCAATTACTTTACGTTCCTGACAATCTATTCCCTGGCCAATACTTTATAATTTCTGGGAAAAACAGACCTGAGCAGATTCAAAGTGACAGTATTCTTTTCAAAACCTGCATCTCCTCCTCTGCAGTTTGAAGTTCTGCTAAATTCTAATAATCCTCAATGACAGAGAGAAGATGAATTACTAAAAGTGGTGCTCCTAGTCACAGTGGTGTGTTATGACAACAACTTTGGGATAATGAAATCTCACCAACTCATCCTTCTTTCAAATTTCCACCAGTGTTACTGATTAAATGTGAAAGTTTTTTAATGAGTCCTAGGAAATAGGCTGAGGGATTTTTTCTTCTTCTGTGGTTCATCACAGCAGAGACTGCTTTGGCAAGGGAAGTATATGACTTCTCCAGCGAACACCAAGAGGAGGAGGGGGTACCGTTCAGCCACCTGTCGATAGAAGCCGTTGCCATGGGAGCGTTGCCATGCACTAGGGTGCCGACACGCATGAACATATGTATCATGTGTGTCTACCGTGTTTTAGCCACACTGCTTGTGGCGTGCTGCACATGGATGTGATGCTTGTCAAGGTTATATCTGAAAATGATTGATTTTAGTTGGATTTGTTTGTTGGAATAAGCCATATACAAACACTTGAAGAATGCTTTTATATCAAAAAAAATATCTAAGCCTCTCATATGCTTTTGAGATACTTTTTTTATTTAATCAAACACATCACCTAGATATTGGTTTATGAAAGATGTAGCTGACAATTCCCTGATAGCTGGCAGGAGGCACGTCATGTTCCTGTAAATAGTTCAGTTTGAAATCCTGTAGAAGATCCCACTTAGTTTATTCTCCGTTCAGTTTCAGCTCTGTGAAATAACCTGATGTCAGTAGGAAAACAAATTTGCCATGTCACCTTTTTACAAAGTTTGCCAAGATGGCCTAGATATGAATAATGACTACTCCAGTACCAGGCAAGTCTTTAGACCCCTCCCCCCCGGTTTCCGCATCATGGTGAAATCCATTTCATTTCCTTCGTTCCCTGTAGGATGAACCATTTGGCCTATCGGGGGGTTTAAAGATAAGACAGGGCTAGCTTATCATAGTCAACGATAACTGGAGAACCCAACGACCGCGGGGATTTCAGGATTCACTTTCTCCCCCCGTTCCTGCTCCCCTGTGCGCTTACTTTCAACGTGCTGTGTCTTTCAACTAGCGAGCCCTCACGCCACAGGAAAGCAAAGTGGAGCGCTCTGTAGAAGGCCAACTGTGGAGGGCAGTTGGTTGTACGGTGCGTAACGAGCTGAAGACGAATGGCTACACTACACATGTTTGTCCAAACGATTATTCGCGATCCACATCTTAAAAGCACAATGTCAAAAGTAGGCGTGTGGCCTGTTGACACAGCAGAACAGCGAGCGGGCCGTGTTCCCACAGTACGGGGATTTCGCCAGCCCCTACCACGAGAACGCGCGAATGTGCTTTGACTCGCGCTGTATTTATTTGCACAGCGTCTGTCAGAAGCGAACGACTCTATTCTGATGAGAACCCTGACAAGGAGTGCGTTCCAAGCATCTTCCTAATGCTCAAAAGCTCCGTCAGAGGCGGAGTGAATTTAGGGGCTCACCTCGGATGAATCAATCAAACATGTCGGGGCGGGGGGGCGGGAGAGGTTCCGTCATTACTCCTGGTTTAATGTGATATATACCCTTTCAAAAGACCCCTCTCTCTCCATCCATCATGAACAGCCAAGGTTGCCCGGCCTTCTCTGATTAGAACAGTCAAGCCTTTACCTTCCAGTACGATGCGTCATTTAGAACGGGGATTGAACAGTAGTTCAGTGTGCATAATATTTCCTTCATGATCAACATTATACAATTCCATAAATGCCAGTTCGTTGATGCTTTTATCCAAAGTGCTTAATAGCGCTGTAAGTGCAATTGCAGCTCCGCATTGTTGTACAATGTGAGGTTGTGAATAATATATGTGCGGAGAATGTGTGAGTGCCTATGTACATTTGCTTCAGTCGAGACATACACTCAAGTCAGAGAGAAAAATGAAAGACAAGTACGAAACTAGGAGGAAAGCTGGCAGTAGAGCTTGTACTTGTTACATTTTACAAGGCCGCGCAAATTGCCAATTTATGGCTGTGTAGTACAGTAGCCTGAAGCTGAAACAGTGGCAAGCAAAACCATGCTCTGCTTGACCTGATTCACTGAAATATCATCTCAATCTGTCAGACGCAATTAAAAAGAACAAGCTCTTTGGTACTGTAATTATTAAAGAACAACAAATTAACACAAACAGTGATGGTCTCACACTCAAGGTTGCAACAACTGGCTTCACATAATAGCAAATGGAAACCAAACAAAGTCAGATTCACTGAGGATTATTGAAATGTTTTGTTTAGCTGTTGAGCGTTCATAACTTTCACACGCCAGTTAGCATTTTCCAAACACATTTCTCGTACTTTTTCCTTTTACTAATAGGTGCATTTCAGGGATTGGGCCATTTCTATCGGTCTATTCTTGACTTCTTCAGGGGCTATTCTTGACAGGATGTGAAGAATCATGATGTGACTATTAAGGAGTGCACCTGACAGCTGCAGGCTTTGAGGACTGCTTCCTCCTCGGCCACATTCCACCTCTGAACGATACCTGCTTTGGATCTCAGCCTCCTGTAGGCTACTCTTGCTCACCATCACTCCACTCTCTCTTTTATTCCTCTCTCCCTCTCTCCTAGACCTCTCTCTCTCCCTATCGCTCCACTCTTTTTCTCTCGTTCTCTCTCTCTCCTTAGTTATCCCTCTCTTTCCCCCCCCCCATCTCGCCGCTCTTTTTCTTTCTCGTTCTGCATCTCTTTAGCTGTCGCTCTCTCTTTCTTTCTCTGTCTCTCTCTCTATCTCTCTCTCCCTCTCTCTCACTGTCTTTCTCTCTCTCTGTCAGAACTTTAAGCTAATGATGTGGATATGCGATGTGGCTGCTGCCCCTGAAGACTCACCTCTCCTCATCCCTGGCAGACGCACTGTCATATAAAAACACATCATTAACCATGGTCTTGTTTACCTGACACCCGCCTCCAATGGCACTTTCACATCTCCCCCCCACCCCCCCCCGCCCCCCCCCCCCCGTGGCCTGCATGTGTCCCAGGGAGTTTGGGAGGTGGAAGGTGAACAACTTGGCCGTGGAGAGGAGAGACTTCCTGCAGTCGCCGTTGCCTCTGACTCCAGAGTTCGTCCGCAACATCCGTCTCCTCGGCCGCCGGCCCACCACCCAGATGATCACCGACAACCTGATCAGGAAGTACGGGACCCACTTCCTGTTGTCGGCCACGCTAGGAGGTGAGCTAACCTGTCTGTTGTAACCCTGCCAACGTTACGCAGGAGGTAGAAACGGTTAGGGCAGCAGCCAGCAGCGGAGATAGCGTGGGTGGTTGGCCCCGCCCCAGGTTGGCCCCGCCCCAGGTTGGCCCCGCCCCAGGGCCCCGTGTCGATAAGGGGCCCCTCAAACACCGCTGATCTTGCATCACTTACTTACATTTGAACAGTTTAACCTTCAAATGCAACCCTTCTGTCTGCTTCTTTCTCAAAGAGCTTTTTCGTTTTTTCCAGAAATTAGACAATATTTATCCAGGGAGTACAGTTAGACAGTGGCAGCGCCATAGATATAGCACTTAAGAGAATAGTTACGAAAATGGAGAGGAAATGTCAATCGGGCGCATTAAAGAGAAAAGAACGAGCTAGTAGAAGTGTGGTAGCATCGCGTGCTCCTCTCACATCGTACTTCTTTCTCATCATCTGATTGAGCACACTTGGCCTGTTCAGCACCATCGCTGTCAATCAGCTGTCGTTGTCTGCGGTGTTGAAACATTTTTACTTGACTGGCAAACTGTTTTCTGTGTTCGTAAATACACATTTGTCCAAAAATGTGGCTTTTCTTCGTGTTTTATTTGACATATAGGCTTACTTGGCTCAACAAGTGACACGTTATAACATGTGCATTCATCAGATATTTAACCGTTTTTGTTTTTTTTACGGTTTTTATTTTAAAATGACTTGGTAGCAGAGGGCCCCGTGATGAAGCTCCGCCCCCACTGTGCTGACAGTCTAGCTCCGCCCCTGGCAGCAACGCTTCTGAGGTCTGGGGAGAAGATGTGAGATGAGCCAGCTTCACCGGCAGAGCGCTGATTCAAAACGCTGCGGCACAATGATTTGATAGGAACAAAGAAAATTAAAAAAGCTATTTTTGTATTTCTGCAGTGCCACATACCACGTGGACTGGGGTTCAGTTGATAGCTGGATGTTTGAGAGACAAGGTTGGAGGGGCTTGAGGGAGGGGGGTGAGGGAGGGAGGGAGGGCAGTTGGTGCTCTTTACGGGAGAGGATCTAATTTTAGTACCAAATCCCTGTGCATGTCTAGAACGTGGACAGAATGGCTTTCCTTTTAGAGAGCAACACTTGTCGATTACCGAGGCCCCTGTTGCCTGGACCCTGGAAAGGTCTCGGTTATGATTGAGTCCGTGTGATGCGGAAAAAAAAGAGAGAAAAAAAGAAAGACAGATCTTATACAAGCATTGCAACTCCAAGTTCTGGCACACAACCAATTCAGAGTGGTATGAAAAGATGAAAATGAGGATCTGGGACTCTGGGGCAGAGCCAGACGTGGGTTGTGTGGGTTGTAAACGGGCTGCCTCTCCGGGCTCGCAAACATATGGACTTCATGAAATACCAAAAGTAGAGAGACCGTTCTCTTGTCGAGAAAGAAAAGCCAGACTTTTTTTCCCTCAAATCCGCTACTTGTGCTAAAGCAAACGTTTCCAAGCACCCGTATAAATCTTTGCGTCAGACGATTGATTTCGCTAATGAAGCGCTGTATATTTATCGATGCATCTCTGTTACTTAGCCAGACGAACAACGTCCACCATGTCCAAACAGTGCCGCCATGTGAGAAACGTCTACCCCGTTGTGTTTGCAGGAGAAGAGGCCTTAACGATATTCGTGGACAAGCGTAAATTGAGCAAGAAGGCGGACGGGAGCGACTTCTCCGGCTCCGGGAACTCTTCCTCAGTGAGTCTGGAGGCCCTTCACCAGCTGGCGGCCTCCTACTTCATCGACAGGGAGAGCACCCTGCGCAAGCTGCACCACATCCAGATAGCCTCCACCGCCATCAAGGTAAGCCGCACCACATCCAGATAGCCTCCACCGCCAGCCATCAAGGTAAGCCGCACGCCCCTCATCCATGGACTGTCGGACGTGATGAAGAAAGGGTTTTGTCCGTCTCTTCATAAACGGAGTGATTACGTTCAGTTGAGTTCTGATGGACGTGTTATCAATCGTATTATCAATCTGCAGATTGGGAGAGAACCAGACCTCTGACAATAAATGACAACACAACACCAGGCTTAGGTCTCAACCATGTCCCTTTCCGCTCTGAAGGCCGGAGGACTTTCTTTTATAGGGCACAAGAATGTAAACATAAATAGTGACAGTCAGGCAGTAATGACGTTACACCAGTCTCAGAGAAAGAGATTCACAGCCCCCAACACGACAACTCTCAGACTAGAGAGATCATAGTTGGAGCTCTCCTTGTAGTCATGACAAGGGACGTTTACCCAGTACTTTCTCCTGACCCCGAACATCTATTAACCCTGACACATAGACACAACCTACTCGTATTAATAGCAAGCTTACATGAGAACATACTAACTAGTATCCAATGACTAGTTCTATTGATTAGTGAATAATGTAAGCACACAGGAAATCCCAATTTCTTCCACAGATGCAATAGGCAAGCATGGTGGATATACACACACACACACACACACAGGCATACACACACTAGCACACACAGACGCGTTTGACTTCCAGCGTGGATAATGATACGAGGGCACAGTAGCAGAGAACAGTGTGTGTCAACTTCACAGAGCACATCGCCAGTCTGAAATCCTCCGAATATCCCCCGTCCCCCCCCCCCCTCCCGTCCTGCGACAAGGCTGGAAGGTCGATGCGGTTTCACCGCGGCGGCGGCGGCGCCGGTCAGACGTGCTTTGCTGCTTCCCCCGCCTGCGAGGTGGCGGCGCCCTCCTCCCTGCACGGAGGCCGGGGAGCCTGCCTTTCAGGCGCGGCGCCGGCGTGACTGACAGGAGAGAGCGCCGCGTCGGGGAGGTGGAGGACCCCCTCGCCGGAGGGGAGCCAATCGCAGCCCCCCGCCCGTCACACTCCGCCGCTCACGCATCATTTCCCGCGGCGGCGCGGACCCCCGCGCGGCCGCGGACAGGCACCGCTAAGCGCTCGGCTGTACGGGGAGGGAAACGGAGCGGGTTCTGGAAAATCGAGGGGGGGTGGGGGGGGGGGGGGGGGGACTTTAGGTCCCCTGCTGCTGGTGTGTGGAAGGGAAATTTCGGAGCTCATTTCAGAGGAAAAGCCTGTTAGAGTTCTGTTGTGCTGGGTAGTGGTTGTGGAAATCTGGTGCCCCTTTAAGGAGTCACGGTGTTCTGTGCGCCCTCTGTTCTGAGCGGGCTGTTGGTATAATGAGTAACGACTCAAGCTGTTTTAAAGCGGCGGGGATCATTTTTGTTATGATTTGACAATTTTCCGGAATAAATTGATGCCGATATCCCCACCTGACCTGAGCAACTGTTGCCAGTATGTCTCCGGGAACGATGAAGAATGAGACCAACTTTCAAAGCGGCGGGGACTATCGCAACAATGCGTCGGCTTCGTGTCGACGTCTCGTGAGGAAAGACTTTGAAGATCGTTACCGGGGCCGCGACGACACCTTTCCTCTGTTGACGCCCCGCGCCTCCCGTCTCCGGCTGGGGAGCGGCCGTTTGCGTTCCGTGGCCGCCTTAAACAGCCTTGTCTGCTCCTCATTTCCTCCGTTTCACTACCACTAATCTGCCTCTGACAGGAACGGCTTGTTCTTGTCAACACCGTGGATGTTGGTTTCGCTCCCTCAAGCCCTGAAGGTAACGAAGACAAAAAAAACAAAAAACGAGTCGAAGTCCTTTCCAGAAGCCTCTCCCTCACCAAACAGCCGTTCTGCTGGGATACAGGTGGCTAATAATGTGTCATTAGGCGTTCTGTAGTATGACAGAATGTATCTGCACCAAATGGCAGCTGCTTTCAGTGGAGGAAATTGAATGCCCCGCTCATCAGTCAATGTTCTGCCATATGGAATATCCTGTGGTTTATCAAATAACGGTCCGTTTAGATTCAATATTCGAGGGTCCCGAAAAGTTGGCGGTTGTTCTTTATTTGCCCCTGTTGGAATCCCTCACAGAGGGAGTGGGGGATTCACAGTAAAGAGCTGAAGATGTGATATCGAGACATCATGCTCAGATGCCTCCTTACCGCTCCTTGTCCAGTCCTTCCCCCCCTTCAGTCACCACCCAGCCCCCTCCAGACCCTCCCCCCAGTCACCACCCACCCCCCTCCAGACCCTCCCCCCAGTCACCACCCACCCCCCTCCAGACCCTCCCCCCAGTCACCACCCACCCCCCTCCAGACCCACCCCAGCCCCCTCCAGACCCTCCCCCCAGTCACCACCCAACCCCCTCCAGACCCTCCCCCCAGTCACCACCCAGTCACCCCCCTCCAATCCCTCCCCTCCGGCTGCTGTTCTCGGGGGTTTGACGGAAGCGCTCGACGATATTTCTCCTTTGCGGCGTTGGCGGTCTGCCTCCTCTGGGCTCTTCTTGATTGTGCTGCTGATGGAATTGACGACCATCGATTGGCCTCATCCATCAGTCACCACCCACCAACTGCTCTGTGACGGGCTGGTCACGGGCGCTTCTCTGGGCTAACGATGGTGGCCCACTCTCACAAAGGAAGAAAGATGGGAATCAATTGGTGTCCCTCTCTTCATCTGTCGCTGACTGCACTGGCAACACGAGATGGATCATAATCAGTTCCTCTCTTTGCCAATGAGGAGAGGTGCCGTCAAAGATGGCCGTGGCTAAGGTCCGTTTGGCCCCCTCAGTCTGGAGACAGGGAGACAAATATCACTGCGGAGATGTTGGCCAACTCTAGCAGTGCCATTGGCTGTCCCATTCGGTGAGCGTGGGCTTGTAAACAATCAACAGTTCCTCGAGCTGCCCGAGATGTCAAGTGTTGTTCCTCATGAGAGCTATCTGCATGTCGACGCGGCGCTTCAGAGAGCAAAGGGCCACTTTTCGCGTGCTTTCCCACGCCGCGAGTCTAAGCGGCGCATCCTCACTCTGGTGACGATCGCTAGGCGTGTTCATCTACCGCGGGCCTCGGCGGTGAGTCACGGAGAGTAGGAAGCTGGTTGAGGATTAATAGCGCTCACCAGGGAACGCGTTAGTTTTTTTCCCCCCCGTTCATCTAAATCTCAGTCTTTCCAGGACAACTGTTTTTCTCACTCTTGTTGAGATCTTCGGGGCGCTTTGGGGAATCGTCTGCCACAATGGCATCGCCTCAGGCAGTGAGAGGGGGTGTTGGGGAAAGAAAACGACGGGATTTGAAAGAAATCCACGCACACGACCATTTACAGGAATGCCAAAGCATGCAAACTGTTGGAACCGAAATGTATGCTGCATGGAATACATTTATATAACACTCTCACTGGCTATGTTAATGTTTAAAAGGAATTCGTGAAAAATGTGTGTCCTGTTTGTTGTTGCCCAGGTAACAGAGACCCGGACAGGCCCTCTTGGCTGCAGTAACTATGACAACCTGGATTCTGTGAGTTCTGTATTGGTTCAGAGTCCAGAGAACAAGGTTCATCTTCAAGGTTTGTGTCGTTTTTGTCTTCATGCCTCATAGCATTTGCATGTCAGACTCACAGAGCACAACGGCGCAATTTGACCATGTCCGTCAAATGCGGCCGTTTGGTTTTCAACAGGCCTGCAGGTGATTCTGCCCGACTACCTGCGGGGAGGCTTTGTCCGAGCCGCGCTCAGCTACATCGCCTGCAACGGCGAGGGCGCCTTCGTCTGCAAAGACAACGACTGCTGGTGCAGGTGCGACCCCAAGTTCCCAGAATGCAACTGCCCCTACACGGACATCCAGGCCATGGAGGAGAGCCTAAGGCGCGTCACGGAGACCTGGGGGACGCTCTACAGAGAGTTCGAGGAGTCAGGTGAGGGGATGAAAATAGGAGGGAAGGACCTCGTCACGTGACGCGCCGCTCGGCGCGCTCGTTAGAAATGACGCTTTTTTCGAAAAACCCATCTTGAGGCTGTGAGAAGAAAAGGATGAGGGGTGGGTTCGGTAAGGGATGAAGGGGGGAGGGTGTCGTCCCGCGCTCGCCCCGGTGACAGACGCGAGGAGGATGAACGGCTCCAGACGCTGCACTTTACGGGGCTGAACCGTCCCCATTGTGAAACTTGGCATGCAACCTGCGCGCCACAAATCAACTGCGTGGCAAGGTTGGAACCCAAAAAAAAGCGGGGAGTTTACAATATGTGTGAAGGAGGTGAATCAGCTGTAAACCTCATTTATTGCCAGTACGGCATTTTGCTATGACCAGAGTAGGACCTTATGAATGAGAGCACTTAGCACAATGTTTGTGTATTGCTGCGGCGGTGGGTCATCTCATCGGGGTCATTAATGCAGGGGTGAACCCCAAATGGATGCCTTTTTTCCTCTTAAATTTGGCCCAAAACATCTCTAAGTGCAATTACTTTCAAAACTTTATGTTTTAAGAGCAGAGGGAGACAGACTGCCAGGTCTGCCGAGTGTCGTAAACTCGCCCTTCACTGAGCGATGTCAAAGACGTCTTTCTGCCTCACTCAGCAGCAAAACATGCCAGGGGGGAGAAGCGTCTCCGTGGAGACGGTGGTGTCAAAGCGGTCCCGTTATCCCTGTTGTCCTTTAGGCTTCAGAAATGTAGTGGCTACTGACGGGCGTTTTTTTTTGGGGGGGGGTGGGGCGGTTAGGATTAGACTACTAATGTTTGTAATGGTTCTGAAAGCATCCTCGTCGGTTTGTGGCAGAACAGACTGCCTTGGGCATCGTTTACACATTTCATCGCCATTCTGACTCGTCTCACACGAGTCTTCACTCTGTTGTAACAACCCGCTAACCGTGTTTTCGACAGACGAGTTCAAAACCTTCCTGACGAGGCTTCCCCAGAACGTCTTCCTGAACTCGACCGCGATCCAGCACCTGTGGTCCCAGGACGGCGTGTTCCAGTGGCGCTACGAGCAGCTGGAGAACAACATGCGCCTGCTCTTCAGGAGAGCCCAGCGGGTCGTCTTCAAGCTCTTCAGCCTCAGCAAGAGGTGCCATCGACAGCCCAGCGTCCGCCTCCCCATTGGACGGTGAGCTGCCCCGCCTACACCAACCACAAGCCCCACCCGCACCTGTCAAACGCGAGTAAAACTTTAACCGCCGACCCAGGAAGCTGATAATCCCGCCTCCTCTGAGAGGGAGAGGAAGGAAGGCTGCATGTTTGTTCTTTGTTTGTCTACGTTTATGGCTGCTGCGCCCAACGTAAAGCTGGTGTCACATTCTTGACTCTTATTTTTGTTTTTTGTTGTTTTTAAGAGATAAATCTCCATAGGCTGCTGAGCCAGAGAATGGAATGTTTGTCAGTTTGCCTGGGAGTGAAGCACAGCACTTGAAAGGCTCCACTACGCCCTGCTCCCTGCACTTCAGACAGATGAGAGATATACGTGATTGATTCCACTTCCCGGGGCCAGCTCCACTGTGCTGACAATTATGAAGGGATCATCCACTGGGAGAATGCAACTCGGTTTTCGAAGTGGAATAATGATAAGATTTGGAGAGTTTGTTCCAAAACAAAAAAAGGACAGTTGGCGCTCAAACTTTCACCATTAGACCTAATGATGCAAGCGGGGCTCTCTGGTCGTTCCTGGCGCTGAGCAAGTGTCGTACACGGCCGTCGATCATTTATCTCTTGTTTAATGGCCGTTAAGATATTTCAGAGACGTTGTTTCAAGCACAAGAGCTGAGACGCTACGTTTAAGTAACGTTCACGCTCCACGTCGCTCTATTTCTATGATAACACTTCCATCCCTTATAAGATATTATAAGATATGTAACATATCGGCAACTAGTGAATCGACACAGGATGCGAGTGGTCTATGTCAAACTCATGTCCAATTAGACGAATGCGAACATTTGTGCTTGTACATGTGTTTGAGTGTCCCTGTGTGTGTGTGTGTGTGTGTGTGTGTGTGTGTGTGCGGGCGTGCCTGCGTCTCCCCCAGGCCCCAGTCCTACTGGCTGATCCACTTCCAGTCTCTCCTCTACTGCTCCGAGAACAACCAGCTGGGCTCTTTCTCCGAGGAGCTCCGCAGATGCTCCTGCAGCCACGAGCACAGCCCCTGCCAGGCCCCTCCGCCGTGCTCCACCGGGGAGGGCCACGCCTGCGCCGCCTGCGCCCCGGACAACCACACCCGCTGCGGGAGCTGCAACCCAGGCTACGCCCTGGTGCAGGGGCTCTGCAGGCCCACGGTGGCCGACTCCACGGAGAACTACCTGGGCTTCGAGACGGACCTCCAGGACCTGGAGCTGCGCTACCTTCTCCAGAGAGCCGACCGACGCCTGGAGGTAAACGACGCCGTTCGGCGGACGCTTCTACACCTTTCTTTTCATTGCAACAGAGTTCCGTTATGATACGGAGTGATTGGGAACCACTGAAAGATCAGAGCAGAAGTGTATCGTCTTCGCCGGCCTTCCCAGGATGGTCGGATACAAAGAGGCGACGGCTTCACCTCCGTGTGTGTGTGTGTGTGTCTTCCCGCAGGTGCACGCCATCTTCATCAGTAACGACATGCGCCTCAACAGCTGGTTCGACCCGTCGTGGCGAAGCGGATGCTGCTGACGCTCAAGAGCAACAAGTACAAGTCCAGCCACGTCCACATGCTGCTGGGCGTGTCCATGCAGGTGTGCCTCACCAAGAACAGCACCCTGGAGCCCGTGCTCACCCTCTACATCAACCCGTTCGGGGGCAGCCACTCGGAGAGCTGGTACATCCCCGTGAGTGAGAACAGCTTCCCCGACTGGCAGGCCACCAAGCTGGACCTCCCGCTGGAGTGCTTCAACTGGACGCTCACCCTGGGGAACCGGTGGAAGACCTTCTTCGAGACCATCCACATTTACCTGAGGAGCCGGATCAAGACGCAGGGGGGGGGCGGCGGCGCCGCGCCCGGGAACGACACCGTGTACTACGAGCCTCTGGAGATGGCGGACGCCTCGCGGAACCTGGGCTACATGAAGATCAACAGCATCCAGGTGTTCGGCTACAGCATGCACTTTGACCCGGAAGCCATCCGCGACCTGATCCTGCAGCTGGACTACCCGTACACCCAGGGCTCCCAGGACTCGGCCCTGCTGCAGCTGCTGGAGATCAGGGACCGAGTCAACCGGCTGTCCCCTCCGGGGCCCCAGAGGCTGGACCTGTTCTCCTGCCTCCTGCGGCACAGGCTCAAATTAACTGCCAGCGAGGTGGTCCGTATCCACGCCTCCCTCCAGGCCTTCGGGGCGCGCTTGCCCAACTCTTTGGATTACGAGACCACCAAACTGTGTAGCTAACAGCTGTCTGAGGAACTCTGAGGAGGGGGGGGGGGGGCTTCCAGGAGAAAGAGGAGGGCTCCGCGACACCTGGATCGCATCCTGAAAAGTGTGGATTTCGGTCGCGACAACAACTGACTGGATTAGCATACAGTGGCACCAAATAGTGCAGTTAACTGTGTGGGTGGAGAACGGGGAACAGATGGAGAATGTTCCGGGTTGTTTGCTTCTTGTTGAGTGACAAGGACTCGCCACAGGAGAAACTGTCGGCTGGAAGACAAACGAATGACAACCATTAACAACACAATCTACAATTTCCAACATGTAATTCTCTTGGTATTAACTTGACCATCTTGTTCAAACGCAGAGCTTCTCATTTACACAGAATCCTCCGAACACAAATGAAGAGAACTTTGAAGATATATGGTCAAATATGGTTGTTTGTAATTTTTATATGTTATTTTGCTTCAGTGACAGTGCTATTTCCATGATGACCAGAATACAGTGGTGTCAGTCAGTTTTGTAGATAAATTGTTATTAAAATATCATTATACACGAAATGTGAGGACATTTGTTCACCTTTCCCACAGCTCAATTTCAGCTTTCAGACACGGAAACACTAATAGGCATTAGTTGAAATCCCTTAACGGCACAGTGAATTCAATTAACCATTGCATAATCAGGTTGAAATAAGCATGAACCTTCATTAGATTTGTGGACACAGAATCCTGATGGTTTGTTTCCGCCCGTGTATGTAAGACTTTCGTTTACGTTGTCATAGAAACACGTGTGAACCGTGTCCAAAACAACACCGCAAACAACCGTTTACCTCGCCGCACACACACACCATAGCTGTACCACCAGTGTACCTGAAGCTGCGCACGTCTAGAGTCGAGGCACCAAACGGAAGCTGTCCGCGCCGCCATCTGGTTTCCCAGCTAAAACGACGAGTCTCTTTGACCCTGACAGACAGGATCAACTTCCCGCGTTATATAGCCCACGGTGAGCCGACACCAGATCAACGTCCCTGCCCTCGGACGGCCCCGGGCTCATCCCCGGCCGTGCCGATGTCAGGGGAAAGGTGTCACATCTCGTTTACTAACACGGTCCCCCGGCTGGAGCGCCTGGGACCCTGTCAGGGCGAAGAGGAGGCGCAGTCCAAGCGCTCCTGAAGGTCAGCAGGGACCCGCCTCCGTTTGGCCGCTCCTCTTATCGAACCCAAGCCGTGCCACGAGTTCAATGCCAAGGAGGGCCGGGGCGGGCGATGTGAGGCTCGATGGGCGGCGAGGGCTTTGATGCGCTGCTGAAGGTCAGGACGCCCTTTTGGAATAGGCGGGTGTCACTCAGGAGGAGAACAATAAACGCGGTGGGGAAAAAAAAGCCCCTCCCTCTGCTGAGGACCGCCGGACGCCGTTTCTTTTGTGCGTCTCCCCGCTCGCGCCGTCGGCGCCGTGAGTACGCGGCCTCCTTTCCGACGGCGTTCTCGAGATTGGGCCGGAGAGCGGGCGGCGCCGATAGTCGTCGTGAATGTCAGCGTGAATGTCAAAAACGTCAACGGTGAAAGGGGCCCACACCGGTTGAGGTGCCTGCAGCCAATTTTTCACGATAGACAGCGAGACACCATGCTGCTTGATCTCGCACAAAGTCCAAAAAGGAATGAACCCCCTTCCAGGGCTTTTAGAAACCAAAGGCAATTTGGTCATTCGAAAGAAAAGACAGAATAGAACAGGAAGCATTCTCGGGAAACAATCAGGCTAAATAAAATGGACCTCCAGGTAGTCACCCGTAATTATGAGGTTTGACGTTCAGTTCATTCCGCAATTACAGGGGCTCACATCCTGGAGAAGAAGGTAGCCCTATATCCAGAACTCATTACTGAATTATTGTTAATCAAAGAGCTTTTTTTCCCCTCCCTACAGACTGGGTGGAGAGAGGCCAGCTACGATAACAGAGGACTTGACCTTTCGTTCAGCTGCCAATCAGCAGCGGCGGTTTGACTTGCCTGTTCTTCTGTTCTGTTCAAGGAGAGATGATTGTGTTGGGTTCACTTTTGACTTGTAATTAATGTTTAATCAGTTAACCCAACGCAGTGATTCTAACATATGTTATTGATTCATGGGATTTGGCAGTTATCTATATTTGAGTGTAGACGCATAGCGCGAGAAGGCGAATTCACCAAAAATAAAACAAAGATAAGGAACCAAAAGGGTGCTTTAGTGGGGAGGGCACTAGGACTGTCGTCTTGGGATTGTGGAGGAGGTCTGCATGAGTGAATAATCCTTCAGATGACTTAGTTACAATACATGGGATGAGGAGGGAGGGAATGAGGATGGAGGGATGAGGAGGGAGGGGATGAGGGGGCAAGGGATGAGGAGGGAGGGGATGAGGATGGAGGGATGAGGAGGGAGGGGATGAGGAGGGAGGGGATGAGGATGGAGGGATGAGGAGGGAGGGGATGAGGATGGAGGGATGAGGAGGGAGGGGATGAGGAGGGAGGGGATGAGGAGGGAGGGGATGAGGAGGGAGGGGATGAGGATGGAGGGATGAGGAGGGAGGGGATGAGGATGGAGGGATGAGGAGGGAGGGGATGAGGATGGAGGGATGAGGAGGGAGGGGATGAGGATGGAGGGATGAGGAGGGAGGGGATGAGGATGGAGGGATGAGGAGGGAGGGGATGAGGATGGAGGGATGAGGAGGGAGGGGATGAGGATGGAGGGATGAGGAGGGAGGGGATGAGGATGGAGGGATGAGGAGGGAGGGAGGGGATGAGGGGGCAAGGGATGAGGAGGGAGGACGTGAGGGAAGGGAGGAGCGAATTCCTGGCCGATCAGTCTCATCCATCCCAGGGACATAGCAGAGGACCGAAACAGAGAACACAAGGAGAAAAGGCGAAAGGCAACCGCAGTCCGCCGATAGATCGATACGCTGCTTTATTACCTGGGAGAACAGAAGGTTCTGCAGACCAGATCAATATCCACGCGAGGAGGTGGCTCCGACGCTAAAACCCTCTGGCATTTTGTCCCGTCGCCACCCCCCCCCCCCCACGCCCACCACCCCCCCCACCCCCACCCCCCGTCCACATCAGCGCCAATTCATTACCGATGTGCTGCTTTCTGTCTGAGGTGGTTCTGTATAAGCGCAAATCAATCCTGACTTTTATTCCTGAAGATGAGGCGTCGTGAAATGCATTAGCTCAGGTGTCAGCTGAGCGCTATTCATTAGCAAGTGTAATCACACAGTCCCGCTATTCTCAGTGGGGCAACTGCATGATCACACCTGGGGAAAGTACAACTGACAAAGACAGAGAAGGGGAAAGTCCTGAAAAATATATGGAAAGATATCCTGTGATATTCGTAGGGTAGGATTAATGAATCATAAAGAGAAGTTGTTTGGCTGATCTTCTCGGTGAAATAGTTTGCATTTTTTGGAGGGCCGTGTTTTTTCTGTGGTGGAAAGAGGCACCAGAGGACCCAGAGGAAGGTGCCCTTCCGTTATCAAAACAGTGAGTGTGGAAGCAGCATGTGGTCAGTTCTGGGAACGAAACACGGCTGTTGACAGCTCTCGTGCATTCGTCCCGCTCCCCACCTCTTCCACCACACCGACTCAGATCGAGTTCCTCGGACACGGACGCCCGACGCTTGTGGGAAGTGAACTCCCTCGTTGACTCGATGCTAATTTCAGAGCGTTCCGCGGGGGACATTGTTGGTTTGTTTGTTTATTTGTGAATCTGTCAGGTCGTTCTCAGCGTTTCCCGATCATTCGGTTTGCAGCCTATTCCCACAGAGCACTGTGCTGATCAGATCAGATAGGAACAAAAGAATGTGGATATGGAGGCTGACAGACAGAGAGAAAAAGAGAGGGGGAGAAAGAGATTGAGGGAGGGAGGGAGGGAGCGACGAAGCGAGGGAGGGAGGGAGCGAGGGAGAGAGAGGGCACAGAGAGAAAGACAGAGACAGAGGGGAGACAGAGAGAGATAGAAAGGGGGGACGAGTGAGAAAGAGACAAACAAATGGAGAAAAACAGAGCAAGAGAGAAAGAGAGAGAGAGGGACAGAGAGAATGTGCCTCCAGTTTCCCGTGCCTTTGCATCTCCGGATCGTAAAAATAAATTTACATTCATTAAACATCGCATTCACCAGACATAAAGTATGTGTTTATTCTACCAGCTCTTCATCTATGTTCTAGTCAATAATACAACGCCTTAGTCTGTTATGAATCACCCACATTTCAGGCCTGAGAATACAGCGTCTCGTTGCCTCATTCACTGGAGCCCACCGCGTGAGAACGTTCCGGAAAAGAGTGGACTAAAAGCATCAGACCTGATAGGATAATTTGATCTGAGCCCCTCGACCGACACAGAGAAGGGAATGTTTGTAATCCAGGAATGGTCCCAGGAACGGTCCCAAGCGAAGCCGACCTAATCAGTCAAAGTCCAGCGAGACCCATCTTGCGAGGCAACATCAATTACCGAAGAATTGCTTTAGGGATCTGCAGAACAGGCTTCCAATGCTTCACTTATTAGACGATCCTTTGCCAGGGCATGGATTCATCAGAACACAGGAGTGCCAGATCGAGGACAAAGTGATTTATGAACTATTTGGATTCGTGGCACATATTACAAACTCCTGCCCCGTCATCAGCGTCTGGCTGTCTGGCAGTGAGTGTGGAGATCTTGGTGACAGCTTGATCCCTGAACCCACTGTCTGAGATGTTGCTATGGCGCAAAGATCGATTGGTTTTGTTTTAAAGGTTGATATATATATAGATATATATATTATTTGTATCTATATATATTATCTAATTATCTAATATATATATTATCCATGTGTTTGGGTATTTTGGTGATATTAGCTTCGAAAATGTGTCAGTTTGGCTGGTCAGATGATCTTTTTTAACTAGGAAACTAACAAAAGAAGGTTCTTGACCAGTAAGCCTTGGAACAAAAATTAGAAAAAATGTATATGACACAGGCACTTTGAAGGCCTTTCATGAATGCCTCAAGTGTTTGTGAGTGATAGCTGGTGGTCTCTGTTGTGCTGGTAAATGCCTTGATGGAAGAACTT
Source organism: Thaleichthys pacificus (assembly GCA_023658055.1). Lineage (NCBI taxonomy): Eukaryota > Metazoa > Chordata > Actinopteri > Osmeriformes > Osmeridae > Thaleichthys > Thaleichthys pacificus. The sequence continues at coordinate 3,354,128 of CM042859.1, forward strand.
CTCTCGTAGCAAGCTTGGCATCTCCACAGGCAATCAGCGAGCAATTTGTGTTCCATCAACATGAGTAATTACGGTTGAATTCAGAACATAATCAACTGCCAATCAGAGGATGCATTGTGAAGTATTGTTGTTGTCAAGGAGGCAACGTCTGAGTTCCCGTCTTGTTATTGAGGATCGGATGATGACAACAACACAGCGTTTGGAATGAGCATGTGAGCGAGTGCCAAAATCCACTGATTTGCATGTGCTAAATTAAACAATTTACTCACTTGCCCACTCACTTGCCCACTCATTCACGCACTCACGCACCTACTCACTTTTGGAATCTTCTGCTTTGCTCACGCTGACGTCAACTGCCAAACTTGAACAGAAGTCCAGACCTACAGTTGGTACCGCAGGCATAATTCATCCATGTCTTCAACCAGAACAGGAGAGAAACTGCTTCTCTTGGATTTTAAATTTCTCTTTTATTTCTCTTGTCGGGGGGATGTGAGTGATGGAGTTTCCACCTCTGTTAAATTTCACAGCGAGGGGTTCATAAATGATTTATCCATGAAAGTACGGCGCCGCAGAGATACCGATGGGCGCACGATCTGCGACTTTAATTAAAAATGTGTCATCATTGTAATCATTTTTATTCATAAACAAGAGTCACCAAAAGCCACTTTGGAGAGTAGGAGAAACCGTTTTTATTGATTGAGAAGAGATTAGAAATTAATGACCCGTGTGGCCCAGATTGCTGAATCCATTTCAATTAATATCAGTTTCACTGTGCAGCTGTGTTTCAGGTGTACCAGGTCCCGCCCTCACCCCGAGCACACTCCACCGTTCAGAGAGAGTGATTGGACAAAGTGCTCTGACCACATCACGATCAGTTCGAGAACAAGGATCTCCTGGAGTACCGCCAGTCCATCCTTTACAGACAAAAACTCAGAATGGAAAACTCCCTTCAGGATCTATTTTTCGGAGGTTATTACGTCTCTGCTGACCTGTGATCTGGTCAAGCTCATCAAGCCACATATCAGACATGCGATTTGTATATATGGAGACGTATATATATGGTACAAGACAGCGGTTTAGACCGCGCAAGCCTTGTGTCACGGGTCAAGCCGCCATGCTACCCTCCCCCCCCCGTCCCCGTCCCCCCCGTCTGCTCCAACGGTCGCCAGGGTAGCGCCGCAGCACCGAGAAAGACACAGCTCTTATTAGGTATCGAAACCCAATGTTCTATCATCTATCGTCTAGCTCTGACTTCGTTTGACAACATGGACACCCTGACGGGAGCGTGTGTGCGTGCGTGTGTGTGTGTGTTTACCTGTCTGTAGGTGTGTCTTGCCAGTTAGTAGGTAACCATCTCTCTTGAGAGCACTGGAATTGGTCATTTGAATCCAAATTGAAAAGATGAGGTGATTGCTCAGTCGGAGCCACGTTGACATCTCAATAGGCATGCTCTCATCACAAGATAATAAGGCTATTTTCACCACGGAAAGGAGACCTGCAGACCATCTAATCAGAGAAAACGGTTTTAGCCAAATTGTACCAAAGAAGATGCCTATTAGCGAAGCTCAATTTGCATAATGTCGTCTGTCTGATGTATGATGAATATGTCAAAAAATAGATCAAAACTGCCGTTTGTGTTTGATGACATTTTTACCTTGATCAGGTTGAAGGAATGTGTCAGAACAGTGACAGAACTGGTATCGGGCGCACATAAATCATTGTCATGTCATATATTAGATATCCATAAAAATATCTGCAATCTAATTTGACATTGTTTCACCATGTGTCATAAGGGAGCTCTGAAAAGACATATATAGATATCAGAACAGCAGAATGCCCCAAATATCTTTTTTAAGGGTTTCTCAGGGAAAATGATCTCTGCCAGGCTCAGCTGAAAGACTGCTATGATGCTTTTATCACCAAAAATAAAGGTCACAGCGGGATGAGATCGATCCAGGTAATGACAAGGTGTCCACCGTGTGATGGAGCCCCTGATCATCCATCATCCCTTCTCTTCAGCTTGCCCTGGTTAAAGTGTTAAACCAGCCCGTCCCCTCAGTTTCAAATAAGTAACCCTCTCCCCATCTCATTCCCTCCTGCACGGCAAAAAAAACACAAAAAAAAACGAGAACGCTCGGCCCTAAAACGGCCTTTAGTCCGAGTTTTTCAAAGTCGACTGAGTTTCAAACTTTCGAGCCCTGCTGATCACAAGTGCCTCAGATGGCTTCCAAACGCCAGCCCAGACTGGACCCTGGCGTCCGAGTCGACAGCTGGACCCTATTTAAAGTCAAGAGTCTTTGACACGTGAAGCAAATTAGACTCTCAGCCCGAGAGGGAGAATCTGAGAGCTGTGCTGCGTTTGACATTTGAGTCATTTCGACGAAGGTTCCTCTCAAGCGACAGACATGTAGTGTATGTAGAAAGTGCCGGCGTAATTATCCGTCTGATGACAGGGCCGGTGTTTTTCCAGGCACAGTGCGACCCTCACAACATCTGAACTCTGGTGTGAGCAGAAACATCTTAACTGCTTTACTTTGCAGACGTCCACAACATCTAAAAGAGCCGTTTCATCATCATCATCATCATCATCCCTTTCCCCTCTACTGACTCCCTAAACGTTCAGATTATTTGGTGTTTACTGAGAATTATCTTTCAAGGGGCACCCACTCCTTCAGAAAATGTACAAGCATTAATTACAAACCCATTAAAATACCAGATTGATCAGGAACGCAGTCATTATACGGTGACATTCCATTATTTGATCCTCCGCGGTGTTCTGTATGCGAAGGCGGCAGCAGATCCTTGTGAGTTTATGCAAAAAGAGCATGAAAGCCATCTGTTTACAGCGACTTGACACGCAAACTGAATATTGATGAGGATGCCTGTGCATCGGGCGATGGCTTGCTTGATGTCGGCTTGTGCCTCTTAGAAACGAGTTCAAACAGTGGGACACCATGTACCTGATGTCAGGAATATCAGTCTCACAGCAACAAACACAGAATCCTCGGTGCGAGCCTTTGTCTTGGACCTGGTGGTGAAACTAATGCTATCAGGGTGCATCAGGTACCTGCTTGTTGTTTTATGAAAAGGTCAAAACAGACTGTGTTTGGCAGGTGGTGTCAGATACCGGGAAAGTATTCTACTGTGAATCTGGTGTTCAATCTTTTTAAACACTTTCGGCAGCTCTATGTGGCAGACTGATTCAAGAGTTCATGGAGGGAACTTTGAATTCTGATTGTCTGTGTGGGTGTGAAACTTACATTCAGACATCGGTCGATGAATTTATATTCCCAAAGTAAACCCAATCTTCAAGGTGGCCAATTATTTTTCCATTTCAATACTCATTTCCAGCAATACCTCAGTGTATAATAAGATCTAACCACAGGAAAGTCAAGGTCATTTTCAATGTCCAGATGTCCAGATGTTCACCTTTTTTTCTGAACACACAAAAAAAAGGTTTCTTAAGAAAGTAAAGCTCCTTTGAGACATGGCCACTAGGGTCATCTGGAATGGCATGCCACAGAAACTGTACGTCAAAAGCCTTCACACAGGTTGAAGCTTAACATAATTGTCTTTTTGAAGGACAAGCTCATTTGGAGCCATTAGGAATAGCATCACCTTTGAGTTTGAGCAGTCACAGTGTCAGAGTCATAAATAAATCTGTCGATGAGGTCAAATAGGAGACACTCATCCATAGTATGTCCCGACATCCACTCTTCTGATTCCCCTCCACACTCTCGCACGGAAATCAAATAGTGAAACAAAAGCCACAGGAACAGGCGATTCGACTCAAAATCCCCCAAAGTCTCGGGCGAATAAAGCAAGGCTTGAAACGCACTTCTCTCTACGAAACGGACTTCTCGGAAGTTTCAACAAGCCCCACGACTTTGCCGACTCGCGGTCACAATCCCAGCCATGCCTTCTCACAAAGAGCTGGCGTTTTGGCGCCTAGACACTTGACAAACAGCTGTATTACCGGAAAGCAGAAGGAGAACCCCCGTTAACAAATCCAAAGTAATCAGCATGGATAAGCAACTCAGAATAAGAACTGTCTACATATATGACGCTAAAAGGGTCTGCATTGTGCTCACGCTCAACGTTATTGACCCAACTGATGCTTGATTAAAGTGTATTGCTCCCTCATGTATTTTGAGCAGCCATGACAGATTGCACGGGTTTTTTTTACATCATCATCACAGTGCAGATTGAAATGGCTTCCTTGGGATGCCACGTCGGGAGAGATTTCCACCACGGCTAATGTGAGATACCATCCATCACATTGTGATCACCACGAGAGCGCCAATCTGGAGCTCTCGTGTAGAAATTCAAGTCTTGAAAGGGGGATATTAGCAGCCATCTCTCTCTCCCGCCCCTGAAAAAACAAGGCGTCTCTTTAATCGAATTTGGCTTGGCTGTCTACTCATGACGTGTGATTTAAGGGACTGGCGACTGAACAGCTGCCACCATCAAGGACCACAAGAAGAAATCGTTTTTTCTCAGTCAGCCAGCGAATTACCCAATATTCAATGGCAAAATAATACCAGCGGCGGTCATGTTCAGAACCCAGCATCTGCACTGTACCTCCACTGAATCAGAGGGATCCATGTGTTTCCTCATGGTTTTGAAACAGACGCCTCTGTGACAAAAGCCAGAGGGGTGAGCATGCTGATGTTACAACAAGAGAACTAGAAAAGCAGATGGGAAAACTAGGAATTAGCATTTACCCAAACAAGGCTGTACACCCAAGCAAAACCACTAAGCAGAAGGAGCAGAGCTGGAAGGTAATGTGCATCGCACAGTTGTAGCCGGGTGATTGAAAGCAAACAAACAAACAATAACATGTGTTATTAGGTTTAATTAATCTTTTATTCCCTGCATTTCTGAGTGTGTGGCATTGCGTCTTGTACCCTAGTGTAAAGTACCATTGTAAAAAGCTTTTTGTTTAAAGCAGCATTTACAAAATGAAGAAAAGAAAGATTTTGCTTTACTAAACAACAACTGCAGGTAGGTTTGAAAGAAAGCAGTGAATAGTTGCCTTGTTTAGACACCACAGGGATATTTATAAAAGATATTAACCTGTTTTAATTAATGATGCACTTTATTGTAATTACACTACATTGAGAACTAGATCAAAGGAATTATTTAGAACGAGGAGTTTCAACCCCATAGCCATCCACGGAAACTGTGTGGAAAGAGAGAGAGAGAGAGAGAGAGAGACAGACAGAGAAATGGAGGGAGAGAGAACGTGTGAGAGAGAGAGAGACAGACAGAGAAATGGAGGGAGAGAGAGGGAGGGAGAACGTGTGAGAGAGAGAGAGAGAGAGTGAGACAAACAGAGAAACGGAGGGAGAGGGAGGGAGGGAGAACGTGTGAGAGAGAGAGGCCTATAATCCACCAGAAAGTGCACTGCTTGTGAGCAAGTGAAGCGCTATTTCTGTGCCAGTTTGTGTTCCCCAGAAATGGGCTTCCAGCAGGTCTGTGTGTAACCAGAAGACAACCTGCAACCTGCAGTCAGTCAAGAAACATTGTAGGGCACGGGCTAAAGAAATCGGTTCCTTCATTATATTGATTAGCATGTCCCCTTCCCCAGGAAAATACCTAGGTGTTAAACTCTGTCTCAGACCCTATGAAGAAAAAGATGTGGCATTTCCGGGAGGAGGTTTAAAAAGAACATCCCATTAAAAAGTATGAATCCCAACTCCAGTGTCCGAAAAAATGATATCAACAGAAAATCAACAGAAAGGGAGACAGTGCATCTCCCTGGCTTGTAAAAATCAATATGCTGTAGTGATAGATCTAAGTGAATGTCAAATTCACTCTGTGAAAAGAACAAATATAATCCATGTGTAGCACCTAAAAGCATCAATATTGTAGCCACAGTTTATATGAACTATAACTCAATTGAGTTCTATTAAAAAACCTTCTTTGTGTCCAACCCAGTCCACATTGAAATAAATGCTTCCCATCAAGGTTACACCAAACATATTAATTGCTAGATTTGATGAGGCCTGCATACTGAGTGCTGAACCTGCTTATTAAACAGTGCACAGAGAATGTTAATGGCGGCCATTTCGGAGCCTCCCGTGGAGCGGTTGCGTCTGGCTGCATTTTCTGAGTCATTAGCGCCGTGCCACTGCAGAGTGGGTCGCAGCCACAGCACAGTGAGGTCAACAGGGAATGGGGGGGGGGGGGGGGGTGGGGGGAACAGAGCTATTCCTAGCCCATGTGCGAATATCGGCTTCAGAACTCTCCTCGGCCTCCCTCTCTATTCTCCTCCTCGGAAGGGGCGGTGCAGTGGCTCAATCTAAGCTGTGTCACCTGGGAGGTAAGCCTTTGTACAATGCACATGTACGACGGTTTGTTCTGTTTCGATGGCTTGATATATTTGCCGACATGAAGACGAACGGCTGACTGCGCGCGTTGTTTTTTTACAGCCGACGTCAACACCAAATGAGGGCGTTAATCTCGAATCCCTTCGAGGAAAAAAACGAACGTTTATTTTGATATCTGCTTGAAGAAGACGACGTCGTCTGGGAGTGACCTGATTATTTAGCAGTGAGATGGTAACGAGGGCATGGTGGGAGGTATGGTAACGAGGGCATGGTGGGAGGTTTCCGCATGGAGAGAGGGGAGCGTGTTTGTGAGCGATGCCTCTGATGGAGCGGTGCCGAACACTACTGGGATCAGCGCTCGGTCCTCGGCTCTGAGATATTGCGTTGACCTCTGCGGCCCGTATCCCCAGATTACCTTGACATCTGCCAGGCGGGTTTCAAAAAGCTAATTAATCCCTGGCGACTTGAAGCTGGGACGATTCTGCTACGAAAGCAACTGGTGTTCCGGGGTAAAGAGCCACGATAGGTCACACCGCACCGCCTCCCTCCCCTGTGCTTCTCATCCCAGAGAGTTTGTGAATTCTTTCTCAGGCATCTCTCGGGCCGACATTTCCTATTTCACATTTTGAACCGGTGGACCATTTTTTAATCCTTTGTATTTGGTTCTTTTTTCTTTCGTGACGAAAGATTCTCAACCGGAGGTCAGACTAAATTAGTCGGTCATAAAGACTTGGTTCCGTTCTCCAACATGACACGTGTTTCCAGTACGTCAGTGGATGATTGCTCTGCCTTTGGTTTTCTCGTCACCAGATACCCACAACCCCCTCTTTCACACGGGTTTCTTTATCTCATGGCCTTTTATAGCCCATTGAGTATTGTAAACAGTTTACACCGTGAGGCTACATTAATATTCATGAGTAATGTTATGCAGAAAAAACACACACACACAAAAAACTGGAATAAATAAAGCATTTGCCACATTTGGCAATGTCACCCCCAAAAAGTGCTAAGGGCCCTTGGATCGGCTTGTGATTTCTCTTCCATGGCATGTGTAATTGCTACAGTCAGGAAAATACCAGGCCTCAGTGATATTTCCCAAGGTCCTTGAGGAACACACATTCGTCCCTGTGGTGGTCTATTTACCGCAGGTTGTGAAAACTGGGAATACTGGAAGATATTTACTAATTCGTTATTCTTGTTTCGGGTATAGGTGAAGAGAGCCCAGGGCAAAATGAGCTTTAGCAGCAGTGTTCGCAAGAAATACCACCGGGAAACAACAACCCTTTTGGTTTGTCATTTTACAGAGACAAGACTGTTCAGGTGCTCCACCAGGGGAAATCACTAAGATGTTGTCGACATACAAAATGTACCTTTGAAGTAGGCTGTTCTTCAGGCAAACCACACATCACTTATTCTTCATTATCAAACAGACAGGACAGGAACGGTATTTATTCTTGTAAATTACGAGTTACCTGAATAAATCATGCAGCGTTTTGCCTCCTCCCATTGGTGAAAAGCAGAAGACATACTTCCAGGCTATTTTGGTCACCTACAAAGTATATAAAATGTCAGAACAACTATTATTCGTGCTTCAACAGGATATGACAAAAGCCATTTTACTCTCTAGATGTAGAAGTCATTTACTGTTTACGTAATATATTAAAGAAACCATCTTGTGTCTTCAGACTCACAGAACCAGAGTGGTGTAGCAAACTGCAGTCAGATGCGATCTGTCAGAGAACTCAAACAGAAAAAATGACCATGCATGTACCCTTTTTCATCAGCTCCAGTGAAGCACAGCCCTCAGATAACCTCCACCACCCCTTGGGTATACATCCCAGAGAGGCTGCCCCTTCTCCTGCCACCTCCAGACTGACCTTTCACCTCTCCACCTCTCTCCTCACCTGTCCATTTCCCTAGGCTCCAGGCCTCCTGTCCTCCTCCTTTGACCTTCCTCTCTCCCTCCCTCTCTCCCTCCTTCGTCCCCCTTGCTGGCATCCCAGGAAACCCTCGGCCCCAGATCTCTCCCCCGCCTCCCCCCAAGCCTCTCCAGCTCTCCCTCACCTCAACCTTCCTTGCACCTGACCCCTGGGTCCATCTCACTGTTGATGATGGTAACCTGCTGTTCCCCCAGGTCCCCCATGACCCCCATGACCCCTGCTGGACAGAGGTGACGGCACGCAGCTTTTATCATGAAAGTGAAAGCCACGCAAACATGTCCGGTCATACGAGAAGTACACAACACTGTAGCTTGATGGCGTGCCGTAAGAACAGGCCGTTATGACGAAGCCCGCTAGCGCCCGCTACGGGAAGCTAGCTTCATGACCTCCTGAAATCAATGCGGTCATATTTAGTGGATCTCTGTTGTGTTATGCAAAAATAGCATGCGAAAATAAAAATGCTAATCACCCTTGTCAGAGGTTTATGTGAATGAGCCTGGCATGGATTGAATTGAAAATCCGGGTGAAAGCTTGTATCTCGGTGTTAAAGAGAGGCTTTAGAGAGATGAGGCCCCTCTGCTTGTTTGGGAGGAGGCCCCTCTTTCGACCGGGGGATTAGGTCGAGCCCTAGGCCCCGCCTCCTCCCCTGGGGGGGTTCACTTCTCATTTCCTGGTGTTGTTATTGTGCTGATCAAACGGCATTTGCAAGAACTATGCGCGGGGTTAATGTATCGTGAAAAATATTTGATTCAGCGTTTCTCATAATCCTTGATCTGATTTTATGGATGAACAGATTAATTTACATGACATTACAAAAGTGGAAGGATTTTCCCACTCATCCATGCAGTAATGTAATAACAATAAATGTAGCATGGTGAGTTTTCTCTGCTTTTACCGAGCTAACTAATCATATTGGGAGGTTCATTAGACTGGAAACGGTTTTTGTGTCATGTGAACATTTGACATATCTCTGAACTAATTTGTATTTAATTTTATCACAATGTTTTTGTCAACATGATATTGATGTTAATTGTCATTTACATGATTTCAAGCCTGTATAATAAAGCTCACATATTCACACAGTTTACGGATAACATTTGGCGTCAGTCTATTTATTTCACGTTAATCTCTAGCTTTATACTAGCTATACAGTACTGGACATTATTTACATAATGTTGGTTAAATTATTTGATTTCATGTCTTGTATTGTCCAGGCTTCTTGTCTGCACTGCAGAGAAAGCCTGACAACAAGCATTTCAGTGCAAATAACTGTTCCGTGCATTGGACCCTAATTAATCTTCATATATCATATACATTTCACCTCAGAAACAATCCCAGTTGAATTTCTGTGTTCCATGTGACAGGCTATGCTTCATATAGAAAGCTAATTGGCACGTGCCCACCCAGTAAGCGACGAATACGAGGATGCATCATAATGTAGGAGGACCGGTACATTAAATGACACTATATCACTGCAGTTTATCCGTGATTTTCATTCCTGTAGGAGGCAACAGGAAGTTTCCAGAGTGTAGGCGGAAACACGACAACTTTTGTCCACCTCCACAGCTGCACAACTTACCAAATACAAATAAAAGCAGAAGCAACAAAAAACAGCCTTAAGACCACCTCTTAAAACCACCCTCTCCAAATCCACCCCCACACCCCCCATAATAGATTTTCTTTATTTTCAGTTGCCACACACTCCTGTATTGGAAGATATTTAATCTCCAGGCAGATTGTCTCCTCCCAGGTTATCTTGATGGGGGTAGTGTTGCGACACAGCAAGGGTAATGTCCCTGGCCTTGCTTGTACACTGCACGGTCTAATGGACAAATAGAGCACTGTGCACCTCTTAAAAGCCACTGGGCGCCGGACTGTGTAATGATGCCAGGGGCTTGCTGCACTTTACAACCAAGCTGGATTCTTACCATGGAGAGTAATTGCTCTTGATTTGTTTGATCCGACACTCTGCCCTTCTGAAGCCCATTTGCATCTTTTGCTAGCCACAATTTGCATGATCAATATGCATTGAAAGCTTAAAGGTACAATAGGTAAGATTTTGTCAGTAACAGAAGAGAAAATAACAGAGATTTTGCCTCCTATAAACACGTATTGTAAGATGATGAGGCCATCTGAGAGTTATTTAGCAACACAGATAGCTTGGTGCCAGTGGAATGTAATTTTAGTATTTTTGGAGCGGCCCGCTACTTTCTAGCCAATTATGTTCCAGAAATCCTGTTCCAGCCAATTACCTTCAGGGAGACAGGCCTTCCTCCTTGGGTAATTTAGTTGAACCCGTTTCAGTCAAACTTGAGCTGGAGGAAAGCACGGAAGTTCAGTCAAGAATTAGGGACACTTTCTCATATTTGAATTTATTTTATAACATTAGCTAATGGAGCTTTAATTTTTGGGGCCCTACAATCATTGTATAGTTGAATGACTGGAGTGGGAGCGATGCTTGTATTGTATTTGCATTCACTATCCAGGCAAAATGCCCGAAAAATGTAAACCTAACATTGTGTGGAGGATCCATGTAATCAACTGAGAAGCGGTGAAGCTATAATTGAGAGAGGGTGAATCTCTTAACCATTTTCAGGTCAAGCAGGAGTCGTTTTTTAAGTCAAGTAGGTTCCAAGCCAGTCAAAGAATCATTGCCATTCATCACCCTGTGCAAGGTCACCTTATCTGTCAGTGGTCTTTTCATCCACCTCTTAACTCCCATATACAGTAAGTCTCCTTCAGTCCAGCCCTAGAGAATGTGAAGTGTTCTCATCTTCTGGTCTTCTTCCACCCCTCCCTTCTCTCCCTCCTCCTCCACCTCTTCCTCCTCTCCCACCTACTCCACCTCTCCCTCCTCCTCCATCTCTCCCTCCTCCTCCACCTCTCCCACCTACTCCACCTCTCCCTCCTCCTCCATCTCTCCCTCCTCCTCCACCTCTCCCACCTACTCCACCTCTCCCTCCTCCTCCATCTCTCCCTCTTCCTCCACCTCTCCCACCTACTCCACCTCTCCCTCCTCCTCCACCTCTCCCTCCTCCTCCACCTCTCCCACCTACTCCACCTCTCCCTCCTCCTCCACCTCTCCCACCTACTCCACCTCTCCCTCCTCCTCCATCTCTCCCTCTTCCTCCACCTCTCCCACCTACTCCACCTCTCCCACCTACTCCACCTCTCCCTCCTCCTCCATCTCTCCCTCTTCCTCCACCTCTCCCACCTACTCCACCTCTCCCACCTACTCCACCTCTCCCTCCTCCTCCATCTCTCCCTCTTCCTCCACCTCTCCCACCTACTCCACCTCTCCCTCCTCCATCTCTCCCTCTTCCTCCACCTCTCCCACCTACTCCACCTCTCCCACCTCTCCCTCCTCCTCCACCTCTCCCACCTCTTCCTCCCCTGCCTCCTCCTCCCAGGACCGATCGACAGCCTGCTCTGTCCTCTCACCCGCAGTCTAGCCTGATCATGATGACCAACCCCAAGAAGTCTTCCACATGCAGGGACAATGAACATTTGAAAAGATTGTCGTGCAGGCTGATCTAACTCAAGGCCTTTTTTTTGGTAACGATCTTTAACCACGCTTTTGAAAGAGTTAGCAAGCTGTTTAGATCTCAAAGTGAAAAAAATGTAACAAGAAAGAAAAGACCTCCTTATGTTTGATGGACAGACTACTTCATCCTCTCACGTCCGCAGGGTGGACGGAGGCAGCAGCCGAGACAGCCCGCCCTCGCCAGGGGCCAGCACGACACAGCCAGTGACAGAGCGAGAGAACAAAATCCGCTTTTCCCGACGATGAAAGAGAAGAAAGGGGTGGGAAGGAGAGCGAAAGACAGAGAGACCGAAAGAAAGAGGAGACGAGCCTGCCGCGAGGTGAAGTCCGTGTTCGGAGCGACCGCCCGGTCGGGCGACGGGCGGTCTCTGTTCCTGGGGTTCATTATTATCGTCAAAGGCTTTAATCAATGCCTGCCTGGGGGCTGGAGAGACCAGGGTCAGGATGGAAGTCTGTCCCTGACGCAGGAGCACCGCAGACGTTCACCGAGCCAATTAGCAAGGAGTAGATGTGCAAACAGTGAGACACAATTAAGCCAGCGAGAAACGTCCTCACACATTTGTCAAAGCTTGTACTGTACGTGTTTTTCTAAAGACAGTGTAAAACTTCACAGTGTAAATATAACCCTATTTAATAAGCATTGCGTGCGTGGCCTCGGTGTAATAAATAACATCGGCATAGATGCAGCGTGGAACAAAAGCTGATATTCGTAAACAGGAAAAGGAAAGCTGATGTTTGAACCAGACAGAGCAGCAACAGATGTTTTCATTTCATGTGTGAAAGGTATCGAAAGAAATTGCACTCTCGGAAATCATAATCCCTCTAAAGATGTATTGATATCAGCGTCTAGCATGCAAGCTTTCATCTGCACATTCTTTTGTCTGTCTGTCTGTCTGTCGTTCTAGGGAGCACAGTGACCTTTGAAACCTGAAATCAAAACAAATTCTGTGAAGGTAAAACGTATGCTTCAGATGGCACCATTAAAAGTCTTGACATTAATGGGAAGAACTCAACTACAAAATAAAACTGCAAATAAATGACGACCAAAAGCTCTTTACAGCCCTTTACGGCTCTTTACTCTGAATGAACCCGGACCTTTCAGAGAAGATGAAAGACTGCCATACACCCGGACACATGAAAATAACATTCTCTTGCAGAGGAAGCAGTTTATGGTCTTGAGTTATCAAAAATATAGCCTCATGTCTATACCTGAAAAAAAGAGTTAGGACACAATACTCAGTGTGAGAAAAACTGTAAAAGTAACAAACACGGTTTGAAGAAAATACAAGATTCTATTGAATTTGGTATGAAGATGAATAATCTCTATTGACCCAAAACTTTGAATTTGATTGCAAATTAATTAACCTCTTTCATCTTGCATTGGGGTAATGAAGGCCATGGAAGTGCATGTGGAAGTGGATTATCTTTTCTGTAGCCTGCTGTGTTCTGAAGTGGTTCTGAAGCAGCCATTATGGACCAGGAGCCAGGGTGCCAAACATGACCTTGGAAACAGGGAGCTCTAAGCAGGGAGGGCTGCTTTGAAATGGATTAGATGTTGGGTAAAGTCACAGGAAAAATTAAATAATGTAATGTTTGGTTGTAAGAGGCTGGAAATTACCCTGAAATTCAGAATAATCTAAATGAAATAATTAATTTGTCTAATTTTACTGTGGATAATTGTACTCCACTCAACACATTAATTATAAAGTCTAATCAAATTGACTAGCCTTAAGAATTATTTTACAAGCAGATAAAGCTATCAAATAAGAATTCAAACGTTTGTTCAAATCAAAATGACTGTAGGGGCTACCTTGACCTAACTCAAGGCCTCATCAAATATGTCTGCATCTTTGAAATAGTTGTCTGCTGTATTTTCAGTCAAAAAAAAAAAAAGAAAAAAAAAAAGAATTCCATCTGTTTAACTTTCCTGGAAGCATCTTGTCTCTCAGCGGAGCGTTGACGAGTTCAGATGAAATCCCTGTCAGCCGTGTCACCTTATTCAGGCCCAACCTCCGAATCCCTCCCAATCGTACGAACACAAAGCCGTTATGAATTTGTCACCTCTTGTGTTTTATCTCGGGCTGCAGGCAGTCTCTCTCACAAAGAGGAAGGAACACAGAGAATCGTGCTCAAACGCGGCCCTCCTTTCTCCGAGAGACTCCCAAACCTACCAGACTGCTCTCAATGTTATCAGGAAATTATAGAACAGGAAGTAAGCTCCCATATCTTCGTACGGTAAAACCCTCTTTCTGTCTTATTTTACATGATTTGGACTTGTACTATACCCAGAATGATGCATTGTCCTTCTCCTGAAATAGTAAGTCCTTTCACTCAATTAGCCATTTTAACCCTCTGTTCAAGTTCTACAAAAGGACAGACGGGTGTTAAACTGGCTGATTACATTCTAATTCTAATGAATGGACTTTTCAAAGACTCATTTTATCTCACTCTGCCTGGCCGGAGGAGAGAGGGAGAGAAAAAAAAAAGAGAGAGAGAGAAGACAGAGAGAGAGGCTGGACGCGGGGTGAACAGCAGGGCGAGCCTCTGTCTGAGGCTCACATATGACATGTGACAGTTCAGACGTAAAAGGACACCTTGTGATGGGACTGAGGTCGGGCGCGCACGCCCACGCTGTCCTCCCCTCCACCCCCCCCCCCCTCCTCCCCTTCCCATCTCCTCCTCCCTGAAGACTCTGTTCTCCCGTCCCTCCATCCCTCTCCCTCCCTCCTCCTCCTCCTCCTCCTCCTCCCTAAAGATACTGTCCTCCCCTCCCTCCTCCTCCTCCCCCTCCTCTTCTTCCAAGTCCGCAGGTCTGAGCCGGTGACGGGCAGATGAGATGAGGCAGTTGTGGAAGATGGTGAAGAGCAGACGCAGGGAAGGAGGTTGGGGCTGCAGTGTAGCATTGCCATGAACCTGAGACCTCTGGCTCAGCAGTAACATATTCTATCACTGAGTTATACCCATCCTGTAGCCCTCTTAGTAAAAATGTGGGCCAAGGTTCTTGTGCTTGACGAATGGGTGACTCCGACGTCCTTCGGGGCTGTGTAGGCTTTGTAAATGTGTGTCATGATTTGTTATCTTAGGTAATTATTAGACCAAAAGATGAATGATTTCTGGACCAGGAAAATTATCTTAATCGAAACGCACTCTGAGGACAATTTGAAACGACTTGACTCTTTTTTTTAAGGAGCTAACCGTAAAGCACAGTCATTAGCCTTTCGTTACCTTCACAAAAGCCATCATTCAGAACCAGACATTCCACATGCAGTCTTTCAGGAGGCATCTGTGAGTGCTTCATCAACCTACCTCCACTATGCTCTCCTTTGACAGAATAAGGCATATATATATAGATATATATATATCTATATATATCTCCTGTCGTTTCATGACTCTAACCACCAAAATAAGGAATTAGGATAGAACTATGCACTTCTGATATAGTCGCTTGGAAAACAATGTCTGCTAAATGTTTTCAAATTGTTTATGTAGCTAATTGTATAAGCTTGACCGGGTCCTGCAAGATCCAGTATGCTTGGCCTGGCTAGCAAGTAGCTATACAAGACACAACGATTACATATACAATATTTTCTGTACGTTTAACATCTTACTTCGATTCAAATTCCTCTCACCTTCAGACTGACATCAGTGAAAGGTGATTTGTACTGAGAAGACCATCTGTTCAGTCGTGGGAGTAGACAGAAATGACTCGGGCCAGTTGACCTTGGCACGGACAGGCTTGGAGGTGCCGAAATGGCACTAATCATGTAACAGTCAGACACCAGAGGTCTGGTGGACAAGTCCTGCTTTCAGCTCCAGGCGAGAGCTTTGGCCAGCATTGCAACAGATTCGCCTCAATCTATTCTGACTCCACAGGGCTTTTGTTTGCATTAGACCTATTCTGTTTTGGGACTGCTTTGGTTTGTGGATCACCTGGATCTTTTTATTTCTCCCTTTATTTCCAAATCCAAGCAATTCTTGTCAAAGAAATGATTAAAAAATTGATAATTTTGTCGTATGTAAAGTGCGATTGCATGGAGTTAATATGAGTGATTTGTCATGCACCAGGGTGACTAAGAGAGCAAAAAAAAAGGTTCAAAAAGCGTTTTTTTTACAAAGAATATTGAAGACTTAATAGCTTGAGGCTAGGATACCCACCAGACACATTTCTCCAATTGTTTGCAAAATAATCCTATTTCCCAAGATGTCAAATAAAGACAAGTAAGGTGACATTTCTCTCACATTTGCTGCGAAGGGAGAACTCAGCCATCTCACCTACACACCACAAAACACAGCCTCCACACTACCCAAAGCCTGCCAAATCATTTCTCAATGCAAAACAATTTACTTCAAACAGCCTCCCTGAAGGAAACAGTTGAAGTTGAAGTGATGTGTTGCATTTCATGGACTGTACTCTAATGACAGATGGCATTTTCACAGGTGATGCCAGTAGCGACCCCAGGACTCTCTCAAACAAAATGTAATTGCTGGAATGACGTCTGTGGTGAAATAAGGGGCAACTAACCTTTGTGTGCTCGTTGCAGGTGGGTGAAGATATAACGGTCACACAGAATCATCAATATGAATAAAATATCAGATGTTGCTTCAGCCGAAGCTACAAGCAGGAAGAATAATAAGCCCAATGTAAGACACAATATTGAATACACATCAAAACAGTTGACAACATGAGAGGAATGAAATGTCAAAACAAGTCTGGAAGCAGCGCTGGGAGACACATCATTAACTGTTGAGTTGCTGTGTATCTTATCAGGAGAACTGTGTACCTCATGAGATTTTGACACTACATGTGAGACCATTACTGCTACTTGCCACACTGTCACAAGCTCAGGATTCAATTCGATTTACAACGGCACAGTTCACACGATGCTTAAGTGTTTTCCTCCTGAGGTATGTTGGAAGAGCAGGCTCATTCATGAAGATGACACCATGTCATTCACCGACTAACGCATGAGACAAGGACATTTTCCCCTGCCAGAACGAAGAACAATGACTGTCATTTCACCTTAGAAACTCATTAACTTCACAGCACATTCAATTACTAACCCTAATTCTGACTCTGGCCTTAGACAGAGTGTCTGTTGGTCTCATGATAGCTGTAGATGATACTGAGTGGGAAGCTAATCGCTCTAGCTGCTTCCAGAACCCTCCTAGCAGGCACGTGTTTACAGCAGACCTGTGGAAGAGTCCAGAGTATTTGTGTGACTGTTTATCTGAATCAAGGGACTGATGTACTATTTACATACAACATTTGAGACAGGTCATGCATGGTGAGGCTTGAAGTAGCAGAATTGAATCGGATTTTACGATGCCTCTGTGGTGGAGTTGACTGTCCCTAAACCCCATCCATGCCACTTCCCAAATGAATGAGCTGTCCCCTCGAGATTTTCGAGGTTATCTACGATGTCCTAAGTTATCGACAGCGTCATTGCAAGTTACCCACGGTGTCATGGCAAGTTATCTACGACGTCATCACAAGTTATCTGTAAACACCAAGTTGTTTACAATGATCGAGGTAATGCAGTACACTCATTTCAGGAGAGCTCTGTACCTTCCTTCATTTGTCGCTCTACGTCATTGGAACTAATCTTCATGGTCTGTGTGAATACCACTATACTTATGTCTGCCAGACAACAATAGCAGGACACAGAGAGGAAATCACATGATTGTGTGAAGAGATGTTTGTGTTCTCTTTCAATGAGCTATCACCCTTATTGTTACTCTTACACCTAAACGGTCAGCGATTCAGTGGAATAAACAGACAACCCTTCACACAAAAGCACATTAGGTCTTTCAGACTAACCTATCTTCTTCAGATGGAAAACAAGCTATAAAAGCCCAGATAGGTAGTTCAGTAACACAGCCCTTTTAGCGGACGCAATTAATTAGTATTTCAATTCCTTCTCAACAGAACAAATGAACAGTGCTTTCAGATATTGAATTAATTGGTAAACTGGCTCTGGGCGTCTGTGCAGGGCAGGCTTTGCTGTCACAGAGCAAACTTGATTTATGCGGCCTAAATGAGGAGGAGGAATTGCCATGCTAGGTTTCTTACGCCCAGCACTGCAAAGAACATGTTGTGCACAGCTTTCTCACAAATTGACAAACATAAGTACCCAGCAAAATTGCATTTTTTTTTTTTTGCCTCTATAACCCATTTAACAGTTTGACTCCTCAATCATCCTGCCATCGCTTTTGCTACGGTGAAGCCCTTGTCTTTAATGTTGCCTCTCTATTATAAGCCCTGTCCTTCTTAACTACACAGACTTTCTGAATTCGATTTTTTGGGATCATTCTTAAGGTAAAACAACAACAGAATAGCAATTCTGCAATGTGTAATTAGCATTACACATTGCAAATACGACAGATTGCATCAAATACACTCGGAGAGAAGCAAGAAGCGCCTTAACTGAAAATCCCGCACGCGAAAAGCATCCAGCGATGCCGTCGATCACAAAGTCACGAAAACAAGACACCCCGTTCGGCTACAGTACTGTACCTTCACCTCCCCACCGAAACCCCCTTTAGGAAAAACATTGCGAGCACACAGGAAGCTTTGTCTGTTTGGGAGTGGGAACGCATATGCAGTGGGAGCTGCATTCAGCCATCTCTCTGGGAGGGTCTATTCCCCTGGGGACGTGAAGGGGATAGGGATGTCAAACACAACACTTAGAGTGAGTAATGGCGGAACAAGCCCATAAACGCCTTCGCTGACCTTTATATATTCATATCCAAGACAAGAAGAGAGAAAAAGAGAGCAACACTCGAGCATTAATTGTTCCCAAGCAGACAATGCGTGTTGTCAGAGTGTGAGGAAAACCCCCTGTAATAAGTACCAGAGGATAAATACTAATGAAGGAGTTCGAGGTTATCGGTAGATCTGGGCAACGCGACCCACAATGCACTGGGAGAGCTCTAATTTGCCCTAAACTGTTAGTCAGGGTTAAAGCTTTCTGGCTCGGCCACTGGACGGGTCTTAATACAGTAGGAGTGTGGGGTGTTCGTAGCCTGAATGTGTCTTCACTTCGATTTGCTCGGCTGGTGCGTTGACCTGGTTCTTTGAATCATCTTCTGTGGGTTTAGGGTTGCTTAGACTGTATATTCTATGACAGGTGTGGGCAGAAGAGCTGAAGCCAGGCTACAGAACAGCAGCTACAGGGATGGCTCCAACCGATAATTATGAGAAGTCATAGTGTTCAGAGTTAAATGATCAGGTTATGGAAAAGTTGCCCGAACATATTTTATGAACCCATTGTTATATATATATATGAATGTATTGTTCAGCCTGACATAAACAGAGAGCTAATAAAGAAAGAGACAAACTTGTTTTTAGTTCTTTTGTAAAAAAAATAATGATAAAAAACACGAAAAGCATGTGTCGATGGGGCAGGTCACCCTACCAGAACACAGCCGTCCCTGGCCCCGCCCCGCCCCCTGACCCAGTTCTGCTGTTTCAGCCGGGTTGGCACTTCCAGTGACGGTATGAATCATCGCAGGACTTGGGTCTGGGTTTGATCGATGGAGCCATCAGCTCCACTAACAGTCAGCTCTGCTGCTGACCACCTCCTCCCTGTTCATTGTCAATGTACTCTTCGGTGTCACCGGTTGCTCTCTGCTAATTGGCACTTTCCCGTACATAAATCACCACCAAAATACATCCACCAAATTCGCGGTTCCCTCTGAGGGTTATCTGCTTGATATAATTAGGAAAGAAGTTTTTTTTTTAACAAGTCATTGGAGAAAACCCTGTCCTCATAGTTAACCTACATTTCTTTATGCTGACGGAAAAGGCCACTACTATTAAGACTCACTGGTTTAACTGGAAAAACTTAATATATCAGGAAATCAGTGTATTGGTGTATGGTTATTGTGAAACCGAGAGCAACACAAACTGTATTTGATTTGTTTGTATTCGGACAGCAACAACAGCAGTGTTTGGCCTTAGAATGTTTGAGCTTCAATAGACGCAATACTGAACACAGGACACTGAACTAAACTAGATCCCATTCAGCAGGAATGCGTGAAACCCTCTCCTGTTCTGTTTCAATGTCAGGCACTGTCATTGGAACACTCCAAGCAGATAACTAAATAAATGACTTTCCTCAAGCCACTAAACTCATTGGATGGGCTGTCATGGCAACATTGAGTGACTCATGACTGAGTTTTCTGTGAAAAATACTTTTAGTTACATTTAATTTTAAATACTTGCCGTTAAATTCGTTTTTCTGTGCGCCCTGCAATTAATACCTATATCCAAAAGGCTAGCATTGGTTTCCTTTTAATTATTACCCTCCAGAATGATCTGGCACAATTTGCCAGGGCCCTCTGAATTGTTGAGTGCGCTAAGCAGTGCTTGTTCCATTAGCAGTGATAACATTTTCTTCAGTCTTTCAGATTGATGGTGGCATGGTCTGAGCCTGCAATGGGATTGGAGATGGAGAGAGTCAGAGAAAGAGAGAGGGCAGGGTGGGCCAATACGATGCACAGTGACACAGCACACTAAATAACATACAGCTCATTAAATGGATGGAATGTTTTTAAAAGCTATTATCTGCCTCATTTCACTTTAATTAGTGAAATCTCACGAGACGTGTAGAACTATACCCATCTTATATATGATGTACCTCTTTGTCAAACAACAGAGGAGGGTTGAGTGGAGCTAATTCCACATCAAAAAAACATGTTAGCACCCACAGCGTGACTGGGCCAGTGAGAGAAACTAGACCATCGTTTAGAGAGACGAGGAGAAGGGAAATCGATACAGATGACTTAGTAGTTTGTGTATTGCGCATTTAAAAAATAATTTCTATAACACACATTTCAAACTTTCCAAGATATTTTGTATTAGATCTACCGACCTTCATGGCGGGCAGTGCATCTGTAAGAGAATATTGTTGAGTGGTGCAGTGCTGCAGGGGAGGTCCCTGGGTAAGAATATCCAGTCCTTGCCATTGTACGTATCACAGAAGGGGGTCACTTAAAGCCTTAGAGCTGTGAGCAGAATACAATTAAGAGGGCTTAATACTTTTCAAGTGATAATTTTGCCCAGCTGGAGTGGGAGGAAGTGAGGTTTGATTGTTCTCCGCAGGCCTCACTAAGACACAGGGACAGACCTCCTAACGAGAGCCACAGTTTGAATCACACAAAACTCCGAAATGGAAAGTTCAGGAAGGAGAAACTCGCTTTGCTATAAGGTGACCTTGGGTAGGCATTCAGCTTTAAATGTATAGTACAAAGAGGTTGATGTTATGTATACAGTATATTATTCAAAGGAGGCTACACATATCCATGGCCAACCACATTCGACACAGTTTATAAAAAATGGCTACGTTGGACGCAGGGTCGGACTGGCCGTCGGGAGAGTCGGGAGATTTCCCGAACGGCCAGTCAAACGGCTGCGGCATAATGAAAAAAAAAGAATATATATAGTAGTAATACACGGTCGTGGACTTGTCTGCGTTTCAAAGTCCCGCGCCGTTTTTCAGTCGCAGTCCAGACCTGGTTGGACGTAAGACATGGGAATTAACTAAAAGTATTTAATTACACTTCACGGTCATAAATCATGTTGAAATATGAGGTTCATTTCCTGTTCCTTTTCATCTTTATCACCACATGGCTGTGCACAGACTCTTAACTGCAGGAAGAAGACGGTTTTAGAGGAGCCTGAGATAAATGCTGTCCATAGCTTCCATCGCTACAGGGGATTGGGTCTGCCACGTACAGAAATATTCCTCATTTCAGATTGACTGATTCAGCCATAAGCGTTTTACAGATTACAAAACTACAGCTGGCTTTGTCACTTAAAATGAAAACATTAATCCAAGTATGAAATTGTATCAAATGTGGATTTGACAGTATAATCCATGGACAATAGGTGGGCTTGTTTTAAGCCAACAAACAAACACAACACTAGCAGCCCGCGGTTCATTTCCCCACAGCAAAAATGGATGCACTTAGAGGTGACAAAAGAGATGCCGAACACTCTCCTTCAATCACATCGTATTTGATCATTTACCCCATACATCTTCAAACCAACCTACGCAGTACACAACAGAACTTCGCTGTACACAGAGGGCGTTTCCCAATGCACACTGACAACGCGAGAAAACGCTGGGTCATGCCATCGCCCCAACGGAGCCAATGAGTGCGTTTCCTAATGTACAGCACTCCCTAATTGCTGTTGACGAACATTTATTGGAGTCAATTAATGAGCTTCTCCGGCTCTCGGTGGAAATATTGCCTTCCTAACCGTCACTGACACGCTGGCGTGTCTCAAGCTGTCCTCGCGGCCGTCTTTTCTCATTACCTTTTACGCAGCGTGGAGGATGTCATGGGTGCCTCGGTCCAGATGACTACCGGCGTTTTATAGCGACTGTATATCATTACAGGCATGCGGTAAATTGAGCCTCGAATCCTTCCCGACTTTAAGATGCACGGCCTGTGTTGTAGCACCTCGGCTGTATAGAAGATGTGTTGAACCTCTTTTCACACCGGAAGATTCCGTTGCCGACACGGCGGTGCGATCGATAACGGCGAGGCGGGAGAGGACGAGCATGTCATAACAGTTAAGTATATATGTTCCCTCGGAGTTCATTTCGAGACGTGATATTTAGCTCTTGTCCATTGACTTCCAAGGTCGTAGGCTATAAGTGTTGGCATGCAACAACCTTCCTCCTCCTCTTCATCCACCGGAGCTTCTCTGCTCTGCAAGGCAGTTCACATTCAAATACAGAAGTCGTCACAATGGCCACACTACCATGCTATTGAGGACACCAGAAAAAGATTTCCTACGTTCTTATACCCAAACTAGTATGGTAAGGTATGGGTATGCCTGGTAGCAGAGATGTGGTTCATATGTGGTTTGATCCTGATCACCGCCCTTCTGATCCTTGATCTTCAGCTGTAGTTTCATTGTATTCATTCGTGCATTATTTGTGTGTCACTTTGGATTGAAACGCGTTGTAAATGGATGGGATGTAATGTCATTTGAAAACAACCCATGGTGTGTTTGAGCCATGCCCAACAGTTGTGTTTATCATAGAGATGCATACAATGCTTGCCTAATTTGTTTATGTATTACAGTGTGCGTGTGTTTGCTACAGCGTTAATACCAGCATGTATGTGCGGATTAAAAACGGAAGAAGCTTAGGAAGATTTTCACCGATACCTTTGTTTCTGTTTAATTCAAGACATTCAGAAAGAACAGGACTGGGCCTGCCCTAATCCATATCCCCCCCCCTCTCCCTCCCTCCCTCCACCCCTCCCCCTCTCTCCTTCCTGCTGGCTCTCACGACTCAGAATAACCAGTTGTTTCCTCGGACATTGCAGCAGAAACGGTCCCGTCTTCACACAAGGACACTGTGGCGTCAACTCGTAAGTTCTGCCACCCCAGACCAAGTGTGCAGTGTGCTGTGAGACAGACTCGGCCTATTGTAGCAAGCTGGGCTCGGCTTCTCTCCGACACCATTTCACAGTCGATTCCGGGGGAAGAGTGGAACTTCAGACAGTTGTGCAAATTGTAGAGGTTCAAGCTATTTCACCCACAGAGATTTCTTGTTTGGGGATCGACTGATTAGTGTTGAACTGCTCGAGCTCAGGCGTGGATTCCAATAAGTTCCCTTTCAGCACGGCCTCGCGTCAACTTCACGTGGGTTAGGAGGGAACCCAAAGTGAAGCATTGCTGCTACACTGAAATTACAAGCAGGTGTGTTCTGTCTAACCTTGCTTCCTCCTTGGTCCACATTGGAATTCGTCCACACTGTGTGACTGCGAGAAGTCATCCCACATTCAACACAAACCTAGCTGGCACGCTAACCACTTTTCTTCACAGTAACAACTAACAACGACAACAACTTTTTCTTCTCAGACCAAATAACAACACCTTGGCAAACTGGTCTCTTATAGCAAATCGCATGTGGGGACCTTCTGAATGGGCAACTTCTTTTTGAGAATTAACCACCTGAGTGATTTGTTCCTATCTTGAGATTAGCTTTAATCTAACTTCCCAGCACGGCTAGTCGTTCAGTCCATGGGGGATCTGAGTATGTTGGAATGTGCTGTAAAAGAAAAGGACTTCTCGCTGATAACCTTGCTGTAATTGTTTGATAAGATCCTTTTAAAATACCTGTGGTAGACAGATAAGATGTAAGGCTCTCCAAAGTTTTCGAGTTGACCACTCTAGTTTCCTAACAAGTATGAACAACACTACAAAAGGTTGTACACAGACATGCATAGACAACATGGAATATATACTGTACATACATGATGCGTGAATTGCTACTCCAAGATCAGAAAGTCACAAAAATGCGAAAATGTATTGCTTACAGTGAGCATCTGTACAAATGCTCACTGTAATGGTGTCATAAATACGGGGGGGGTTTTCAATGGTCTTATTTACATCGATGATTCTTAAGGTCTGACTGCTTCTGGGCTGAAACAGAGAGTAGGTGGACAGGAGAAGTGGCTAGCCAATAAGAAAGAATTGTCTCATGCTCAGCAAAGCGCAGCCCACAGAGGCAGAAAACTAATAGCTGAATAATCACTCACCATATGCATAGCTGTTGCCTGCACCCTCACGCACAGAAGAAATACAATTCAATTAAGTTCCGCAAGAAAAGGTTGCTGAAGGTGTTGTTTTGTTATCATGGTACTTTTGTGAAGTGCAAATTGAATACAATTGAGTTTAAGACTATTTGTGATTATCCTTTTGCCAAGATACAAACGGAAGTGTTCTTCATGCATACCTTGATATGAAACATACGTATGTCTTCTGCTTCATGGTGCAAACACTGTGCATCCCATAAAGGTCAACTCATTGAGGTGATGAAGTTTCCAGACTACCTGGAGCCTTTTCAAAAAAGAAGAGCCATGCTAACCAAGGGGGTCTTTCATTACTAAATTCTAAATTGTTTCTGTGAAAAGTGAAATCCCAGAACGTGTCTTCAACTGCAGTGTTTCATAACAGTGCCAGGTAACCGACAGGATTACTTTTCATTTCATTACTTAATATTCTAACTGCCTCGCCGAAGCTGCCTCCGACATATGGGTACATCTGATTAGCAACAAGTCGTTCCATCCCAGAAATTACAAATCATGTTTTCTCACCAGAAACAGCTGCAGTAGCATCTCATCTGACTCTGATGCCACAAGTCCCTGGGCAAAAAAGGGGTGACCCACACATAAATCATCAAGATACAAAAACATTAAGACCTGGGGGATGGCGAAGCTATAGATATGGAAAGTCTATAAATCTAACGTGGACTTGTATCTGGGGGCACTGAGGGGAGTGTAGATGATGAATGTTTGGCACCGCAGTCTTCTCCAGCCATAAACACCACGTTGGGATGAATTAATTGCCACTGCTTGCCACATTTGAGAAAAGGAAAAAACAATTCCGGCTCATTACGGTGGCTTACGAGAGGCTGTGTTTATTGTGTGTTATGATAAATATTGAAAAGAAAAACATTTCTGGCTGCTACGAGACAACATGTCTCGAATGTGAAGCAGCCTTTAATGGGTGATCATTTTGAACATTAAACCACGGTGATGGATCCACCTGCCAAATGCCTTTCAGGGTTCACATAGAAAACTGAAATGAAATAAGGCTTAAAACAAAAACACAACACAAAAACACAAGGCCAGACCTTACCCTTGGAGTCGAAACGGTCCCAAAGCAAAAGACATCCAAAACAAAGACTGACTGGTTCACCTGACAAGCTCTTTTGTCGACAGATACATAGTTTGTTCCAACCCTCACCACCAACTGACTGTTCTTGAGTGTGTTCGTCAGTGTACTGATTTGAGAGCTGCCACGTTGCATTCAGGGCCGGCAGTAGGAGAGGAAGGCTTTCCTCCACATCACACTGCTTGCCAGTGGGCTCGTTGTGACGGACTCCTGCAGAGAGGACAGGGCATGCTGGACATCACGCAATTCAAATCTCCGGGAAATGTAAACACACGTATTCAGCACAGAGAATAACAGATACCAAGATAAGAACGATGTTTAAGTTGTTTAACGGATCAACAATTCGAATGAAGTGCTGCTACATAAGTGATTTTGTTTACGTAGTCCAGTGCCGTATTGTCTTTTGTTATATTGTTTGAAATCATTTCTTGGGGTGGCCTTTCTGCGAGAGTTGCCAAAAATAAACAAACCCGGAAAAGTAATTGTGTCCTGTGTGGGTCTCAGTTCAGCAGGCTACATGTAGTTCCTTCTAGAAGGGCGGAGCGCAGCCTGGTTCATTGTAGAGACCTTTGGTGACCTTAACCTTGTGTATCCAGGAGAATGTTTTTATCACCGACAGTATGGGTGGGATTTAGCCTTAGGCATAAGGGGACTTCTTCACAAAACTAAAAGCTAGAGTAGCCTTTCAATGGAGTATATATGGATTGCTAAACCTCCCAGTTTTAGCAATGCCACTTATTTTGTTGAGCAACAACAACATATCAAAATCCATATTTGAGGACATTGTACAGATAGGGTTGCTGGTGAAATACCCACCATGTCCCACTTCAACCCTACAGCACAGGGTCAGAGAGCAAATGAGACAGAGAAGAGGGACCTGAGAAAAATATGCCTGTAATTTCCCCCCATTTCAATTAGATGTGGTCTTTTTAATGAGCTTGGGTCCAGTTGCTTGGTTCAAAGTAGTTAATGAAGAGCAAACTGGGCCAGTTCACAGCAGTGCTACTCTCTGTGAACCTAGGGGAACCTTTCAGTGATAATCAAGCTATTGGCTAAGGTAATTGCTGAATTAGCAACTGCTTCCCGCAGTGCTAATTACTTATCCGGATTCAAAGAAGAGGACCTTCGACAACTGAAGTTCGAAATCGGTAACGTCTCACCAGAAGATGAGAAACCAGCTCACCTTCAAAAGCTCTCATTTATTCACTTCAAAAGATGAGTCATAACTAGAAGAAAGGAAAAGTTTCGCTTTAACCCAGAAAGATCACAGCTGGTTTCTTCAACATGACCCAGGTTAGACATCCCTGCCATAGCATGCGCACTTAATAGGCTGGTACAGAATGTGTGAGGGTGTAGTCTGGGTGAAATTTCAACAGTTTTGGGAGACTGGCTGAGATGGGAGATCTTGAATAACACGCATGAGATTGCCTCAAAACAAACAATGGCCTTTAAAATATATACCAGGGGGCAGGACAATCACACATTTCCTGCAAGGAATACAATTTTGCTGGAGGACTGTTTTGTTTTTACCATATAGGGGCAATCTTTCAACCCGGGGCCAAATATTATTTATACTTTTCATTGTTCATGGTCATATACCGCACAAGTTGTGTTTCACCCCCCATTTTCAGGCACATTATTATTCAAACATTTGATGTACCAGATTCGATTTTAGCATCTCTCTGAATAATGTAATTACGGTTTGTATTATCCGTTAATATCTCAGCCTGCTAATACAATTAGATTGGACTTAATCAGACTTTTGTTTCAGTGCCCAATAGAAAATGCCTGAGCATTTCCAAATGTTTTAGAAACAAGGTGATAAAAAACATTCTCTCATTTATTTTAATGTGTTTTATCCTGGCAAAATGCACTTAGAGTGCTCTCATCTTGAAATATGCTGGTAAATATAATGTGTAATTAACAGCAGTTGTATTGAGGCTCATTATGCAGTACTGTTTGATGAAGCAAAAACAAAAAAGTAAATCCTCTTTTGAGTTGCCTGGGAATGCAGACGAAAACTACAATGCAACATGTGAGTTTGGCATAGGATATTTAACCCAGGCTTGTGGTTTTATTCAATCATCAACAACATTATGACCTAAATTGTGTGTGCCTCAGGTGTGGTTGGGGTATTGCATTGGAACATTCTTGAAGGATACTTGATAGTGATTGTTAATTGCTCATTTCCAGACCAAGAAATTACTCAAACTCATTTGAAGTGATTTCTTTCTGAAGGACCTTTATGACAACCAAGGCTTGTTTGGTCATTTGATTTAACAGAAGTTCTCCAATGTGAAGGAATGCAGTGGTCCAGTTTCTAGGCAACTGTATCAAGTCACTAACGTAGTCTGCATTGACACTGTATATATTTGGGAAAAGAACATTCAATAAAGACGTTTCATTCTGTACCAAGCAGCAAGAGAAAGACCTCTTTCTAAGATAAAAAAAAAAAAAAAAGACTAATCGACCGTTCTAAAGAACAACAAAATGCCTGGCACTCCAGCAAGCTTACGTAAGCCTGGTGACTGTTTACATCAGTAGTCCAAAGCTAGACAGCTCTGAGCTGAATACTGTAGTGAGTTCTACTCGAAGCCTTGTTTTCTATGCATGACCAGTATTGTTATTCACTGATCAAGAGATTTACTGAGGTCAACTCACCTCTAAAGCGACGATGATCCCAGTGATCACATCAAAGCCGCGTGCGTTCTTTTCCTTTCTTAGCATCTTGTTTTATTTAACAACTGTAATTGCCTCATCACAGGTGTATCTAGTTGCTTAATGAACTGATCTAAATGATAATGATGGTGTAATGGCACCTCTCAATAAATATTTAATCTAACCACAACATGCTCCGTCACCTTCAGAAGGCCGAGACATAACAGATCACCTTTTCAATTAAGGGTGGTTCGGGAACGGCCGGCTCTGTTGGTGTAACTGATTCTGTTGCGTTTTAATTGGCCGTGTTTTTTTTGTGTGGTGTAGAGGGTGTAGGACCTAGCTGATGACTGCGTAGGCTATGAGGGATGCGAGAGCGATTCATGCATTATCAGCTCTAATGGATGCATTTTGGTGGTTGATAGCTTCTAATGACATGTCATTATACTGATTCTTTGTTGTGCTGCGCTGTGAGGGTCAAACCCAGAAGAGGGAATGATCTGTTCCCGCTGCTCTGTTCCTAAGAAACCCTGAATGGAATCATTTCTTTTAACCTTTCTGTTTCTTTTGCTTATTCGATTTTAGCGTCGAAAATGATGGACGTGAACGGGGATGCGAATTCCGGTTTATCTTTTGACGGTTGTTGGAATATAATATCCAGGGATTCGATCATTGTTCAACTGCGCAATATTTTACCTTGAATTATATTCTGGCTAGGGGCTGGCTTTTGACATCGATGTCATATGCGATTGTCAGACCAGAAAAGACAAGGGGTGTCTATAATGTTGATAATGTTGCATTTTATACGGTGTAAGGTGTAGTGTGAACCGCTGCCAAACTTTTTTCCTGTGATTGTTATGCTGTGCAGATGTATCAAATGTGCAAGAGTAAGCAAATATGAAAACATGCCATTCATTGATGCTTTGACATTAAAGGTCAACATGTTCAATCACCTTGTCACAACCTTAAAGACATACGTTTTGTTTTGGAATAGTAAACCTAGGAAGATTATTGAAATACTAGAATTTAATTGAATAAAGAATGGACGTTTGACAATCCAGTCAGATAATTCACCAGCATTATATTGTAACTTAAATGTCCATTTATGACACAATATTTATTCATACAAAGGTGAACATAAACAAAATGGTAATTACTGGGTCTGTAAAGAATCTATTATGAAAGAAAGCTCAGCCTTGTGCCTGAACAGTGAATTATTTGTACAAGTTGTTGTTCGAGTGCCTTTACAGGTGTCTTACCTATACACAGCATGCTTGATCGGAAAGATCTAGAGATGCTTCAAAATTGCTTTCGTATTTGTTTGTTGTTTTTTGTTTCATCCTACTTGTAAGATATACTCATTCTAGTTTCCGGGGGACATTTATGTTTGCTTTTCATGGAGTTGGGGATTGTATGGGAAAGATGACATGTTTCAGGAAAATATACAATGTATTTATGTATTGGGAAAGGATCGCTTTTTAAAAAGAGAAGTGCACTTGTCTTGTCATTGATGTGGAGAATGATTTTGAAGCAGTTTGCATGTTACAGGATGAAAGAGTCCCTAGGGCCAACTAAAACTGTTCAGCATCGTGCCCGCCGCTCATTATCTCTGTAGCTAAACGTACAAAACTTTGAAACACTCACCATCTGGAGCTAACAGCACTTGTTCGTGCACAGTAGAAACAGAATACATAGACCTGGTTAAACACATTTGGTTCCTCAATATCGGTAAACTTTGCTTTCAAATGGCATAACTGAAGTCTGGTCCAAGATGGAGGCCAACTGTTGATTGAGACGCACGGTTCATGACACAGTACTGACATGTATTCAATGCTAACATGCTGATATACTTTGAATGCTGGTTAGCTCAGTCTGACATCCGAGACAATGCCCTATTGTCTTTAGGTGTGTCGGGTAGTACTCCTTGCAGATCAGGACAGCATTACTTGTTGTCGTTCTTAATTAACGTGAAGGCCGAGTGGTCACAGGCCGAGCACAGTTCAGCAGCAGAGGCAGAGAAGAGAGGCTAACATTATCGACTGCTCAACACAGAAGGTTGCCCAGGTTGTCAGTTCCAGACAAAAGTGGACCATAACCCTAACCCAATTGTTGCCCGATTGGCAAGTCGCCCTATCCCCAACCCCAATCATAACCCCGACCCTAACCACAACCCTAACCATCCATTCACCCACCCATCCATCACTTTTCCATTCCGCTTCAATATAGTAACTGAAGAGACTGACGACTGTGTCATTATAGTCACCCCGAGGGCCACCCGTTCTGCCCCGGAGGCATGACGAGCAGAGAGGAGGACGTGGTGGCACAGTGCACGTGACAGCCAGTCCAGAGTCCCCGGTTCAGTCCCTAATTGTGTTCCCCAGCAGCTCTGTCATGCTCACAGCGCTGTGTGTCTGCACTGCCCCTCTCTGGGTCAACACTGTAAATATCATCACACCACTGCTATTCTGATGTTCGACTTTAAGGCTTTTCAATGCACATGGCTTGCTTAGAAGTATGACGATTTGAGCGTTTTGCCGCTATATTCTTCATTTTCAGGCTTTCCCAACAGTGCACACAAGCATACTACAGAATGCAAGATATAATACAAAACAATTGAACCTATACCATGTAAACAATGTTTATATGTACACATAGGCTAATATGAAATACAAATGGATAATAGTAATACAACATGATGATGTGCCCTCCATACTAATAAACCATATGTAGTTATGGTAGTTATGGAAACACCTGAGCCAAGAACGTTTATTTCCTGTTTGCTTCCTCGGTCTCACAAAGCCTGCGGGTCTCATGCATAGTGTACTTTGTGTGATGGCCACATAGATTATTATCATTAGACGGCAAAAGCATGACAGTTTGCTCAAACCTAGGTTATTGTCTCTGCTGTTTAAAACGTTTTCAAATGGGCTCAAAGAGCAACAGCATCCCACTCTGCCAGGAAGTGTGGAGGCTAACTGCTGCAGAGGGCCGGAAAGGGCCGGAAAGGGCCGGAAACAGAAGTGAAGTCAGCTTAGCTGATGCAGTTTGACCTTGTGTTTAGATTTTTGCTTCCTTGTTTGTATTTGCTTGAGAGGATATATGTTGACCAAAGCATTTCAACGGGCGGTTCTTTCAGTTGAATCTCTACGGGGCAATTCTTAGATTTGCAATAACATTGCACACACGGGACACTAATACAAATCATTTCCTTTCAGTTTAGTTTGAATTGTCGTGTGGAACAGTATGAGAATCATCATGCCTTACCTCGAGCTTATCCTTTGGTCCATGACACAGTGCTATTATTTATTATGGATATCGCTATAATTCTGTAAGAACACCCCAACAGCTGGCTACATCAAAACCTATAATTTATCTAGACACTGATTAGGGAAGTGCTAGCTAACGTCAGCAAGCCAGAAGCTAATTTGAAGAAGAGCATACTGTTTGACAAATTGAAACTATGTTAAACAATTAATTAACAATGAACAAACAGGTGTTTTTGTTGACAAAAAAAACTTGCTGAGGGACCAACACTGATACACCTGTCCACACTCCTACACACACACACACACACACACACACACACACACACACACACACACACACACACACACACCTGTCCACACTCCTACACACACACACACACCTGTCCACACACACGTGACTGCACACACACGAACGTCTTGAACAGCTTCCCGTGAAAAAGCACCAGAGCATATCCTATCTTTCTGCAACCCCATAGCAGAGCATCATTTGGACACACAGGGCCTGTACAAGACGAGCATGTATGTATGGCAAGGGCAAAAAATCAATGTTTGCATACGCCAGTTGTAAAAACCGAGCGTGCTGGATGCAGGAGAGCATGAAAGGGTTACCAAGCACACAGACCTTCGTCTTCAAACCCACATGATGGAGGAGAAACCGATGTGATGCATTCCCTGC
Organism: Thaleichthys pacificus; assembly: GCA_023658055.1. NCBI lineage: Eukaryota > Metazoa > Chordata > Actinopteri > Osmeriformes > Osmeridae > Thaleichthys > Thaleichthys pacificus. Next base: position 3,386,243 of record CM042859.1, read on the forward strand.
TGAGTCTTTAGTGTTTCACTCGCAATTAGCCAACTGGCAGATCGGTTAACCAAAGCTGTTATTTTCTGTACTAGTTTCCTCTGTTCCAGAACCAGGGACAGAGTTTGGTGGCACATGACAAAACAACCGGCGAGGCGAAGCTCAGATTCTGAAATGTTCTCTGTAATTAAAGACAAAAATCTGTCATCAGCTCTGTCTTCTCCCCCGGCTACTGTTCAGCCATTGTCTCTCTATCTCTCTCTCTCTTCCTCCCACTCTCTCTGTACCTCTTACTCCCTCTCCCTCTCCCTCTCCCTCTCCCTCTCCCTCTCCCTCTCCCTCTCCCTCTCCCTCTCCCCTCTCTCTCTCTCTCGCCCACAGCCTTGACTCTTTTTTTTTCTTTCTGTGTTGTCATGGTAAAAGAGAACAAGTGGTGGTGGTGGTGGTGGGGGTGGGGGGGTACAGGAGACCAACACATGTTTGGCTTGGCTTGGCTGCACCTCCCCCTGCTCCATCCATCTCTGGAGTGGGGGGAGCGCTGTGACTCCTTCCTGGGCTGCCCTTGAGAGGACCAGAAGGCTGGGTCAGCCCCGTCCGCCTCCGCTTCGGACCGCCTCGGTGTTTATTATTAACTTTGATACGGAATATAATTAATCGGGTATCCACGGTGACCTTCAGGGTCTTCGGAAGTGTGATAAAGGCTTCTCGGCGGGGGCTCCTCTGATGTGAAAGGTTTATAATAGATTCAAACAAACGACCGTGTTCTGTGTGATGGTTAACGAGGGCAAGGTGGACCGTGGACCCGGGTAGAGGGGGGGGGGGGGACTACATAAACATGCGCAGCATCCAGGAAGTCCCAGATATAACCTGCTTCACACTGTACTGTAGAGTCATTTGGTTGTCTGGCCACCGATCAATGCTGGGGCAGGGAATTGTAGTTCGGCGTGTGGTAGTTCGAAGAAGATGCGGGCGATCTGTGTAAATGTAGTATCAAATGAACGACGCCCGGTAGTTGTGTTTTTCAATATTTTGAAAGGGACACTACGATGGCAACATGCCATATCGTGTTCACCGAAGTGGGTTCGAAAATGGCAAAAAGTACTTTACGTGTTTACCGCTGTCTAGCCAACGTGAGAGAGACAGAGCAAGCCGCCCCAAACACGGCTGTAGCGAGTAAATGAATCTCTCCCCAGTCCATTATCAGAGCGCCATTAATGAAAGCCATCGTTCGAAATGCGAAACGCCTCTCCTCCCTCTCTGTCCTGCGGCTGCTGCACACACCAGTGGATACCCTGCTCATTTCCTCGTAGTAACGACCGCGGAGACGGAGAGGGCCGAGCCTAACAGGCCGCCGCACTCTGTGGATAGGAAAACAGTGTTATTGCCAAAGCTCCGCAGTGGAGTTTCTCTGCGCCGAATAAGATACAGCCCTCCTCTGGCCCCCTTCCCGGGGATAACAATGGTTTAGGGCCCGGCGCTCGTCCACACCTCGTGTATTCTTTAGGAATGATCATCCACGGTAAATATTTCACAAGCGTGCTGGCGGACTCGCCGCCGCGCAGGGGCTGCGGTCGAGGCGACGGCAGCTGCTGTGCCGGCGGCTCCTCTGTCTGCCGAAGCCAGGAAACGGCACCTCTCGGGAGGGGGCAGAGAGGCGCGAGAGGCTGGGCGCGAGAGATGGGAGATCCGGAGGGGGCGCACAGCGCGGCGCGGCGGCGTCGACCGGCGGGTTTCCTGGAAGGCGGGCCTGTTATTGTGCTGGTGTTGTATGAGGTGGATGGGACACGTGTCGGGGCCGTGAGGTGGGAATACCTGCTTATTGATTTCAGGGAGATACAGGGAGAAGCTTTGTAGCGGGGAGGGCAAGCAAAGGACAGGCACATACAGAGACTTGGATCGAAGCACCTCCAGGGAAGTCCCACATGAGCTCAAATCATTTATAACAACCTTTCATAGATAAGACCTCGGTCGCCCTCTCATCCCCTGACTCACCAGGTTCCATCTCCTAACAGTCTCCCACCTTGGAACAACGTCGTATATATATTTCGAACGTAAAAAAAAAGAGATATCTTTATTTGCACACTGTACAACCATTTACCGGCTCGGAAATATTCAAATACAGTTCGAACTATGCCCTTCTGATCCTTGATCTTCGTTTTACTTACCTTCCCTGACTTTCTATGCATTCTTTGTACATCGCCTTGGATGAAAGCGCCCGCTAAATGAATCAAAATGTCAAATGTAACAGCTGTAGCATCGGGAGGTGATGAGACACCTTTCAGATGATAAACGCTCCTCCATACTGACCCTGGATCAAACCGAGATCTGCATCGCTGGCATTTCATCTCACCTGCAGGTCTCTACAAGAGAGCACACTGGGGTAGGGATTGCTACTGTATGGTTTTAATGACACGTTGAGATCCTGTCAATCATCGAAGATGTCTGCGCTGAGGGCCCCGGAGGAGCCCGAGATTCATAAAAGGCCGATATAAAAGAGAGATATAACGGAGACGCCGAGCTTGCAGCATCCGAATGTTGTCTTTGGTGTTTGCGGTGCGCGGTGCTCGGTGAGGGCTGTTTCCACGGGGCCCTTCGCAGACACTCGAGATTAATCAGGTTTCCATTTGTTCAGCTGGACCTGGCTAGGGGGGTCAGGTTCTCGGACCAACCTCTCTCAGCTCACCTGATACCCAATCAGATGGAGTGGGTCAGCCTGAACACACATGCTCTCTCATGCAGCCTCTCTCCGTGCGCACACACACACACGATTTCGCTCATAGACTGTCTCGGTCTCACTCCATACATACACACACACGCACACACACACACTTTCTCTCGCGCACTCTCTCGGGCTCTGTCTTCGCACACACACACACGGGAACACGCACACGCACACACACACACAAACCCCCTCTCTCTCTCTCTCTCTCTCTCTCTCTCTCTCTCTCTCTCTCTCACTATCTCTCCACATAAACACACACACACTATATCTCATGCACTCTCTCACTCTCCGCACACACATACACGTTTTTTTCTCTCTCACACGCATGCAGACACACACAGAAATAGACGCATCCGCAAGCTCACATATAGTACAACAATCTGTTAATATCACAGCTAGTGACAGCGAGTGTGTGTGTGTTAATACGTGTGTGTGGTTGTAGGTGTGTGTGTGTGTGTCACTGAGAAGACTCGACACAAGTGTGCTGCCATATGCCGCTCTTCACACCTTGACGCACTCTAATCTGCGAGTCAGGAACGTAGCGGTGCGAGTTTGTTCGTTTCCATCGTTCGTCCCTTAATTCCTTCGTCTCAACGGTTCATGCCGTAAGAGCATCTCAAATTTCACTCGGACTCTACGTTCACCCTCGGCTAAAACCCCTCAGCGACCGAATGTCATCGCCGTGTCGGTGCTCAATTATCCTGTGACAATTTTCGTGCAGGGTGCTATTCTCAGGGAGACCCAAAGGTGGCACTGTTGCTTTTCCTGAGGGCTGTCGGCTCCTCAGATCCATCAGAGGGGAAACTGGGCCAGCACATTTTCTAGGTTCAAGGAGGCTCAGCCCCCAGGTTCAAATAGAAGGAGAGGGTCTATCTTTACAGCAACGATAGCTACGACTTCTGCAGTATCAAGTGTTCGCCGATGTAAATCGTCCGGCAACACATTTGCATACTGATTGCGTACAGAATCGGGCGGCTTCTAGTGGCTGTGCAGCTGTCAAGTACCATAGTTACTGAACATAATGGTGTTTTGGAGAACTCTTGTGTGTTTTGTGTGTTAGCGACTGTAGCAGCGAAGCTATTGCCTCAACAGATACTCAGACAGCAGCTCAGGTTAACAAGACACTGCAGGGGCCAGCATGACTCCTTAAATACAACACTACTTTGTGGGAAAGACGTTTGCCTGTGTGTGCGTGTGTGTGTGCGTGTATATGATTGTGTTTCCCTGTGCGTGTGTGTACGTGTTTCCGTGTCCGCGTGTGCTTCCATGCGCGTGTGCTTGTTAACCCGAGTTCGACTTGATTTCACAGGACGTCTGTGTCGAACGTCAGAAACCAAGACAAGGCCCATGCAGAGAGCCGGAGAGATGTAAGCTGGTACAGAAGGACAGACAGCCCTCCGACATCTCTCCTCTTCCCCCGGACGGGAATCACACAGCGTGGATAGCAAGCATGCAGTTGCGATCAAACTTTCACACCGTTCTCGATCAACAGAATCCTGGTCCGAGCCAGAGAGCAGTGTTGTCCAGAGTGCAGACCATGCCAGGGAAATCCATCTGCACGGTAAAACCTGGGCTGCCGTGCAAATGCAAAAGTTCATCAAACATCGCATACGGAGAGAGAGAGCAGATTTCTGGCAGGAAGGTGTCTGCGATTCGTCCGTGAGAAGATCTTTCCGCTGCATGAATTTCACATCGCCGGTGTTGTCGTCGGGGCTCTGCACTTTGCCTATAAATAATGCAGACGATTTCTCATGAACAAACGTACAGGAAGTGAGTTTGAAACCGTGAGGAGTTCGAAGCACGGGGAACATAAGAAGGGTTTAGAATGATTCTTTGAAGGAACATCCTCATTATACCCCTGTGGAGTCGGTGAGACAACTTTGATACATTGTTGACCTTGAGGTCCACTGACACCGACCTGCCACACGCATCTTCAAGGACTTCACAATGTTTTCAATTTGCGAGTAATAAACAGTATTTATACGTTGATTTTCGTTGTCGAGGAGTTGTAATCGTGTTTCTTTCCGATGCCATAAATCATTACCTCTCAGACCTGACAAAACGCCACTCAATCTAGAGCATAACACCGTGTAAAGTGGAGTCACCGGAGTGACTTTACATACTATGAATCCTAAACACAGAGTCCCTGGGCACTGGTGTGAGGGTGTTCCCCAACACTAGGTACAGTTAAGGGATATGATCTCAAATTGAATTCAGCAGTCAAATGAATAAAACATGACCTAGGCATTGGATGACCCTGCCTGCCCACATTCTCACTAAGAGACGATCTGCAGTGTTTGCCCGAACACTTATTGGCTACCAGTACTAAACTTTGACCTTGCCGATGGAAGAATATATACATTGCCTAAAACAAAAGCACCAACAGAGCTAAAGCTCCTGCCTGCCGACAGAACAAACCGCAGACAAAATCTAGAAACAGCAGAGGCTTCTCCATTATCTAGCTGTCCTTCGCGGTCTCTTTTGTAATGTTAATCAAACGCTTATTCAGTGACGACACTGACAACTCTGAGCTTTTTGTTTCAAATGGAGAATTTCAAAGGATTGCAGGGAGCAGCTCTGAAGACTGGAGTTGGCAAAGGAAGATTCCCCAGCTCGGTTTCCCTCTCTCCTCCGTCCCTCTCTCTCCCCCGTCTCTCTCCCTCGATCTCCCCACCTCTCTGTCTCTCACACCCCCCCCCCCCCCTCTCTCTCTCTCTCTCTCCCTCTCTCCCCCGTCTCTCTCCCCATCTCTCTGTCTCTCACACGTCGCCCACCCTCCCCTCTCCCCCCCCCCCCCCCCTCTCTCTCTCCCTCTCTCTCTCTCTCTCTCCTCCTCTCGGCGGGGTGAAGTCGCAGCGCACCTTCCTTAATCAGCCCTCGGTGTAACCGACCTGCCATCCTCTTCGCTGCGAGGCAGGGAGCGCCGAAGCTTTCAGGCCCTCATCCCCCCCCCCTCCACTCATCCCTCCTCTCGTCTCTCCCCTCATCCCCTCTGTCGCTCTTTGATGTACAGAATGAGTGCAGAGAGAGGAAGAGTGAGAGAGGGCTCCTATCCCCTCTATCCAGCCTTCTCCGGTCTCATCTGTGATTAATTCACAACCCCAAAACAGTGACTTCCCCTTACATTAATTTCAGAAGAAATGTGACACCTGCTTGGAGAGAAAGGCTGGGCCGGGGCGAGGATGCCTGAATGTTGAATTCTTTCCTGTAATAAATCATTACTCATTAGGGACCTGCGGGCACCTAAATGACTTGAACAAATTAGCGTGTCTGGTTTAATAAGACCTTCCGTTACGTTGATGTAGGTTTGTACGTTGACCACAAAAAAAAGGAAAGGCGTAATACATGTCGAGTTCAAAAACTTGTGCAGATCTTCTTTCCAACCCCGTTTCTGATTCAAGATGTGAGTGTTGACAGTGGCATACTGGGAAGAGTAATGAAAAGCTGTGTCCATGTATCACAGTTGAAACAGTGACCACCTGTGCCACTAAATTGACAAGTAATTCTTCCGAGCAGGCCAGAAGGGGAGTCATTTGGAAGTGGTGTTTGGAAGGCCGATGATTTGAGTTTGAGCCCAGGGATGTGACAGGTGAAGAGTATGATCAATACTGACAAGCAGCACTGTGACACCTGCTATACAAGCATAGCAAAAACACGTCCTCCGAAACATCAATTTGTTTAAATTCATACGAAGAGCAGTAAAAAAAAAAAAAAAGATTACAAAAACATTCGGTTTCCCTGTGGTGTCTGACGACCGCATCTTGTTTCTCTGTTTTGTAAGGAAGACCAAAGCCAGCAGCAGCTGGAGTCATGATTAGAAAGGATTCAGATGTACCAAGCTAGAACCATGTTGCAACCACTTCTGAGACTTACAGAGCGTGCAAACAACATGTGTGTCTCTTTAATTTCATTTCGTTCATTCGGCTTCTACCCAAAGCAACATAGGCATGCAGTAAGTACAGCAGATAATAGATAATACCCACATAGAAATATCATTTTCACCAGATGTTTGTATCCAGGAGGTTCACAAAAAGTGCATCAAATACTGTAAGCATAACAATTTACCTCAGGTCAGAATTACACAGCTCTAAAAGCTCGATGCGTTCTGCGAGATGTAAAATTAATTGCTAAACGTGCAGCTAAGTGTCATTCTTTGGCTGCTGCACTGCACCCAGGGTACACCCAGTGCCTTAATGTACTCCTCTAACGCACTCTGGCATGAGGAGTTCAGGTTCATCCGTTTGTCATGCGTGTGTTCTACGAGGGATCGGTTCCAGTAACCATGGCGATGGCTTCACTCCGAGTTTCACCTCGTCGAATGGAGGGATGGAGCGAGCGGACCGGAGTCATCAAGTACGGTGGGAGAAAGGGACAGAGAGAGAGAGAGGGAGAGAGGGAGAGAGAGAGAGGGAGAGAGAGAGAGGGAGAGAGGGAGAGAGAGAGAGAGAGAGAGAGAGGGAGAGAGAGGGAGAGAGAGGGAGAGAGACGGCGAAAGAGAGTCATAAAATAGAGAGAAAGGAGAGCCATAAACAGAGATTCAAGGAAGAAGAGAGCGATAAAGAGAAGGAGGAAAAAGGAGAGAGAGAGTGACACGGACAGAGAGGGAAGGAGAAGGATACAGAGAAACAGTCAGACTCGTCGTGGTTACGAGGAAAGGGTGAGCAGAACCAAATGAGAACAGGTGGAGGGGGGGGAGGGGGGGGGGGATTGGACAAGGCAAATGTCAGAGTTAAAAAGAGGAGCCGAAATACTGTTAGAGAGGTTGAAGGAGACACAAAGAGAGAGAGAGAGAGAGATGTGCCGCGAGGGGAAGCGTCAGAGGATGACAGTTCGTGTTTGAAGCAATGTTGCCTTCACACTGACTCACGATGGACTCCAATTTAATCTGTAGCCTCGTCGGTTCCTCCGCCTCGACAGCTACCCAGCCGGGGCCCGCGAGCGGGGCTCCATCAAGGCCCTGTGATCCATTCCTATCTTCTGTAATCCCCACATTCCATTCAAAGGAAGGTTCCAGAGGGCGCAGAGCGTCAACAACACTGTGCCGGAGGAGGAGCACTGATACATGCATGACTCAGAAATAACACCGGAGCAATCGGAGGCCCGTGTTCCCCCCCCCCCCCCCCCCCCCCTTCCCGCTACGCCACGAAACAGCCGAGCCAGGCGTCGCTGTGTCCTGGACGGGCGTTCTGGGGAGCCTCGGTTGGTGTCGCACGCCGCCGTTCCATCCTTGTCACGGCCGAGCGGAGGTACATTGTTTTTGTTTGGATGGTGCCAAGCCCGCGGGGGGCGACGTTCTGAGGGGTGTGCAGTTCACATGGAGAATTTCAACCCGTTTCTGATTGGTTGGTTTTACTCTGTCAATTACCCTCAGGGCGAAACAAATAGCAGGTTTGTCCGTGGACATGCCATCAAGAGAGAGACATTTCGCGATGACATGAAATGCCCCATAACCTGTAATCAATCATAAAAATGCACAGACACCTTGTTCAATTACCAAGACAACAGCTTCTGCCAGTATTTCCCTCTACAAGCGTGGCAGATTCACCAACGTTGTACCTCAGGTTAATTGGATGGCACTAATAGAATTCCTGCTGCAATGCTCAAATTTTTTTCTCCAGTAACTCATATTTATTTTTTAAAACAAATGCTTAAAAAAATGCTTATTAGGGGCTTGGGAGTCACAGGTTTAACACCAGCGATGTGGACCGCATCAAGCTGATTCTCCAGTGTCAGGGCATTTTCTGTTCCAACAGAGATAGCTATCGGGTGGAATAAAAGGCATAATTACCTGAACACAGACCTGCTTCTAATTGCATATCAAAAGCCTGGAATGGAAGCCACGCTGTTCGATATTCAGACAAATCACAGTCATCTGAATCCCGCTGAATCAGTGTGTTAGCAGGATGGGTTGTTGATTAGTGTTGATAGCATCCCAAAATAGAAACCCAAATCTCACCGTGCTCTACATTACGATTCACAAAGCCCAGCTTCCAGTTCCGGGTGAACCTTGACATCACATTCATTCGACAGTAAGTTTCATCCAAAGCCATGTACAGAGGAGGATTCAAGAAGGGACCACTTGATCTGCAGTCAAACGCCCTAACCGCCGAGCAATCCCAACCGCCATCATGCGTAATAGTGCGTGTGGAAAGCACCGCATCAAATCAAGGATCGGGGTCGGTGCATGGTTCGACATTGGTCAGGTTTCTGTTCTTGTCGTCCACGGTAACGTATGTTACCATGTTGGTTTTCCTCCGAGCTCCGAGGCTACTTCTGAACGGCATGGCAGGTCGGGCACCGGAGTCTCCCCCTGCCCGCGAGAGCTCTTAATTAGACGCCACTCACATCCCCTCGCCTCTCTGCTCCTAATACACTGTTATGGTGCTGTAGAGCATTAGGGTAATGGTGGTCGCCGCCGCTATCACAGATCTGGAGTGATTACTCACAAGAAGGGAGTCGGGCTACAGCCGGACATAACATTTGTAATCATCATCGTTCCCAGCCCATTCTGTAATGGTGTTTCCTGCGATAACGTTCCCACGCCGTGCCCACACACACACACACACACACCGGCCGTCCACTAAAACACTCAACAAAACAAGCCAACGTATTATTTCTATTATAAGTGACGGCCTGTTTGGCTTTCGTACTCAAGCAACGAAAATGGTAGGGAAGCGGCAGGGGAATTCTCAGACTCCTGTTTCGTATCTCCGTTCCAGTGCTCGGGTTTCAACTGGTTCACTGGACCCTGCAGCACATTTATAGTCATTTTACTTTGTGAGGAAAAACAAGCCCGCCAAGCATGTCATTTCCTGGTAGAAGAATCAGCACCTTGAGAACAGCCATTATGACGTGCGCGCGAATAGAAATCAGAGCTAGCTGCTGAGGTCATATATCCCGTTACATTTACTGATGCCAGGGTACAGCACACTCTCTCTCGCTGGGTCTCCTGGTTCGAGGGCCTTAGCTCACAGGGGGCGCTGGGAGGGCAGTGAACAGAAACATTGAGGCAGAATACTCCAGGCAAACAAATATAATACTTTAAGTATACCTAAGTACTACTGTACTTATCTATAGAATTTGTTCATAGGTATGTGAACACACAAAACCAGTTCATTTTGAGTACACTTCCAATTGTTTTCTCCAAAAAAAGAGAATGAAAATGAATGAAATGATCATTTAATACATGTCAATTAAATTTAAGTGTTCTGTTTTTGCGCTTGGGTACAATAGGCTGACCCTGGGAGAGCTGCATGTCCTACCTGCTTTCCCTACTCTGTCTCCTCATCCTGGCAGAGACATCGCCTTCTAGAACCTTCATCCCTAAGGGGAAGAATCCTTCCTGTTCCTCTACCCCGTAGAACAGGACAAGATTGGCAACTTATCTTACTCTGAGATTTAATACGACCGTGTTTCCATCTTTTGTGTGTGGGTGTGTGTGTGTGGATGTGTGTGTGTGTGGGTGTGTGTGTGTGGATGTGTGTGGATGTGTGTGTGGATGTGTGTGTGTGGATGCTTTTCAAATCCCCTCTATCTCTCCCTGTTTTTCCATGAGACTACAGGAAGTGAGGGCAATGTAGGACAAATGTTCTTCTGTCAAAGGTAGACACACACTCCGTGTTTTGACTGGATTTTCTTTTTGCAGACTGAAAAGTAAGGCTGGCCTGCTCATGAATACTGATTTCTGCCTGTTTCACGGTGGCACAACATCATAATTGAAACAGATTCTAGGCCTAGGACATTTAGGTCAAGGTAGATTATGAGAGATATAGTGAAATATGACAAGTTCTTTTACCCGTATTATTCTCACAAATGTCCCATGCATAAACATGATTTATGATTTGTGTGTTGGCTTTCCAGTCATGCATACACCACTCGGCATGGGTGCATGCGATAAGACTGGAGCAAGCTGTCTACACAACATTTAGAAATCCTTTTCTGTTCAATATAAAATGACTGAACTCTCTCTTCACTCAAAGTGAGTCACTCAGGACTGAAAGCACACAGGATGACTCCAAACACTACCGTTAAAAGAAGTTCAGTCAGGCATTCACTGGTTGAAGCATCCGCTATGCTGAAGTAAACATTTCATCTTTGGCAATAGAACCATCCTTGGTTCCATTTTCGAAATCGCTCTCCGCCAGAGAACGTATTTACTTTGTGACCAGAACAGCAGGGAGCTGCATGGAATGAGTTAATTGGTTAATTGGTTGATGATGATTGGTCCAACAGTCCCCCTGGCAGAATAAAACGGATGGAAGCTGATTAAAGATGGAGTGACAAAGACATGCATGGAATGAGTTAATTGGTTAATTGGTTGATGATGATTGGTCCAACAGTCCCCCTGGCAGAATAAAACGGATGGAAGCTGATTAAAGATGGAGTGACAAAGACGGAGGCTGGTTGGAGGGGGTGAGGGTTGGAGGGGGTGAGGGGGCGAGGGGGTGAGGGCCGCACCAAAGCCATGATGGACACATGCTTCCGTCAGTGGAGCTGTTAACGCTGTCGGTCTCGCTGAAACCCAGCACAGGCTGTACAGACTAGCGAACTCTGTGGAGCAGTCTATGGACCACAGTGCTGGTGGGAAGTTATGGCTGAGCCAGGATGTGGTTTCCGGCTCGAATCCAGCGCCAGCCGTCGCGATCAACGTCCGTTACGTGGTAAACGGTGAGCCCGTTTACCACGTATTGACGTTTCATGAATCCTCTCGGGGAAGGAGAGAGGGGAAGGGGAGGGCGAACACGGCAGTGTGGGGAACATCGCACGCCGGCCCCCCTGTGGTTGGGAGAAAAAAAAAAGCGTGGAGCCACTTTCGTGCCGAGTGTTCTTCATCACTTAAATAGCGTCAATGACCCTCAGCAAGGGCACGTTTGTGTCCCAGAGGAAGCACAAAAGACTAGTTGCCATGGCGCTCTCTTGTATCAGAAGGACCCCATTCAAAGCAGTTTATCGATTTTTCATTGTACTCCACCTCAAAAGTGAAGCTACAAAGTGACGGTGGGGGAAAGCTTAACGTCGCCGTTTTGCGTCAAAACACAAGGACAAGGACAAGCCTTAGTGAACGGTGGGTGGGTGGGTGGGAGATCTTAGCATTTTGAATTGATATGTGATGATGTTATGACAGTTGGTGGCTGAGGTACGCCGCTACTGAGCTAGCATGGCTATCCATTGGCAGAATGTCAATCTGGCAGCTAGAAGCCTTTATTCACTTCTGTAGGGGTTTGGCCATCTTGGTAAATATAGACAATCTGTTTATAATATAGAACAGAATGGGAGAATTTACTGTTGGCATGCTACGAAGGAACTTCTTCTACAGTGATGGAACAATAATGTGTTCATTTATCAGACACTTTTATACAAAGCTTAGGGGGGATTTGAACCGGTGATCTTTCGTTCTGCAGTCATCCACCCAAACACGTACCTATCCCCATTCCTGATGGGTTTCCATCACGTTTAAAAACCTACAGGAACTACCCTGCTTTCATTAAAGACCCGAGGCGTCGAAATTAGACATCCTGACTTTGTGGCATGTTTGTCCGCCCGCATTACTGAGGTTTAACAGTAAACAGTTTTAATCAAGGCTACGAGGGGGCAAACGCCATTAGCCACAAGTTGTTGTGAAACTGTGACAGAAGAAGCTAATCCAATTCAATGAGCTTTGTCTGGTCTTATGATCCGAGGGTACATTATATGTCCCTAACTGCCCAGAAACACTCCCAGTTTGTCACTTCCTCTGGGGAGAGATTAAGAATTCAAGTGTGCACATCATTAATGGCTTCTTCTGACAATTCCAGGAGATATGCATGTAATCCACCGAGGTCACCTCTGCTAGCCTCTCGGAGTGTTTGCCAGGGGTCGAATGTCACATATGACTGTCTGGAACGCATGTCAACCAGGAGGGCAAATTATCCAATTGATGTTGAGGGGTTGGCAATACGACTTTTGAAAACATGGGTTTGCTTTTAGCGTAATGTGTCGAGGCTCTAGCCGTGTAGCCGTGGTAGATGACAGCGAGCCAGGACACATCAGTGGAAAAGGCCTGCAGTTGTGCTCCTCAGAACCGAGAGTGATTACAATTCAAGCGCCTCTCCTCAAGAAAATGTGGACAGAATCACTGAATATTTAAACCAATACCTTTATGAAAATGTGTGTTTAGTATGTGTTCATTGGGCACTTTGATGGTTTTGCTGCTAGGTACAAATGCACCATCTGATATCATGTCGCTGTGTACTTGATGCTATGCGGAAATACATCACGTACTAACATTCCAGCCATCTAGGACACGTTCATCACGTCGGTTTGCTCATCTCACAAGGGCATCCCCTTCTTCTCGGCATATCTCCTCCCGGCTCAAACGGGGATCTACCTGAGGCGCCTAAAGAACACATGATCACCGACGCTTGCGGCGAGAGCAACATCTCACAGGAGCGCCGCACGATAGCTCTGCTCCGATCACGACAGAGGAGAGCCCAGGCTTTCATCAGATGCCAAGGAAAGGGTCTGTAACTCGGAAGTGTGTTTCATTAAACCGTTTACACCCCATGACTTCGGCCTAGCCTTTCAAGCTAACTTTATGACATAGTAGTTTAATCCAGTGGAAGTCCACTAAACTGAATAATTACTTTGGTCATGACCGACAGTTTAGTACGCTGGCTTGATGCCTAAACTGGCTATTAAATGTTTATATCACATAATTTGTCACAGCAGCTGATAGTGGAAAAACAGGCAACAATACACGTTTCAGTTTTGCTAGAAGATTCTACAGTGTAGTTTTGACTGTTTGCCACTACATATGCTGTGGCCTGCCTTTTTCCATACTATCTTGAATCAGAATGTTAGGTTTAGGGTGACCTTGAAACTGCTGATGTCATAGGGTTAGGCTAACACCTGACGCCATAGGCTAACTGGTGTGTCGCAAAACAATGGTAAAGCGCTTCTGTACAAGCAACAGTATGACTCCGTAGGACTGAGACCAGAAATGTGCTTGGCTCCTTGCAAAAAAGCTTAATAGCTTCAGGGCATTTTTCTGTAGCAATAATTTATGTTGTTAGCCATGCAATTTATAAAAATGTCCTCACATTTGAATTTCTCCTCGAGTAAATCTTCATTCTTTTTTTTCTCATTGCTTACTTGCATTGATGCTTTTCAAAGAATGTATATCAATTACTGTAACATATGCTTAATGATGTTCCTGGGCTTCAGTCGCTAGTGTTGGTGTAAAACTTCGAAAGGGATCTGTGCAGCAGATCAGTCATGAGTTTTCCATTAGAAGGCTGGTCATTCATAATTCAGATTGATACAGTAGTTTTGCGTCTCTCTACCAAATGAAGTAGTTGACAGGAGTGTGTACAGAAAGCATCGTTCAAAACTTTAAGTCTTTAATTAATTAGCTCCTAATTGGCTGAAGAGCCGTTGTCGGCCCAATGTAATTAACAACACAATTATTGGATCAATCAGCACCAATTAGTGTTGGGTGGAAATCACTCATGAGCAGCTAAAGGCTGGAAGATGTAAACAAAAGATTAAATACCATCCAACTTCACGTTCACTCTACTTAATTTGGTGATCGATTCAAGAAACTGAGGTGTCAGAAATAGCAGACGGACGTCTTGACTGTAGGAGAGAACCCCAACACGTCTTTTTCAAAACACTTTGTCGGATCCCGCTTGTCCTTCAACTGTGCAATCCAACGAAACATTAGTGATTCATTTACTGAGGAAATAGGATTAATTACTTCACTCAGTAATAAACTCTTGACCTTCTTAATATCTGGTATTGGGCCAGCTCTGTCTTTCACTTTGTTTTAATTATATGGATATCCTCCAGCTTTCTACTCCTTGAAGCCTATAAAGAAACAATTTGTACCGATTGAAGAAGACACGTATTTAATTCTCACTCCATTTTGCATTTGTCTTCACCCCGTTTCCCAGAAGAAGGGAGGTTGCCTTCAGACATGACTGGACAGATTGCGGAGGTTTTAAAACTCTCTCGGTGTTTGGATTTGACTTGTTTAATTGACGGGTCTGCAGGCTGTGCGTGGAACTCGTGCCACTGACACAGCGGACGCGTCCTGTTGCTGAAAGTGCCGCGATGAAAACAGGGCTGTTTTAATGGGACAACACAGTGTCACACATGGAACGTTTGCACTGGCCTAGCATTCAACGCCAACGGGCACTGAACTAGGTACTGTAAATACATTTAGACAATGCCAGTGCGCAGTGTGTGTGAAATGCATAAAGGATCCACAGTAACAACAATTCCAAATATATCACACCGACCCATCAACGACCCCTCCCTCTGGTTCACTGTGGACCGCCTTGGATCTAAATTATGATCTTTCCCATCAGTGTGGATTACTGGAATGGTGTACTGGAGAAGTCCTTCCTCAGTGGGTTAAACTGATCAGAATCTTTGAAGCTTTGAAGGTGACTCATTTAACCCTTGGCCAGGGCTAATCTGTCTGGATTTGGTGGTCTGTTAGAACAGCCTGTATTCCTAGATAAGGGCCAGTAGGAGCAGGGAGGGGACTCAAGTACTCCGATTTGAAGGGATTTGGAATTTGAGCTACAATGTGCTGGAGGTGGAGCCAGGAGTGATGCAGCGAGGGACGTAATCTCGAATCAGCATCACATCTGTTCTCTCTGCCTCTCAGATCCTGCTCCCAGCTTTGGTGTTGGACAAACACCTTCAGTTTGGGGGAAGTCACGACAAAAAAATGGTATAATAGATAGATAGATAAATAAATATAAAAAAGGTTTTAAGGCTTACGGAACAGCTATGGTGATTCTGCTGTAATTGCATATTCAAGTTTCAAGTTGTTTCTTTCACAGGGAAACTCGTGTACGGCTGTTATCAGAAAATTAGACGCAGGGAACAGCGTGGGAGTCATAGATAAACCACCCAGTGCTTCCCTTCCATTCAGCATTGGAATGTCGATGCCCGGTGAATATAAAACGACCCTGCATCAATAGATTACACCAAGCAAAGTTGATACATCGTTCGAGACCCGGAGCTATCCCTTCCCAGCCATAGTCCTAAATTCACTCGGAGACCTGAATGTAGAGCATGCTCTATTGAATAGGACTGGTTCATTCAAAAGAGCAGCCAATCACGCCTAACCATATGTTGGAGTCACATGTATACACAGAAAGTGGGAGTCAGGTGGCTGAGCGGTTAGAGAATCGGGCTAGTAATCAGAAGGTCGCTGGTTCGATTCCCGGCCGTGCGAAATGTCGTTGTGTCCTTGGGCAAGGCACGTCACCCTACTTGCCTCGGGGGAATGTTCCTGTACTTACTGTAAGTCGCTCTGGATAAGAGCGTCTGCTAAATGACTAAATGTAAAGTCCTAATACTTGAGGACAAATGATTGACTTTGCCAATCAGGCACTACTTTAGCAACGATTGATAATTTGATGCCCAGGAGTGTGAGAAAGCAGCTCTGTAGACGTTGTTCTTTATCTCACAGTCACCTTTCTGTTTTCGGCTGTGTGAAGGAAATGTACGATTCAGTGAACCTTCAACTGGGCTTGATGCATTGCAGGCATTATTTAATGCAAAGCTTTGATAAGCATAATAGCAGAATGTCTTAGTGTAACACTAAATTAATACTGTGCGAATCCCTCAAGCAGAATGCCTTAGTGAAACCGGTGCTGGAATATGACAAACCGGTGGTTAAAACTTTTAAAAAGCTTTTTTGTTCTGTAAAAACACAGATGTTTTATAGTCCTAATGCTACTGAATGATGCAATGTTGGATGTCACCACCTCTGAATCATCAAACACAACACTGGCCGATAAAGATCCCATAAATAGTATGATATACTCATACTCAAGCGCATTTTTATAGTTAACATGAATTAATAGTTATTAATAATCAAAATAATCAGCAAAATCAAATATATACACTGCCTGAGAACTGCTTAAACAATCAAGACTTGGTTAGGTGCATGGCTGGGCTTCTGATTAATAATTCAAATTGGTGTTTATCTGTGTTATGTGCCCTTTCCAGTACCACTGAGACCCAAGCCAACTGCATAATTGGACAAATATTTTTCTTTCTTAATGGATACCAACGGATCCCACTGCCAGGCAGGAAGAGGCACGGACTCTGAGAGTCGGAGGACACATTTCACCTGAGCTCATTTCTTAACCATTTCGATTATTTATCACAGGCTGCTAAGGGAACTGTCAAGAAGAGCAGTACCAAAAGGATTCCAATGTACCTGGACTTGTTACAAATGGCAAAGAAACCCAGACCTTGACCGAACCTACACCTCCTGCTCGATCCCTTCGCCGAAACCGACTCTGCCTCCTCCTCCTCACACAGTAGCAGCAGTTGCATGTATAGCCGGCTACCTGGTGTCGGGCTGGGCGCCGTTCGCTGTATTAGCGCCTCTGAGCTTGCCGCGACGCCTTGGTCCCCTTCCACCTCGCAGGCATCGAAAGCGAACCTAACAGCCAGCTAATGGGAGGCAGGGGAAGAGACATATGGCCACGTTTGACACCTGTCACACGACGCACATCTGAGAATCGCATCTCCTGTTTCAGATTGATTTCATTGAGAGCTTAAAAATACCCGCCGCGGCAGCACCTCGGTGTAATGTCAGATGCTGGAGGAAAGTCGAGTCGGTGTTTCTACTCGTGCGCAAAGGGTCATGCGCTCTGGTAGACTGTGTTGAATAACAATGGTTCTCATGTTACACCAGAAGTCATGTGTGTGGAAACACTTGAGGGGACATTTTGTTGTCAAGGCTTGGTCTTAAAAAATGTGTGAAATTCTGGATGTGTATTTTGTATAACTCCGTAAGAACTCCAAAATACTGTAAACTTGTAAGATCATCTAACAGAGAAATGTAAGGAGTTGCCAGCAAGTGGGTGGCTGATCTTGAGGAGAAACACAAGCTCCACATCCCCATAGTTCACTCTCTTGAAGTTCTTACGTTTACAAGAGAATTGCAGGACAAGCAGTTCATGTAAAACATTGATGAACCAACCAGAACAGTGTTTATGTATTTATATTTCATAAAAACGGTGAAAAAACAACAATCAGTATGGCGCACATGCATGAGTGATCACTCGGGCATGTCGTAATGTCCTCTGACACATCTGCACAGCTGTCTCGACGAGCTCGTGTTCATCTCCTGCCTTCTCCGAGTGTGAAGTCTCCCCCAGCGCCTCGCCCCCCCCCCCCCCACACACACACCCCCTCCCTCCCTCACACACCCACTCACCCCCACCCCACCCTTGTCATATGAAGATGATCTAAAGTCAGGCAGAGGGTGCCAGGAGAGTGCATGTGCTGTGTGCTAATTCCCCGGTGACAAAGCCCCTGAAATGCATGAACTCATCAGAGAGAGAAAGCCAACAGTCCCCCCCTTCTCCTTTTCAATTTCAGACTAATGAAAAAATTTGCAACTGGAAATGGAGGCTATGTGTGTGGGGGTAAGGGAGGGGGGGGTGAGAGTTGGGGGGGGGGGGGGGGTCTAATAACACTGAATGAGAATGGGGTGTCTTTTGGGTCCGGGCTTGGGTGGAGGGTTGGAGAAAAGCAGGAATGGGGGGGGAGGGGCGGCGGTGGGGGGGCTGCTCATTGTGGTAACTGTGCGTTTAGAAGGCAAAATCCACTGAAAGCAGTCAGGGAAAAACCAAGTGGCAGGGGAATCCACACTGTAGGTTAGGGGTTATTATGCTAATTATCCATAAACACACAAATCTCCTCGTGTGGGCGGGATGCTGGGGGAAGGAATGGTGGACTAGTTGCTGTGTGGATATCGTGAGCTAATAGGACATGCTTTCCCCGCATGGTTCGATTTTTCCTCAAAAGAAGCCTTAATCCCTTAAATGTGCAGCTGAATTAGAAAACGTCTCTTCCCCCACAGTACTCTCGATTTGATTATTCTGACTAGCATTTTGTTGCCGTTTCCCTGTAAACAGAGAGTGACAGAGGGGGAGGATTCCCAAGGTCCCTTGCTGGCACATGTCTCCGAAGACACCCCTGGACATCCCATGGCGATTCAAACGCCGATAAACTGGGGATTGGTGAAATGGACAGAAAAATCTCATTCCATTTGTCTTGGTCAAGATGATTTCAAGCCGGGTTTCAGTGTTGCTGCAGTCAGCCCAACTCGGCTCCTGTTCATGGGAGATAACATCGGATCACTCGGCAGGTGTGCAGGGCATAATCCCCTCCTGTATATTGCTTTGGATAAAAATGTCTGCTGGATACATACGCTTTTGAACACATTGTCTATGAGCAGGCAGAGACGGGAACCTGTTGTACACACTTGTCCTCTCCCTGTTTTTTGTTGTTGTTTTTTTCCCACCAACATCTGCTTGTAACCAGAAGGTCTTAATGTGGAAGAGTACCACCAAATCTGCCTCACAGGAGACATCACAAGTCCTCATTTGAAATGACATAGTGACATTTGATTTACCTCTCCAGACTCAGATCCTCCATGTAATATAAGCATTCTTGTTGTTGGTTTCGAGTCTGTTTATTATAGCGGGGGGGGGGGGGGGGAATTCAGAGTTTCAGAAGGAAGTGATTTCAGAGCCCATGGCGAGGGCTGCCAATTCAGCAGGGAGGTTTTTGTGTCGGTTGTTGTTGCCACCAAAATCCCAGCTTAAGGGTTTGTCTTTCTCCCTGATACGGCTGTTTTATGCTTCAGGAAAACAAAGCAACAATTAACACACGTCCATGTGCAGAATACATGGATATATATATACAGTATATGCAATATATATTAATGTATGAATTATTGAGCAGCTGTCTTGATTTATGCCAGGGAACTGAACAATGAAAACTCCCTGCAGGCCGGGAATACTAGACCCTGAAATATTTTGCCTTTCTCCAGCAAGAATCCGTATCCCACTTAAAGCATCAATTACTGTATGTATCAATACAGGAGTAGAGTAATTCTCAGGCCTCGTCCATGTACCTCAAATAAGACACTTGTCCATTTCATGTTGCAGTGAAAGCAGGCTGCACTCAAGCTCTTAGTGCATTCCTCACCGTGACCATGTGAATGCATACAAATGTCACCGGCAAGGTGCTCAGTGTTGCCAGATTGGAGATGGCAAAGTATCGTACCAAAGGCTCAAAATGATCGTATCTGGAGGATAATTATCGTGCATCTGGCAACACTGAGAAGGCAGTCGACCAATGACAGTTCTCTCTACAGTCAGAGCTCGCGCAAGAAGGTGGAACGTAAGGGGAGATACTCTTTCCAAAACTTGTAAGGGCGTAATAAGCTAGTTTGTGAAAGACCCAGAGAAACACAAATATTCAACGAGGCGATTTTGGAATCCCTGCCGGACGCATTCTTTAGGTCTCGAAAAGAGGACATGTCCTGGGTAAAAGAGGACGTCTGGTCACCCTAGTTATTCGATTTTAAATCTAGTTGGATTTGTTTCTTGTACAAGTGGCTTGTTAAGTAACTTAATTGAAGTGAACGACAGGTTAATCGTAGCTAATATTTTTGCAATTACATTTTATAAGGCATTTTTGCAATGTGTGTAGAAAAAGGTTGAATTATTGTGTTGAGGGTTGGGGTGGCCAACATTAAAATGAAACATTTTATTGCATAATCTTTTTTGTAGCAAAGTCTTAACTACTTCATGCTCATGAATGCTAAGCTTATAAATAATAAATTGAATGTTTTTATTGGATGTCCCCACTACTCCAAGTCTTCCATGTTAAGGAGAATGTATTCGACTATTACTAATACACACAATGTCACCTAACAAGACAAATCGCAAGCCATTACTTGTGTACAGTAAACTACATGTTTACTGTAGTCATCAGTGTGTGTTATCATTGTGAAGCATCAGTGGGCAATAAGTGTAATCTCATGAACCTGTTTCAGTTTTTAATTCTGAAATATCTCTCTTGCACAGGCATTTCCAATGAATGCCTGTTTAAGGCCAATATGCTCTTCAATGCAGCCACAATGTGTGACGCCAAACTTTATGGAAGACTGCTGAAGTCTGGTGAGTTTTATGGAAGAAATAATAATAATTGGTTTTCCAAGTGGAAAGCTCTAATGTCTACATGAAAAAAAGGAAAACGGAACGTACTTTTAACTCACAACTGTGGAGCCAAAATGGCACTGAGGGACAAAGATTTCTATCATTTAATTTATCTCGCTCAGTGTAAAATATTTTAGTTGGAATCAGTAATTATATACAATCCCCTATTCTCAGTGCGTGGGTGTGAGAGATGGCCCTATTTCGGCAGGATTTGATACCAAGGCCGGAAGACACAGGAATGAATTTGCTGGCTTTTCTAGACGGGGGAAAAATGGAAACTGTCTCCAGCATCAACCACCGTGTTTCCTTTACTGTACCAGTTATATCAATATATTTGCGAAAAGAAAAAGCTTGATTGCTGCTCGAGTTTTATTAATTTAGTGATATGATGAAAATGATTAGTCCCCTATTTCAAATCATCCTCCCTCCAGGGTATGTGAGGAGAGAATCTGCAGCAAAAAAAAAAAAAACGTAATTACAGCTGTCACAGACAAACTGTGTGTATGGATCTCATCTTTGCATATCAAAAGTATCTCTCGTCTTTGGATCGTAGTCGAACTTATCTCGAGATGCTTCTTTTCTAGTCTCTGTTATCAAAGGGAAGTTACGATTCCAATATCCCGGGAGACATATTTCCCCCTGCAGTCTTTCCGAGATAGTTCCTTGTGTGATGAGTGATGAATCCTCTGGTGATGCCTGTCTCGGTCTCCTTGCACTCTGACATCTCTCACCTCTGGCAGGTCTCTCTATATAGCCTTTGGCTATACCCAAATCCCAAACACCACCACACCCACACGCTATACTGTGAGAGCAGCACTATACCCCGTTGTGTAGATATCACATATCAAAACCTAACTTTCGTTCCTACATTTCTGATGACCTATTTTCACCCTGACCTTGACTCCCATGGATTCAATGCCCAACCAAACCTGAACATACTCTAACTAAATCAACGTTTTTTACAGGCATCTAATATATGTTTAGTAGGTATTCATTTCCTTGAAAACAATTTTTTACAGGGTAGTATATACAGTATGTAGAAATGGTTATGATATGCTGTTTAATGTTACATCTTAAATTTTTATACAAGCAGTGCATGCAGTATAAACATATTTGATGAATAAACGAAGGCTCGTTCTCAAACATCTCACCCTATTGTGTAAGCCAGGAACAGGAAGCGTATGTGCTATAAGTAATCTGGAAGTAAAAACATCCAGTGCCCTGCATAGTTGAGAGCAAGCCTCTCACAACACGGCTCGAGTTTATTAGCCCCTGCTGATGGAGGCCACTTAATGGCATGGATAGATTGAGGTGAACGCTCCCATTCAAGCACAGCTGAATCTTTGACCACATCAGTATTGATTTTGTCACCAGATAGAGGCGGTGGGACAGCTGATAGATTGTGAAGGATACACTTCATTACCTCGGGAACGTCTTCTCCCCCCATCTGCCTCCTAAATCTTTCCTGTTTTTTTTTCTTGTTTTTTTGGGGGCGGGGGAGGGGGGGGGAGGGGGGGAGGGTGAAGCCACCGTCGATACCCACGCCGTCGTGAGAGGAGCCTGTGCGCTGAGACTCTCTCTCTCCTCTCCTCGCTGCCGAACAAAGAGGTAAGCCCGCGTCGGGAGGGGGAGAGGAGGAGGCCGGGATGGAAGCAGACCGTGTCCACGGACGTGGACACCGCTCAGTCGACGAGAAATGTCTCTTCCCCACGGATACGCCCAGGCCTGAATAGCCTGCAAAGCCCTCCTCCTCCTCCGTACACGCACACAAAAATACACACACACACACCTCCCGCTGTTTGATATGAGTGCTCTGTGATTATCAGGTGTTTTCATCTCGTACAGTGACTAGAACCTCCACAAAGGGCCACCAATTAATACAAATAGACGAGAGCTTTCTTAAAGGCAAGCCAGGTGCGGATTCGGATGAACGTTTAACTGAAAGAGAAAAATGAATGTCACGTTGATTAAATGGCAGGTCTGAACATTAGGAGGTGTGTGTAAGGACAGGAAGAAAGAAGAGACAAGGAGAGAAATGAAAAGCTAATAAGCTAGGATTACACATCCTTTGTCCTCCTGCTACAACGTTCACGTTGGCTCCATTAAGCTTATTGTTCCAACAATTCCCCCAAATGACTCAGGTTACTTTTCTACAAAATCATTTGGGAGTTCTGTGATGTGGCACCTGTGATTCAGCTGTTATTTCACACGAATCCAGATAAATCACGAATCACGAGTCCAGCTGTGGGTTTGTCTTGTACTGGAAGCTCTCCTCACCACTGGTGTTCCATAATGGAGGGTACTACAGGTTAAATCAGCCCTCTGAACACACAAGACACGTGACACAAGCCAAGAGTCACCTTTTCTTCTCATTTAAATACCACCGGCTGCAAGGTAACACTTCAGCAATTCAACGAGGTGAGCCCAGGAAGGCGTGAAAGGGGTTAAATATCAGGCCATGCATCCTATTTTCTTACTGTCACACATCAAAACCGAACGGCAGGCTGAATGAAAAGAATCACGCAGGCTGTGGTTGTTTGCATGTTTGGACTCTCAAAGAAATCGTATGTGTGTGGACAACCTCCTGACTGGCTGTGTGTTCAATGTGGAATATATAATGACTTCTTCAACTGACTCATGTCGGTCATGGTTTACAAATGTTTCTCTCCCACCCGCCCACCCCACCCCACCCCCCCACTCCCCCTACCCTCACTCATTGTAAAATGTCAATTAAATGTGTATACGTATGATATCATACAAAAAACACAAATAGGTATTTCACAAGAGTAAGACAATCCGTATATTTACAAATAAATAAAGTCCTTGCTTGTTGAAATTCCATTTGTAAACACCGCAACAATGTACAGTATTGAATGCTTATGGAGACGTGAAGGGAAACAGATTATAGTGGTGTGTTGAAGAGCGTTTAACCCCTCTGACGGCCTTGCTAATGTAAACACTCACAGCCCCAGGCATAATGCTAAACTATAGCGGTCTCTCTCCTATTTCTTTCCATTTACGTTTTGCCATGCAGACCTGTTTTTCCTTGATAGATTTGACTCTGCAACGATGCACAGATGCCTGATTGGACACAACACACACACACATTCCTGTTTGTTTTCATCAACTGTGTAATGTAGTGGACGTAAATTGATCAGAACATGGGCGAGTCGTTTTCCTCTGCGGCGACCAGGCTCTGATTGACTTGTTTGAGATGGTGACAACCCCTCATTACTGTCCACATCTCAATCAGGGTGTCCTCTACTGGGCATAGACAGTGCCAGCTCGACACTTAACCGCTGAGAAAAAAGCTCATCAATATCCCCATATTATGGTCCTCGCAAACGTCATAGTTGCAGCACCACTTAACGGACAATTTGATGAATCTCAGCATTTCTAAAGGCACAATCAACGTGCCACACGGACCTTGAAAACTGTGTTTTGTGCATCCGAAATCCCCCCCCCACTCCACCCCCCCCCCCCCCCCCCCTCTTTGTGTCCTTGCCCAGGTTGATGTAGTGTGTGTGGAGCTTAGTTTACACAGTAAACAATAGACTTTCCTCCGGGGCAGTGCCTGGGCTTGTCCTAGGGGTGTTTGCAGAGGATCGGCTGTGTAAGCATTCAATGGCCTACCCTCTCGTGGTCTCTCCGACCCTGCTAACAGCACCACCATAACACAGGCAGGGGTCGATGCCACGAGAGAACATGGAACTGGTTGTCTAGACAACAATAAATCAACCAAACAAATGCTGGCCTGGGAGAGGACATGGCTGGTTCAAGAGCAGTGTGGGTTCTGGAACATTCTACCGTTGCGCGTTGTGCTCATGTGATTGTTGATCATTCCCGGATGAGGCACACAGAGAGGTTAAGCTCAAGATAACCAGACACTGTTTGTGGAGCATGTTTTTCCGTCTTTGTAACAGAATTAGAATGGAACACCCCAAACACAATCACAACCCTAATCTCAAACCTAACAACATCCATAATCCCAATCCTAACCCTTACCAACGCTAGGGCTCACCCTAACCATCAGCCCAACCTCAGCCAACCCTAGTCCTAAAGGGTTAGGGTTACTAACCCTAACCCTAAACCAAACATTAAACACGGAGTGGAATGCTACTGTGAATGTAAATCTGGTTTGGAATGAGGTGAACCAATAAAGCAAAGCGGATGATTCATGCAGTCCTCACAGTACAGTAACAATGTTGGCATATGATCCGGTACTCTTGGTAGCAGCAACAAGACCATGATGAATTGGGCCAAATCCATCTATTTCATTTTTTTAATTAGGTTTGACTGTGTCCATACATGACTTCCATTGAAAGATGGATGGATAATTGGTTTATTTATGAGACTGTAGCTATTTTGATTGTCTCGACAATGGATCGGCCTTCAGGTACTTATTCGGGTAATTACAAATACGTAGGTACGCTGACAGTGGATCTGTGGATTGAATCGACGTGCTGCGTGTGTTGTGTGTGTGGATAAACACACAAATCCCAATCTGTGTGTCTGTGTTCTGCTTAATAACCAATGCACAGCCCTCATAGAACCGTTATCTGAAGGCAATATCACACTCGAGGTGTGATATGGGCCATAGGGTGATGGGCAAAGACTACAGCCGTGATCTGACTTTCAGCAGCACTTTCTCTCCAGCCTCGGTATTAGATGCTGAACGCAAACACAAGGCGGCCTATAGGTCTCCATGGCAGACCTGTTGAGCATCTGCCTCATGCTGTCAGTGACATCAACAGTCAGCAGGGCTTTTAGAAATGAAACTAAAAGTGTCCTCTTATCGTAAATAGAAAAGAAGAAAAAAAGAAATCTATTACCCAGAAAATCCATTAGTATGAACGAGCAATGGACATGGTCAAAAACTGATGAGCTTGCTAAAGAATGAGGGAGCTGAGAGAGAGAGAGAGAGAGAGAGCGAGAGAGAGAAAGCGAGAGAGAGAAAGCGAGAGAGAGAGAGAGAGAGAGAGAGAGAGAGAGAGAGAGAGAGAAAAGAGTAAAGACATCATATCCCTCGAGGGGGTTTAGGGGCCTCTTAGTATTGAGTCCATTAGAGAGGTGCCTTCTTCTGAGAAGAGGAGGCTTGAGATCACTCTTCATTATTTTTTCTCTTTCTAGAATTTCTAGTGACACAAGTGCCAAGCAGATTGTTTCACGGGCTAAAGAGAAATATGCTAATATGAAGGCCTCCCCCATCCATAACCTACTGAGCCACCTGGCACAGCATTTGATATCGTTGACACATTGTGTCACCCAGCAAATGCTTAGCAAGTTACACTGCAGTACATATCACCTGTTATTTCTATATACTGTAGGTGTCCTGCAAGTGATGTCACCGAGGTTAACACCTTACTTTGTCACACCGGGCATTTCTTAGGGAAGCTTAAAAATGTCTGCAGACAGAGACACACCGTCTGCACACACATACATAAACACACACACACACACACACACCCACACACACACTGCTCTTCATAAACTGTGTTATTTTCACTACCCCTCTGAGGTACTTTCGATCGATCATACATGAGATTGTCGGCAGGCACAGAATAATGAGAAAAATCATCCCAGCGTCTCCATGTCCGTGTTTGGAGAAAAAGATCTCGTCAGTCAGCCCCACTCTTTCTTCTGGCTGCTCTGCCTCTTTTTTCACCGACTCTCATAGTCCATAAATCAAAGTGCTCAGAAAAACACCTACATGGAAAACGTTTCTAAAGCTTTGTAAATATTTCTATATATATAGTGTCCTTGCCAATGCATCAGTCTTCTATACGTAATTATGTGCACAGTCAGAATCGAAGGAAAGCTCCCAGTGGCAAAATAGTGTTCCCCAAAATGTTCTGCTTCGCTGCTATAATGATGCGCTTTTATGTAAAGCAATCAGTCATGAGAATGCCTGGAAATACATCTGCAGTTGTTGTCTTCCCTCGAGGGTTGTAAGGGCCCTCTGTGTGCTGCAAAGTTGTTGTGGAAAATTTGCTGATTCTGTCTCAACAATTTCCGTCCCTGATAAACATTTACGGTGTCAGGTTAAGCTCGTTGATGGGTTCAAACCACAACAAGGCTGTTCTGAGGTTCGTGGTGTGTGTGTGTGTGTGATGACGTTGTAGAAGTGGTGCTGCACGACCCCCCGTGGTCACAGCTTAGCTCGCCCTGCCAGGCCACTCTCCCCCCCGCGCCCAGACAGGCGTCGCGTCGCGGCCGACCACACAAAACGCCTTCGCTGGCCCCCTTCACCCCAATGGAGCGCTAGCGTTCCGATTTGACCGCTCTGCGGACGCTTCCGGAAGCGTCAGCCTCGGAATGCAGAGCTCGGCCTGAGGAATGCAGACCTCAGAGGAGGTCAGGCAGATTCCAAGGTGCAGGTGAGCGATGCTGACCGGCGCTTGGAGGGCCGTCAGAGAGGACGACTGGTCAGGGAGGAGGGGCAGGGTGTCGGTGTCTCGGCCTCCCTGGCCTGTTTTATTATTCCCGATCTGCTCAGGCCACAGTTGGCGAGCAGGGCTTGTTGGCAGCGGGAGAGAGGGCTTCACAGCGATGGCCATCTTTGAATTGAGAGGAAAGAGTCTGTTGAGGACGTCGCACATCAAAAATGGGATGGTTGCCATGCACATTTTTCATGTCATGCCCGTGAAAAATGTAATAAGTTAAAGCCATCTGCGGCATCAGAATTCCTGGCGCCCAACGGAGGGGCCATTGAATGCAACAATGAGCAAAAGATGGCATCGGTAAAACACTTGTCTCATCATTGAAAGGTTAAATCAGGGTATTGTAGTTTTACAGAAGTCATATGAACCTACATGTCAATGTCAGACTGTAAGTGCTTGAAACTTCCTAATTGCCTTTTCGGAACATTCTATTAAAAGTGAGTAAGGAAGTCAAATAGGACGCTCCGGTTAACCCCCCCCCCGCGCCTTGTATTACCAATACCAGAGCACAGTGGGTTTCAGAACGAAAAAAATGGATTTAAGACCTCTTCCCTCTGAACGTTGCCATAGTAACACATCACCAATGGAACCATGCCTGGAGCCATTTATGAAACTCCCCCAAAAATCTACTGGTAAGCAACCCTCTTACTACCCTCTCCAGCATCAGAAGAACCAGCCTTTCATTCCTGCCATGGCACTTGGAAATTAGACCTGGTACTGGCATCAGCAAAAGGGCTATGGTGTCCCTTGATCATTTTGTTAAAGTACTTTTTTTTTCCTTCTGTTTGTTCTTTTTTTCCTTCTGTTTGTACTTTTTCTTATCCAAAGTGGCATGCAAATACTGCAAATAGAAAGTACAGCACCAGGTCAAGGATCAGAAGTGCAGAGACACACAGAGAGAACTCTCAGAGTTCCGACCGTGTTTTGGTGGTCAGAGTCGAGGAACGGTCTGTGTTTGGTGACAACATCTTAGACGTTTGTATCTGTGATCTCAATGTGTTGTTTAGTATCCGACTGTCTGCGTCCGCTCTGTGTCAGCTACAGGACCCAGCCTGCTGGAATTTCTTTCATTAACATTCTTTCAACAAATGTTTCATCACAAAGTGTGAAAAAAATAAAAAATAACATTCCATAGGTCATATAGTTCTGCAGAGGTTATATAGTTGAAAAATACCATCATTATCAACACGATACTATATCATATACAGTTGTGGTTTTTTTGTTGCCTTAAACACGCCTTTTTTTGCCTTTCTATCCATGTATCGATATGTTCCTCACCTGCTTACGAGGAGCAGGTTCTTAACAGCTGAATTGAACTGAGTATGAACACAGGAGGCGGGAAGACAAATATCTGGATTAAGCAAACAGTCAGTCTGGGATTACACTGGAGAGTTACAACTCTGGGGTAAAGGTAGGTCAAGCAATCAGTTCTCAACATGAGAGAAATAACCTTGTGGGTGTAGAGAGCAAGGCACAAAGGTAGAACGAGAGGGAGAGATATGGGTGAGAGGTAAACTGGAGTCTAGCATGATTAAAACATCTATTTTAATCCAATTTCACTACATTCGGGGGGGTTTTGTAGATTCAAGTTGTTGTCGTTCACTGTGTAGCTTGAACAATTAAATTACCCTACTGTTTGTGACAGTGATCGTGGGAGTGGGCCTCCAAAAATATTGAGTCGCAACTCAGAAGTTCGTAAAAAAAATTGACATTCAATTAGTACTCTACACTTCCCACAACACTCACTATTCAAAACGACCCAACTTTCCAGAAGCCAAGCAGTTAACGCAAGAGTTTGGATGAGGTAATTTTCTGCATCATTTGACAGGGAACAAATCACTAAATTGAAGCAGAGAGGGTGCTCGCACGCACTGAAGCACGACTACACCTCCGTCGTAGTCTCTGGGGAGTTAGGGTGGAGAACTGTTCTTTTCAGCGGGTGACATGAAATCATGTCGCTCATGGATTTCATCCACTTATTCCCAGACACACTCTGAGCTAGTCTCTGTTGTGTCCGACCTCTCTTCTGCAGTCGTCAGTTTGCATGGACTCCCCAGTTACGGGCGTCTGTAGTATGATCCTCATCACTTTATTTATGTTCTCCTTACTTGAGACTCACGGGCCTGTTCCTTTCTGTCTTCCATCTGTGGCGTCGGGTCTAGGGCAGAGGTGTCGGAGGGAAATTAATTAAAGTGGTAGACTACTTTCACACCATTCTTTCTTGGTGTAATTTTAACATTGACACTGTGTGTATGTGTGTGACAGGTGGGGGAAGGGTCCAATAGTGTTGTTGTGTGTGTGTGTGTGTGTGTGTGTACAGTATGCGGTGTGTGTGTACAGTATGCGGTGTGTGTGTGTGTGTGCCTGTTGTTGCTTGTGCACCTGACATGAGGCATTCAAACGGGTCAATTAATTCGGGCCTGCAGTCTCTTTGGAGAAAACCTCGACATTGTATTCACCAAAACAGATGAGGCATACCACTCTCTCGCCACGTCTCCGGTACTTAAACAAAGGACGTCGGACATTGTCCAGGTGTCTCATCTCCTCTATCCTGCCTGCTTTCACAAGGCCTCGATAGAGGGCAAGTTTATCTCCCTCTCCAGTCCATTAACACCACCTTTTTATGTGTCTACTTGCCGTTGGCACTCCGCTTGCCTCAGACGGACCCATTTTCGGAGGGAGAGAGTCAGAGAGTCCTCTGCTGTTTCAGCAAGGGAGAGAGAGAGAGAGAGAGAGAGAGGGAGAGTGAGAAAGTGAGAGCCAGAGAGAGAGAGCGAGAGAGCGAGAGCGAGAGAGGGAGAGGGAGAGGGAGAGGAGAGGGAGAGGGAGAGGGAGAGGGGCCTGGAAGTTATTCCTTCTTCCTTCCTCCAGCAGAAGCACTTTTTAAACCAACGCTTCTTTCTGCTCACCAGGGCACCAGTCCATTCCTCTGCCAATCCCTGAAGATAAGCAGTGCAGGATTGCTATTCCTTGGCCATCTTCATTTTCCCCTGATTTCCTGGGCCATGCTGTGAGCGCGTCCGTGTGTATGTGTGCGTCTGGCACTTGGCGTGTGTTTGTGTGTGCGTTTGTGTGTGTGTGTCTTTGAGCGGCTGGTATGTATGTTGACTTGAAGTCAGCCGTCCTCGTTCATTCCACCCTGCGCTATCGTGTGGTGTACTGTTGGGCTGTCCTGCAGGCTGCCTTCCCCTTTCTGACAAATCCGACTCTTTCCTGTCAGAGAAGTCCACCTCCTGCCATACCCCCAAGTGAGGAAATCTCTCCCTGGGCTTGACTCTGAAGACACAGCGCAGAGCCAGTTAACTCTCCGCGACCTGTTTTCTCCATCCTCTCTGTCTGTTGAATGTCGTTGTGTGACTGGTAGGATTGCAGTTCAGGAACCATCGAGGAGCACTTTGCCATTCGTGACGCACAAGTGCGTCTTCCAACGACACGCTTTGCAAAGCGCCGTGGAAGACTGCCTCTGGTTGTGTTCGTTCGGCGAGAGCTTCTCTCGATTGGACAGATGTTTCCAACGCATGCTTCTCAAAGAGACGCCAAGTCGAAACTGCAGTGGGAGGATTTCAGATCCACGAATCTGCCAATCAAACGATTCATTTGCATTTAAGTGTTGACCTATAAACTTGGTAACATTTACTTCAGGAAATGGAACATCCTGAACATTATCACCATTCGACATGAGTGAGATGCTCAGCAGGGAAGGCAAAGTGCAGAGTAAATGATCTACGAGGAGAAGCGTTGTGTCAGACAGCAATACTGGTGGGTGATAGGTCACAGGTTCACTAAAACCCGCATTGATTTCCACCGCAGTGAACAAACACCATCACCTCAGAGTGAGAGGTTGAAAAATATCAAACTTTGGTACATATAAATAACATCCCCGAGTGGGTGAGGTTGATTGGAATCTTTGGCACAGAGTCTTAATCTATTTCACAAAAGGGAGAATGATAGACATGTCCAGGGCATATTGCCTTTCACAAGGGCAGCTGGTAATATTTGGATAGAAGAAATAATGATGAAATATCTATGAGATGATGAAAAAGTAATAATTTTCCCATGGATCTCCAAGCTCTCAAAATCCTTCCAGTGCCAACAGGCAGAAATCAATAAGTGAGATCTGAGCTGGAACAATTCACACATAACTCATCACTCTTTATTAGAAAGAAAACCACTGTGTTACATTATGTACACATTTGATCGTGGAGCCGGACCACAAAAGTAATCAAAGAACATCAATACTTAACTTCTAATATGTATGAGCTTACAGTGATTCATTTAGACTTTCAGGTATGATGGAAAAACCG
Source organism: Thaleichthys pacificus (assembly GCA_023658055.1). Taxonomy (NCBI): domain Eukaryota; kingdom Metazoa; phylum Chordata; class Actinopteri; order Osmeriformes; family Osmeridae; genus Thaleichthys; species Thaleichthys pacificus. Next base: position 3,417,714 of record CM042859.1, read on the forward strand.
AAGCCTTTATTTCCTCCAGTGGACGGGCTATTGATTCGTCAGTAGCTTTCATCCAGCTCCCCAACATCCATTAATTCATTGGCCTCTCTGTTTGACTTGAGTTTATGTAATATCAGTACAGCCACCAAGCTCTGCTTACATATTGCACCTGAGAGAGAGGGAGAGCGAGCTCAGAGAGAAGGAGAGCACCTGAGAGAGCGGGAAAGCAAGGAGTTAGAGATAAAGAGGGAGAGAATGAGCGAGAGGAAGGGGGGGGGGGAGAGAGGGAGGGAGGGAGGGAGGGAGGGAGGGAGAGAGAGAGAAAGGTAAGCAATATTATTCAGACTACCTAATACTGGTTCAAGAAATCCATTTTAAAGCCATTATCATTTGAAAGTCATTGGCTGAATAGGCCTTTCTGGACAGTCAAACACAGAAATAGCGGTAATGCAGACAATGAAAGCCTTACTGTGATTGGTGAACAGTTTGAAGGGATTTAATGCAAATGGCCATCCAGCAATCTTTGTGCTGCTGTCAATGCTCCTTGCTGGCACAATGTCTCTCCTTTCTACACATTTAACAAAACGATAAGAAATTACCTAATTGGACCCCATTTATACGAAAGGTCGGATGACAAGACTGTGTTAACTGTAAGACAATTACTCCGAATTCTTTTACATCTAATTACTATGTTAATAATTTTCATTTTAATTAAAACGTAAAATTGCTTTATTCATCATCTCAATCCATTAATTGGAAATACATATACTCAGATACATTAGAAACCTTTCACTGGATAGGATGCTGGAGCTTTTGACAAACTTGACTTATTGCTAAACTCCAGTTAAAGAACCTCAAGGTCATTGGGATCTAACTTTTACAAAAGTCATATATTGTGTGTAAAATGGCTCTGACAAAACTTTACCTGGGAAATTATTGAGATAAAACATGCCCTTTCCACAAAGGAAAAAGGGAAGTCTAAATTCAAAACATTTGAAAGCACACTTCTCTGTTATACTTTCAATTATATTCTTACAAATGCTCCACACACTTCTTTTATTATTATAAAAGAATTGTTATTTTATATTTTATATTATTTTAATTAAAAAAATGTGCCCTTTTGAATTTATTGATCAGTTTTCCACTGCCATAGCACTTCTTAGTGTTAGCACACAACGCAACAGCACCAAGATACCACATAGACTTTCATATTGAAATCAGTTTAATCAAACGATTGAAAAAACAAACAAAAAAACATTCAAGTCTGTTAAACTCATCTGTGGTTTAGGTGTCAAGGCTACACGCTGGATTCCCTTTTGAAGAAAAGTATCTCAGTGAATAATTCCCAACGCAAACATCCACACAATAACCTCACGATAGCGTGGCGGTTCCCCCGGTGAATACTTCGGCTTCCCACGGGTCTTCAGAACATCAAGCCCACGGACTCCTCTCTTCATCTGGCCTGCTGAACACACAGGGCCCGTAACCAGGCCTGACAGACTGCTCCCCGTGGGCCGGAGTGAGTAGGCAGTCTGCCCACGGCACCTGCTGCACAAGCGGTTACGTCACGGCAACGAGTCACCTGCGATAATGCTCCTCCGGGATGGAGAATGGTCTGAAGAGGAGGGTGGTGGGGATGATGGGTGGAGGGTGATGATGATGATGGTGATGATAGTGATGGTGAGGATGGTAAATGATGATGGTAATGATGGTGATGATGATTTGTGACGGTGTTGGGGGTGATGATGGTGATGATGATGGTGATGACGAAGATTATTTGTGATGGTGTTCAGGGTGATGATGATGAAGATGATTTGTGATGGTGTTCGGGGTGATGACGGTGATGATGATGATGATGAAGATGATTCGTGATGGTGTTCGGGGTGATGACGGTGATGATGATGATGAAGATGATTCGTGATGGTGTTCGGGGTGATGAAGGCGGTGGTGGTTCAGGGCTTCCCAACAAAAGTGCTTCACTGCCTTGAAGTCTAAAACATAATCAATCCCATAATGCAGTTTCCCTGGCAGCACGTTCAAAGTATGGCCTTTTTTCTGAATATATTCTATGGAGAATATATGGGTTAATATAAACCCATTTGCCCGATACCTTTCATCCTCCAACACTGCCGCCTTCTGAAAGGGACCTCTAAATGTTTAGGTCCGTACTGAAACTCAGTAAATGTTTTGCTCCAAACCATCCACACGATTAGACAAGCCATTATGAAATAACTTTCGGACAAGCAAAGAGTCAAGGACACCAGATGCCGGTATTCTCTTCTAGAACAATGGGATTTCACCTTTCCAGTCTGACGGAAAATCAAATCCACAGTTCATCAAGTTGAGCCAACAGACAGGACGAGAGGACAGTGAGCCCGGGTGCATATTACCATCTCTCATCAGGAGCCCATCATCAACCGCTGATTGCTGCTGACAAGGCAAGTCTAGAATAAAGAGGAGCTTCGCTCGCTCTCTCTCTCTGGTCTCTGCCCGGCTATCCGTCTCCACACAGATGTGCGAGGCTCTGTCTGTCCCCGGAGAGCGGCGCTTGTACGGAATGGAAACGAGGGAGGGGAGCGATGATAAAGATTCATCACCGGCGTTCCCCTTCAGGGCACGGCTCGTCTGCGGGAGAGGGAAGTCGAGGCCCTCCTTGGGTGACTTGCAGATGCTGGAAGCTGTGAGGACCGGAGGACTAGATTTGTCTGGGCTTTTTTTCAGTACAGTGCAGTCAGTGTGAAATACTGTATACAGTATATTTAGAATGTTAAATAATAGATAGGCAGTGTGTCATAGACATGGTATTTGTGAGCGAGAAACAGGCCTTAGTCTGGACACAATACATGGAGACCCCGAGGTCTCCATGTATTGTGTATTATACTGATAATAAACAAAAGTCACACATCTATAGTTTTAGGGGACTAGGAATGATTGAATTGATGAATTATGCACAATACAGAATACATTTGTAATCTTTTTTTCCCATATGGGGGACTCATTAAGACACATTATGAATCTTCGTCATCAGTAATGATTTATTTGCGGTTGTTTAGCCAGAGAAAACAAGACATCAGATGACTTGATTTCCGACAAGTCAACAAATATGCTGTTTCTTGCTGTGACACACAGATGGATCTCAAACAATGGGCTGAGGAATAGCATATCCAGCCAACACGAACCCCATTTAAACGAAACTGCACTGTCATTGCTGCTGGCTTACTGGAGCACTTAATCACAATCTTCCTTTCTGTGGTCACCTCACAGACATGAGCTGAAGTGGTTTCCCAGGGTCGGCCGCGACTTCACTGCAAATGCTTGTCAAGACCTAAGTACCCTCATCTTGAAATAGTCAGACTCATGCCAATCAAACGTGACCTGATCTAATACAGTTGACTGTTGATCAGTCAGCCATGAAAATACATCATTCAAAACTCCAAACTTGATAAGTTGAGTATGATATACTACTCAAACTCTGAACGTCAGAGAAGTTTCAAAGTTATAGTTTTCCCAAACAATTGATATAAAGTTCAGTATAGTTTTTAACCAATGTCTGTCAATTGTGTTTGACCTGGGTATAAAGAAACCAACTCTGATGAAAAACCAAACAAGTGATTTCATGCCTTTGTTCGTCCCACAATAACTCGAGACTCAAATAGATCTCCCCAAAAAAAAAGCTTTTATAACGGGAGATAAGCCATGGCACAGAGATATTGATTGTGTATTTCACATACACCAGACAGTCATTCTTTCTTTTATTGCGTTCAATCTTTAACATTTTCAATTTATTTTCAATTTCTCCTATGAAATATCTGTTACAATTCCACTTTGGCTTTGCACCAGAAATCTCCACCATTAGCTTTGACACACATACGAGATAACTTATAGTTTGGGGTATGCAAAAGCCATATTGTAACTCATTTCAAAATGAGTTGCATCTCACCAAGTCATTTCATATAGCAGTGAGTGACGTATCCTTATAGACATATATCAACTAACTCAGACCTTCTGCATGAATTAAAACGATGTCCAACGACAGGAAAATGCTGTAATTTAAGTCGTTAGTAATGCTTTACTCTGACAGTTTATGAGCATTTGAGTGGGACTTGCTGAGGAGACACATCTTGGCCAAGATTCAGCATTGGCGCTGTAACTATGTACTTCTTTGATTGAATAACCGAAGGAATTCGCCTGGCTCAGCTCAACTCTGCTCTAACTCCCTCGGAGCACTTCCTGTCCTCGTCCTCGGCAAACTCTGCCAGCAGACCTGCCTTTCACTGACCTGCCACTTAGACCCGTCGAAAAAGTAAATCTTTATTTAAATCTGTTCATTTACCAGCCCCACAATGCCGCCTGGGGCTCGTGGACGTATGTCATTACCTCGGTTCCTTTGCCGACTGAAATTGCAGATGCTGTTGCGAAAAAACAGCACATTCAGTAGTCTATTACCATATCGCAGCGGGTGGGGGTAGAATGTCTTTCATGGGGCACCTCTGAGGATGTGAGGAGAACTGGCGTTTCGGGAACACTTCCCATCTCCCTAGTCCCCCCCGGCAGCCTTCTCCTCTGGGTGGAAATGCCACAGCAGAGTGGCCCCACACAAACCCCCGCAGCCTCCATCTCCTCATCTCGGTAGGCGCGAATCGACGAGGCCGAGCATCGATCCATCTAGACGGCACTTCCGCTTAACGAGGTCAAGAGGCACAGCGGCTATTTCCTCGAGGACGCGTTATGACGTCTCGCGTCGCCGAGCGCCGAGCGTGAGGCGGTCGTGAGAGGCATCGGATTCAAATGACCTCGTCCAATCAGAGAGGCGTTTCAGCCGCCGATAAGAGCGGAACGGATGCAAGGCCCGAGGCAGAAAAAGGTGGAGCTGGTCTTTCGATTTCAGCACGGAGTGACTTCGAGTGTCCTCCCTCTGCGACGATAAGGAGGGCTTAGGGAGTTAGATTAATGGCTTGCTCACCAAATTTATCAGAAGCATTCTCTCTGTATTTTCAATGCTGAGATGCCTTTGCTGACAAGCCCCTGTGTCCCCTCGTCGACAGGGGAAGGAAACATCTGGAAAGGCAGTGTCCCTCCCCACTCGCAGGCCACATCACCCCCACAAGGCCATATAAACCACGATTACAATCTCCCGTCTTCAAATTTACGGAAGTTATTTCAAGTCTTGCAACCCCCGCCAGCCATTCCCTTCGCTTTACGACCCCCCGTCCTCGACGGAGACACGACGCGAGAGAGGATGGAAATGTAACAGTCGAGCACATTCACTGCCACATCAGCAGAGGAAATGTACCGAAGCTTTCGATCGAATTTGCATTCTGTGAAGCTCGTGATCTACCACGATCTCCATCCCATAATATAACCATGCCTCCTGGAAAGCGGATCACACGGTCCTCCCCCCCACAGCTATCAAGATTAAATTCATCACAATGAATGTAGGTAAACAACAGTTTAATAGCTCTGACATTGGGTGTGGCAGGAATCTATATAAAGCTAATTGGCATTTGGGTTATATAAGGGGGATCTGAATTGCATCTGGCGCTGGTGCCATTTCAGCGCTAGGTCTGATTAAATAGCCAGGCCTCCTGTTAGACACAGTTGGCTTGGCAGCGCTTGTCTCTGCTTACTGGTGAGTCTCCTGGGTGGCTCCCCGCTCGTCCATCTGGCTCCTCCATGCCTGCCAGTAAGCCTGTCGGCCTCCTCGCACCACACTGTGTCTGTCTCCGTCTAGGAACTTCTGTAGCTGTGATGAGAGTGATTCAGCGCGTCATGCTGAGGGTGGATGTGGATGTGGAGGCCCAAACAAAATCGGGGAGCAAGTTTTCGTTTGAATACCATTTTTTTTTAATTATATACTTATACTTATTTTAGTGAATTCCGGTGTTTTCTTTCTTCTTCAGGTTTTTTCCCCCTGCTGTACGTGGTAAGTTTTTGTCAGGAGACTACAAGCCCTTCTTTTTTGACTCCACAGCTGAGAGTGACTCACAGACGTCATGCTGTTTCATTTATGCAATGTGAAACTGAAGGATACAGTCGCCATCTTGGCATAAGTAAACCCACAGCCGCTGTCGCTGTTAGACGATGTACTGTAGCATTCAAACATCGACTGGATAACAATCCTGACTCTTCTTTACCTCCTGAAAAGTATTAAACATACCACACAGATGCAGTTCAGTCTACTGTGACTCTTTTTCAATTGTGAACATGTTACCATCTCTATCTGTTCAAACTGCATCGTTTTCCAAAGGAAAGACACTGGCTCTGAAAGCTTAGCAATCTGGTGTTTGAAGGCTTCTTGCTGTATCTTGATGTTATGGCTGATCTCATGGTCTGCTATCTCTGTGTCTCCTGAATGTGAGTCACGATGTGAGAAGTTGTTCCACAGCACACAGTCAATTATTTAGGAATGAAGGAATGAGACAATCCCCAACGGCACAGTGCCTCATTAAACACCTCTTGCGTCCTACCGCCGCGGTCATATGCATTTTCAAACGCTATCAGGCCATAAATAATAGTTCGAAGACTAGTTTGATTCATTGTGTCGACGTATAGTAGCGCTGCTGTGAAACGTTCCACGCAGGAAGGGCCGTTTTATGAGCTCGAGCTCGGAAACCCAAGTTCAGGGAGCGTGGGGAGAGAGCGTAACAGCCTGCGTTTACTGTCGAGAAGGAGAATGGACCGACGTGCTCGGTCTCTTCATCGCTCAAACCGTCGGGAGAGCTTTTCCCTCTGCGTCAAAACCAACAAATTGGCTCTCCTCAAATCTGCACAACACCAAGACAATCAGAGCATTGAGATGCGTGCCAATCAAGCGAGCTTTCACTGGCAGGGGGAAAATCGATGGCAGCTAACCTGTGAGAGCAGAGAGGCTGACAGGCAGGCATAATCTCTGCAGGAGTCTAGGCTTTGTGAGGATGAGAGGAGGTGAGGGTGGAGGGTTGAGTGAGGGTGTGCGTGTGTGTGGAAGGGGTGGGGGGGGGGGGTAACGGTGGTGGTTGGGGTGGGAGGAAGGTGAAGGGTGGAATGGGGGGTGTGTTAAAAGCTCTTAAGTTCTCAAGCTCTGCCCCTCCCTCCCCTCTCTCCCTCCTTCCCTTCCTCCCTCCCTCTCGCTTGCCTTTATTCCACGTGTCACCAGCCTGGTGTTTGTACAAAGCTTGCTTTCATCTCATTTTAGTACGTGCGTGATTGTGAGTGACAAGGTGTGACTGCGGTATTCTGCGGTTCTCTTTGGTGAGGCACCGAGGCTGAGACAAAAAGGCAGACAGGTGAGCCCGCCTCTTCCAAAACGATCTTGTGATCGCACACTGACACACACTAAAGATACACACACACAACACACACTACGGATACACAACACAGAGGCTACGCACGCACAACACAAGACACACACACACACACATTCACTCCTCAGATAAGACAGCGCTGCATCAGGGATCTGTGCTCACAAGACTGAGACCAGTCAAATCCTTTCAGAAACCCCACTGCTATTGATGCCAGCGGGAATCCAGCGAATGGCTGCTTGGATGTCTATACTGTATGTCTGATAGAACAACCAGGGCCTGTCACCGATGATAAGGAGGGGTGTTTTATCTTCTCCTTATCTTGGGGAGCATGGTGACATTTCATAGACAGCCCCTGCTTAGGTTTCAGGCTCCATCTCCGGGCCCGTCGCCGTTTCACAGTTGGCCCTGGGTTTGTCCATTTCTCCCTCAGCTCGCGGAGAAGCCGATGACCTTAGAGGCGTCTTATAACTCTCCCATCCGAGCCCACCGGTCAGACGCATGGGGTTCCTAAATCGGATTGGGTGATATGAGGATTTGTGCGTACGTTAAGTGGAAGAGTTTAGCGTTTCGTGTTCCAAAACGCCAAGCCTTGTTCAAGCCTTGGCTGCATGCCGGCGTCGCTAGCTATCAGTCTTGTCATTCTCTGGTCCAGGGTTGTAGCGCGCAGGCGGGATCTTTGTCGTTCCCTCCTCGATGGATCCATGAGGGAGTCTGATTTCAATTGGAGTGGAATACTTCATTCTCAAGCGTTGATTCGAAAACATTTGCTTGTAGTACTCAGAGAACCTAAAAGGTTCCCCCCTCCAACATGAACTTGTTGATGTTCCTGTTCGCGTTAAAAGAAGTTGTGTTTGGAGACTGAAAGGTTATCCTGTCTTTTCAATGATTCCGAAGATTCCTCGACGCTCTAAATAAACGCTCCCATCTGGCAAATGAAAGATAGAGTGAGAGAGAGTTCAACAGAGAGAAATAGAGGGAGAGGGGGAAAGAGTTCAACAGAGAGAGAGAGAGGGAGAGGGGGAGAGCAACGACCTCTCTCCTCAGTTCCCCAGACACAGGACCAAGCACAGCTGTAGCAATCAGGGGAGTTTGAAAATGTAATTTCTGGAAATAATGAACCAATTAAAATGAAATGCCACTCATAAAACAGACTTATCTTCCAGGCATTGGTTTTTGTAGTTTATTGTTTAAAAAACAGCCCTCTTCTGTAATTAAGGGTATTAAACACACAGGGAAGAGGTCACACTCAAACACAGAATCTCATCAGAGTTCGGAAACTCAATTAGGTCCAAGACCACACCCTGGTTCGTTGGCTGAGCTCATCAGTATGAATACAACCCATTCGACTTTTCTTTCTTTCTTTGGCGTAGCTGGCAAAGCGATGTTTAGGAAACGTGGCTATTGCCTGTGTCAGGGGAGTCAGAGGACGCTATTTCACACCCTGGAGGGAAGAGGGGAGGGAAGAGACGTGTGGAATCCCTGTGACACCAGTTCAGAACTTCAACCCAGTTCAGAACTTCGCCCGAGTTCAGAACTCCACCCTAGTTTTCACCTTGTCCCATTCAAACACATCTGTTTTACACACATCTATGAGTTGGCTCACGCTCAAATGAACCTCACTGAATCACAAACCGGGGGAACGAACAAGACTAAAGGGTGTTTCCCCTCATTTTCGGGAAGGGCCTCTGAGGTAAACTGCTGTGCAAGGCCTCATACGTTTGCACTGGCGTTTATGCCGAGATTGCAGCTTCCCATAGTACACAGTGTGTCTGCAACTTCTGTCTGAGTCCATGCCCATAACACCATACACAAGTAAATCATACAGACTGTATAATAGTTTCTTACCGTCATCGTCCCACGGTGTTCCCGAACCTGAGTGGGAGGCCTGGAGTGCTTCTAAGGGAGTTTAAATTATTGAGTAGTAAAAGAAAAAATCTAATTCAGAGTGATAAATGAAATTACATTAGGTTAGCGTCCTGGCCCCTAGTAGCTGGCCTCGAAGGGGGTTCCACCAACAACAGCTCATCTGGGTGGGAAGTGTGATGAGAGTGTGTGTGTGTGTGTGTGTGTGTGTAGGAGAGGTACTTGTGAAGAGCCGGTCTTTGTACAGTATTTTGTTCTGTGTGTTTGTGTGTAGTGCCTGGATAGTGTGTGTATGTGCTCGGATGTACACGAAATTCAATGCGTCTTCATCCAGTGTGTTGAAAATGCAGTAGTGTGTTTCCTGTGTCAACACAGTTCTTTTTTCATTCCATGTTTTGTAATAAAAAAAATAAGCGAAGTATGAGTTGGTAAAAAAAAACAGGCACATCAAAGAATTGCAAAAATGATTCTTTAGTTGTTTTTTTCAGTTCTCTTTCGAATTCCTCAATGCCTAAAAGTGTAGTTTAATTAAACCACACTGTTGTCACGCGGAAGACAAATTACAGGGCTACATGATGACTGAGCCAGAATCCTCCCGAGCCTGTGCGTCTGAACCTCCGGGCCTTGTGGCAGAGACACCATCCGCTCGCCTGCCCAAACCAGGCCTTCCCTCCCCTCTCTGAGGGGAACGCGTTTCTGTCAAACAACCTGTGATTTCGGCCCATTACAAAAGGACAAGGTTGTACTCACACTGACTAGAGGTTCGAAGTGCCATTCACATCTGTACTCTTTCCCTGTGTGTGTGTTTGTGTATGTGTGTGTGTGTGTGTTTCTGAACCTGTCAGTGAGTGTACGTGTTGTGTTTGCGTGCGGCCACTTACACAGTGTGTTGCAGAGGCCTCATCTCGTCCGCCAGCGTGGGATCCGTCCGCCTGCCCCTCAGAAAGCTCCGGAACACCGAGCCACTGCCTCCATCCATTATTCATCTCCTCACTTAGCTGTGGCGGCGAGGTTCATTTGCCCACCTCTGGTTTGTTCAAAGAGAGTAGTTGTAAGGGGTTAATAAGACGATCTAATTGGATTCCTGAAGATGCGGGATCTGATTTACAGGGACGAGTCTGGCTGTGTAAACACAGTGCGCCCGGGTTGCAGACTAAAAGATGGCCATCGCGCTTTCCCACCACAATAGAGCGCGAGGCCCGAGCCAAGGCGCGTGTCGACGCCTGCCTCTTATATTAGAGCCAGTCCCGCCTCATTCACACACGGAGGCAGCTCCCCCTTTATAGTATGCCTTCACCTATCTATCTATCCGTCCATCCCACCATCCATCCATCCCTTCATCTACCTATCAATCTATCCCTCCCTCCATCCATCTATCCTCCTTCAAACCCATATGTTTGCCTTGTGTCCCTTGTTGTTAAACCTGTTGAGTTACCAGAGTGCATGTTAACCCGTGGTCGTTGAGGATCTGCATAATAGCCTCGTTAGAGGATGCAGACAGAGACGGGCCTGACAGTCTCCGACAGGCCAGGTCCTCGTCCGTGTGGCGCGTCGAAAGAGCCATGTGTTATTAGAATGCCTTCCTGACGATAATCCCTGGTGCATCGCGCATTCGCCAAGGCGGTTAGTGCTCAACTTTTAAGCCCTAATTAAAAAAAGAGAAGAAACTCATTCAGTGCCTCTACCCCCCCCCCCCCCCCAGGGAAGAGATCTGTCTTCTGTACTATTGTACATTGAACACACCTTGCAGCTCACTGTTGAATAATCTGGAATTAGAGGACGAATCCAGCAACTGTGAAGAGTGATAGGGATGCATTGCCTTTTCTATTCGGAGTTTACAAAGCTCTCTTTGAGGAGCTTGCGAGGTTGCTTCCATCTCAGACTATGAGGATTTATAGGAAAACCCAGGGAAGTGGAGTTAGTAAAGGTTTGTTTTTCGTTTTGAAAAGTTCTTATTTGATTTGATGTTTTTTTTCTGCCTTTCATTTCAGTCCAACCGGGTGACGCCACACACGTCTTTGGAATTGAAGCAACTAAAGAAGGCGAGTGGTACTCAGCTAATACATTTGGCGGTGGCAGGACATGACTTGGCGTTGTGCGAGAGAGAGGCAAGAGAGTGAGCGGAGAGGGAGAAAGAGAGGGGAAAGGAGTGTGAGAGAGAGATAGAGGAGAGGAGGAGAGAGTGAGAGGGTAGAAGAAAGAGAGTGAGAGAGTGAGAGCGAGAGGCTGAGAGAGAGAGAGAGAATGAGAGAGAGAGAGAGAATGAGAGAGAGCGAGAGAGCTATATATAGAGAGAAAAAGAGAGAAAACAGAGTCATCCAATTTTCGGCCACTGGCTTCGGCGGCGTCGTGTGTTTCAGAGGGACAAAGAGCAGCTAACATGTTCTCAGTGATCTACACCTCACCCAGTCCTGTTCAGAACAGAAGGAAACAGTACGACATTGTCACATTACCACTGGTGTTGCTCACAGTGCACCCAAGGCATCGCACTGTGGACAACGACACCATGCCTTCTGGACGCCCAGCGCTGTTTACCAGCCTTATCTTCCAGCCCCAGCTCTCCCGAGAGCCTTATTAGGTATCAACACGGAGGTGACAGACACAGGGGACATGACGGTCCCCTTGGCAACCCCGTGGCTCCGTCCCCAGATGGAGTTGACCCCGGCGGTGACGGCGTCCCTCGCCGTTCCGGATGGCGTCCGTGGAAACGGTGTCGGGACTTTGCTGGAGCGGATTAGGTCCTGGCCTCGGATCGTGCGGGTTCTTTCTTTAATCCTCGCCCAGCCGCTTGTGTTGCTTCGTGGCCAGGCAAGCAAGACCACCCCACTGCTTTAAGGAGCTGGACCAACTCATCATACAATTGCTGTTGCTATATTGTTTCGTCACGCCACGCGGTGTATATAACGCAATATTCCGGTTGAATAAAGTCCATTGTGTCGCTTTATAAGTGAGAAAGTCTACTGCCCAGGAAAGTGTGTTAGAGAGCATACCGATTTCATATTAAACTCATAACTTCAGTTGCTTTTTAGTAACAAACTATCTAGGGGAACATTTTACATTAAAGTTACATTAACATGTACCACACAGAAATACCTTTGGAAAAACTGACGTCAATAGGCATTGCTGTGTAGTTAAATGGTATTAAGGCACAGGGTGGGAAGGGGTTTAGTGGGGTAAGTGGATGTTGTAAAGGGGAAGTTGAAGGTTATTTGACCTCCTGCTATAGGCATTGCTATAGGTACATGGTAATTCATTTAACAAAGTCAAATATCGCCCTATTTGGATATAAAGAGCATTATTCAATATTTCTTTCTAGTTTGTGTGTAAGCCGAACGCACCAGTCATTAGCAACATAAAGCCTTACTTGATGCTGCCAACCAATTAATGTTTTTGTTCAAACTGCCTTTCATCGTTGAAAACCGCTCATCTGCTGCATTCGATTTTAAATATCTGTTTGAGCCCATGCTTGACTAATGTGATTGTGACGGATGATACTACAATAACGACCACTCTGTAAATGAACCAGTGCTGCTCTCAACTTCTGTTCATTTCAGATCCGGCTCAGTCAGATGGTAGTTTTAGTTTAGGATCCGATCATTCGTGAAACATTAAATGTGCAATCCGTCCCATAATATAATTCAAATATATATCTCACGTGAATGTGCACTGCACCTACAAACTGCATTTGGATGAAGTCCTCTTTCTTCCGATTGTGTGTTGGATTTTTGTTTTTAAAAGTGTCCAGTTGCGTGAAAAGTACGTTGGAGGTGTAAATCCACGAGGATTCGGAATGACTGACAGGATTCATTGTCTTTTGTATAATTCAATATGGCTCCCGTCCACATGTCACGATGACTTATTAAAGCGTATTTCTTGCATGACAATCTCACCCCTGTGTTGCGCATAAGATAAAAATATGTATTATACTAAATTATTTCAAAGAGAATGGAACACAGAAGCACCAGAAACATACTGTACATTAATTTCTCCAAGGACCGTTTCAACTTGAGACTATCTGATGAGCCTAAAGGTAATTAGGAACAATTTTAATTTCATTTACGACGCTATGCTCTGAGAATGGAGACCTGAAATGAACTCTGCACATTGGATGTTCAATGATGTGCCAATTATGCCTGCACTTAGCCCTGATTCATAATTGTGATTCACTCATTGATGAAGCTGTACAGTCCGATGACGGCTAATGGGAATGGTCACCATCTCATGAATGACGCAAGAATATGCATTCATATTCTTCATTATGGAGAGACCTTGTTATTTGGTTGTCATGATTTATTCGCTAGGCTTCCCTTCACACCGACAGAAGCGGGCGACTCGTTGATCCTCCAGTCAAACACAACGTAGAGAGAAAAAAAAACATGTATTTCATGTTTATGTTTTAGCTTGCATTGCACTTGCAGCTTTGGAGTCATTTTGTGAAACCAGGCAGACACATTAATCTAATCGGTGCGAAACCTCCCCTGTTCCCGTGCCGCACACAAAACAATCTACAATCTGTTCTCCCGATGGTGTCTGGGCCTGACTTATGCAGAACCCGGATCTTGCCAGAGTAATTTATGACTTTCTAGCGAGCTGGATGAATTTCCACCGTTCTGTGGTAAGCAGCAGAGAGAGGCTCTAACGCACCACACGCTTATACGCCATTAACACGGCACGTTGATGCTCTGACGTGCTGGAGGAGAAACGTCCTCAACCGTCACCCTACACTGTTCGAACACTGGGTTGAGCATACGTTTTAAGCCAACAATATTCCCACAATACCGAAGCTTGGCTTTCATGCCCAGTACAAGCTTGTCACATACAGCAACAGAACGCCAGTGGTAGCTAACTGTCGCTCCCGAAAACAAACAACATTCACTTAGCCAAAGCAAACCCCCTTGCTGGTGTCAAGTTGTCATGGGTAATTAATTGACACGTCTCCTCCTTCCTATCTTCCTCCCGTCATGTTACGGGGGAAGTCCTCTCGGCTTAGCACAGTTCTGGACACCCCCCAGTCAGAACTGCGTCTGTGGGCTCGTAGCTGTTCCAGAGGTGGCGGCGGCCCTCCCCTTTTACGGTGGCTGAGGAGCAGGCGTCAGGGAAACGTGATTACCAGATGTGTTAACTGGAACTCAGCACAGAGGGGCTCCGAAACTCAGGCACGGTCGGGATTGGATCGGCGCCCAGATTTTCACAACACGTCGCACCGTTTGAAACGGTGGTCACTGAAGGGCCAGATCTCAGCTTGTGCAGAGTTGTGTACGAGTCGTCTTTTTCCCCTTGAACAAGGTTCCTGCTCACGACCGTGTAAGCACATAGCAATACCTGCGGTAACAACATTGTCGTTACGTGGGAACTACTATGTATTTACACGTCCAAACGAGTGTAGAGGTACCCGTTTTTGCACAAGTGAAACGGGGTATGAGGGAGTTTGGGCTTTCCAGGGGGAGGTACGTGTTAACATTGATCTTGTATAGGCAACACAACGTTAAACTAACCCCATTACAACATTCAACTTCCCCTCATGCCCCTCACCCTCACTGCTTTTATAATAACCCATTAACCCGCTAACCCTTAATACTATACATTATATAACATACAAATTCTTATGCATCTACAATGTTTTGACCATATACTGCATATTGCTATGTGGTGACGTAGTAGTCTTGGAAGAGTGTTGCCGAAAACTGCAGACATTCCCTTCAATCTGAGACGCGTACACACTATTTGTGTGATTGATTTGCCGCTGGATTCTGATACATGACAAGACAAAACGGTTGTGTTGGTATCTTCGGTGATGAGAGCGGGCGCGTGTGAATTCCCCATCCATCACAGTTCATTAGCAATATTCTCTCCCTGTTCGTCCCTGTGGACAGCGCATGTGCGAGGACATCCCTCTCCACATTCATATTCATACAATTATCCCCTCATCCAAGACAGTACGCAGCAGTCGCTCAGACTGAGCACGCTCTAACTGCAGTAACGCCCCGATCATTCCCACACCCTCTTCCTCCATCTAGCTTTTGATTTTTTCATTTAACCTTTATTTACCCAGGCAAGATCATTAAGAAGAAATTCTTATTTACAACGATGCCCTGTAAAAACAATGATGGCCTGTAAAAGCTGTTTGATTTCTGAACGAAGGTCTGCTCTAGAAGAAGACACCATAACTAGAATACCGTCCTTCGGATCACCTTGTTGACTGGGTCGTCTGATTTACGTTCAATGTTATTGTATCGTAGCCGACACCTGTTTAAAGTGCGTCTTTGGCGTTGATCTCATCAATGACGTTCCATCATAGGCTTTGGTTTAGCTCATGAGCTCTCTGGTGTAGGTTGGTCATTTAACCTTGCAGGTTTGTGGCGCTCACGTTCATTTAGAAGCCGACACGATCTTACTTTGAATGAAGAACAGTATTTACAGTGAGGCTCTTCGAAATAATGCTGCTGTCGGCAGTTGCTGGACGCCTGTTTTAGAACTGGCGACAGATGTTATACAGGGGCCGGTCCCGCTGAGGAACACATCAGTAGGCTTATCAAAATCGGCAATGACCTTTTTAACATGAGATGCATCCAGAGATGTGCTATTTTCAAGCCCGGATGAAAGCAGAGGAAAAGACCTGACGCCTCATATCTGGAATGGCCAATCTCTGTGCGGGCCATCTTGATAGCGACTGGTGCAAGAAAGAGAGGGAAGAGGGAAGGAAGGAACGAAAGAAGGAAAGAAAGAAAGAAAGGAAGACACGAACAGACGGACAGACCCAGGCGAACGGATGGATGGATGGATGGGCGGATGTGGAGTGTGGGAGAGCTGGCAGGGTGAGGAGAGACAGCAGAGAAGCAGCAGCTCTCTCTCCCCCTCTCTCTCTCGCTCTCTCTCTCGCTCTCTCGCTCTCTCTCTCTCGCTCTCTCTCTCTCGCTCTCTCTCTCGCTCTCTCTCGCTCTCTCTCGCTCTCTCTCGCTCTCTCTCTCGCGCTCTCGCTCTCGCTCTCTCTCGCTCTCTCTCTCTCTCTCTCTCTCTCTCTCGCTCTCTCTCGCTCTCTCTCTCGCTCTCGCTCTCGCTCTCTCGCTCTCGCTCTCGCTCTCTCTCTCTCTCTCTCTCAGAGAGAGTGCTCCTGTGAACATCCAGATGAACCTGGTCTCGTCTTGCTGCGACAGGATTGGTAATAACAGGCACACTGAGGATCTCTGAGACGGCGAAGCAATAATAGCTATAGTAGAGACGGAGAGAGGGGAAAAACCTTCACTTTGCACATTCTTTTTAATGGAGTTTACTCAAGTTACATCCCTTCCTGCACTGTAAGCAATTTCGCCCAGTCGATAAAAAGCAGTGTAAATTGTTTACTCGTCTTGCAGGTAAATCATTTCAGAATTGGCTTGGTATTAAGCCCTATCCCTAGGAGTCTGTAGTCGTGTTCTGGGTGATTACAGAACAAACCGCTACAACTCCTGGGCACCATAAGGACCCTTATAACTTACACTAATTGACCCCTCTCTTACCCCCAGGACGGGCAATACCAGGATGAATGGGATTATGTGTTTGGATGACCCCCTTTTGCAGGTGCACAGGAGTATGATTGATCTATTTACCGGATGTGACAGACAGGCAGACAGACAGGCAGGCAGGCAGGCAGGCAGGCAGGCAGACTGGCAGACAGGCAGACAGACAGGCAGACAGGCAGACAGACAGACAGGCAGGCAGGCAGGCAGGCAGGCAGACAGGAGGGCAGACCGATGAAAGATATTGAGGACCTGAAGCATTGGGATGACCTTGTGTGTGGTCTGCTTACAGAAGGAAGGTCTCCTTAACAAAGCCCAAACTGCTTTCAGTTACAGATGCAGAACAGGACAGGGACTTTAGAAGAGACCGTTCCATTCAGGAGAAGAGAGACTCCTAGTGTGAGACGCCATGCTTCACCTCAGTACTGCCCCAAAATACACAGACATTCGCTTTAAAGTAGCCTTTTTCTCCTGCTCCATCTTGGTTTCCAACCTTCGGTAAAAAAAAAAAAAAAAACTATTTTTCTCATTTCGATGTGTTATGATGTGATTGAGCGATAGCAGCGGTATTCAGAGGCTAAGGATGGAGGGTTGCGTAGGAAGGAGCTGGTTATCAGGCCATACATTCCCGCCCTGGATAAACATTTGTCTCGCTAGCTGTCCGTTAATAACAAACTGGGCTTGGTGAGCACTTCATCAGACCAACGCCGAGGTTTTTATTCATGTGTCATCACTCCCCCACCTCGACGCACGCTGTTTCCCCCACAGCCCCCGGACTAAATCACCCTGTAAGTCACCAAGAGAGAGTTGAGCTCCACGGTAACATGTCCCCTTATAGAGGGGACAAATTAATAAACCAAACACGAGGAAGAAATGTGTGTGCATTACTCAACGAGGCACTCGTGCCACACGGAGACACACCCGGAAGGCCTACTGTACGTGTCCTGCGTAAAACGCCACAGGCCCCCTCGGAATAATTGCGACGCGGTGTCCATCGGTGCGAAGCGCGAAACGAGTCGAGATGGAAATCAGCCGCGAACTGATAATTATTTCATCAGGATGCCTTGTTTTGCTCCTCCATCTTTAATGGTTCTGGGTGCTTGTTGTTGGCTGCTCGTCATGACAACTCAATCTCAACAGAGCGTGTGCGACGGAGGAATTACCTCAGAGATAAAAACACACACGCGCACGCTCGCTGCAGGGGCAACTGCATATGTCAATGCCTGTCTTCTCCTAGCTACCGAGACCACTGTTGCCTGACACACGGGCGTTCAGTGCTGGCGGAGGAACAGTATATGTTTGAGAGGAGGCAGTGGGAGGTCCAAAGGTGTCCTCAAAGCCTCCACGAGTCAAGCTGGTGAGCTGACTTCCCCAGGGCACGTGTCATCAACATCCCCCCCTGACATCCTGTTCATGGACAGGATTGGACTTGGTCCCAACTTGAAATCTCTGGCAGCTAAACGCTAAATGCTCAAGCGGGTGCTTGGGGGAATGCTAAGTTAACTGATGAGTTTTCACGCTCACCAGCTCAACCTCTGCCGTGTTTCTAGCTCGAAAAGGTCATCATTTGCATTACTTGAGAAAGTGTTGATAGCGAGGACTGCCAGACTGTCTCTTCATACATATCTTCATCCCTGTTTTGTCTGTCTTGTCATCCTCCGTCTTCAGTTTTCTAAATAAACTCTTTTTTTACCTCAAAGTAACTTGAACGATAGACTGTAAATTATTTCCCTCGGCGAGAGACTGTTCTGGATTCCAAACACGGCACACTGTGTTATCATGGAGGACGAGATGCACAGTAAGTAATTAAGTCTTGAACCTCACAACACTGCACAAAGGATATCGAATGAAAAGAAGCAAAAAATGATATTCTTCAGAAAGCTGTCGCTTTGTGAAAGTTCTTTCTTGACAGATATAAGTAGTAGGCCTACGTTTTCTAAAGGGAATGAAAATAAAACATGAAAAAGTGTCCCAAACTGCTGATGCAAAGCACTTTTCCCCATCTGTCTTTCTTGAAATTGACAACTTCAAAAACTTGCCAGAGGAGCAAAACCTTTGACATTAAATTTCATTGCAAAGATTCATAAGTTTTTAACTTGAACAAATAAAACCCAACAGTTTGCCAGTAAATGGAAAACAATACAAAATATTGTTCCCTGGCCACTGTCCAGAAAACCAAACATAATTTCTATGTTTATCTAATACAGTGTATTATAGCTTCGCAGGGTCTGTGTGGGTGCAGTACTCAATGGAAATGATGTCCGTGTTTCAGGAAACACACAAGCCAAGAGCAAAGACCAACTAGAGGACACAGTTTGCCCACCTATCTATTTCTGCAGTTTTATATAGGTCTGGTAGTTGGTAATGTCAAACCACTGGAGGATAGAATGTCAGGCACAGTGTATGAGCTGGAATCTTGCCGAGGGGGCCTCACGACTAATAAGGTCAGGAATAGCATCTGTATTGTGAAAATCAAATGCTACTTGGAAGGACGTTTGCCAAACAAAAGCCTAATACTTATTCTTTCTCGTTCCTCAAATGGCTGAAGATGACCAGCGCACTCAAAGGCAGCAACCTTCCCATGAACGTTTGTTTTCTTGACCCGTGAGCGCTGTCATTTTCTCCCGAGCTACGACCAACGCTTTTTCCAGAGAGGATTCCTGCAGATAGCCGAGAGCTCGCGGAGCTGCTCGTTACCGTAGAGATGTCAGGAGACTGTCGGGGAGTCGGAGGGGTGTCCGGGGGTGGGACTGGACATGTCGGACTGGCCACCTCAAGTGTCACCCCAATATTGAATACACTTTCCCTGCTTTTTTCAGCCATGTGACAAGGAGGTCACACATTCTGACGACAGCTGTCGAACTATGTGCCCAGGTCCAGCTGTTAACCAGATGGGTGATCGTCTTTAGTTTATACACGGCAAGGACAGATGAGTCACCTCAGATGATTTGGTCGGTGTGTCCACTATCCTTGCTTTTTTCAGCACGTCACATATTCGGACGACAGCCATCAAAATATGGAACTTCATGTGCCCACGTCCAGATATGGACCAGATCGGTGACTGTCTTTCGTTTACACCTCGGAAGATAAGCCAGACTACACCGTTCTTGTTTTATATAATGCTCACAAGAAAACGATTTCTTGCGTTGTCTTTGAGCTTCACAAATCCCCAAATGAGCGACGGTAAAAGAAACCTCCTTGACATTCAAGGAACAATAGGCGTACACCTCTTTTGAATGGACTGGGCCAGCCAGCCAGATAACAAAATAACACGCATAGCAAATCGGTGTGAAAAGGACTGTCCAGGCTAGTTCACAATGAAGACAACAGGCCTCCTGCTTCCAACCCCAGGGGACCGAATAACATTCCCATTAAGGATGCATCCCTGCTCGCACAGATAACTGTGTGCATATTTCCTGGCCGTCCTCGGGTCTTGTGGGGAAGAGAGGAAAAGCTGCATGTTTCTTCCTACTGATTAGCCCGAGACGCCCAGTGTAAAAAGGCTGTGCATAATATTCACATCATTCCACACCGCACGTCGTCCCAAATAACTGCTGCCCAGAGAGAGCTCCTCTGCTCGGCGCGTCGGAGCCCCTCAGTGCAAACCTCTCTCTATCTCTCTCTCTATTTATTCGGTGGATTCTCTCCATCCGTGTTATTGCGTTCCCTCTTTGTCTCGCTGTCTCTTTCCTTCTCGTTCTCTCTTTGTACCTCTCCACCTCTCTCTCTCTCTCCTCCTCTTTCCCCCTCACTCTCTCTCTCTCTCTCGCTCCTTTTGTCTTGTTTTCTTATTCATCTTTTTTTCCCGCCCTTGCTTGTTATCCTTCTCCCACCCACGCAACAGCTTTCTGACATAACGTACATGCACAGGTTTGGCTGTGCATACACACCGATGCACAAACACACGCACGCGTACGAACGCGCACACGCTCGCACAGACACTACAGCGATATCTCAATATATTCACATAATACACATACACGTTATACTCCTGCATTACACGCAGCGTACTGTAGACATCGTACATCCCCATGATCGTGTACACGACAAAAAACTTTTGTGAACGAGTCAGCGTCCCTGGAAGGTTTGTATCATAACGAGTTCCGAAGGAAACCTGAAATACAGCTTGAAAACTGCTAGGTGTTTTGGGATCATTTTCCATTTTCGGCTTTCGAGCAACTCTTGAACCTGGCATTTCTGTGCCTCACCGGCAGGAGCTGTTGGTTGCAATTACACAGCAAACACAGGAGGCAAACGGAAAAAGCCGCCTGGTGACAGTGAATAAATAGATTTCTGTCACCTGGGGTGGAGCATTGTATCCCTGTGTCTGTCCTGTCGGCTTTAGCACAGCATATCCCAGCCCCAGACTAATCTAGGAGAAGGAACTCGATGAGCCTTTCTCCCTAAAGTATCTCCCACAAACCTGTCGCCTTCAAGGCTTTTCATCAGTCTCTTAGCATGTCTGGCACCATCCATCACCCGTTTGACCAAGACTCGAGAATAGCTCTGGCTGGCTAGAGGGATAGAGACGAAGTGCTCTTGTGTACAACAGTGTCGGTGTTGGAATTGTGCGACGCACTAGAGGACACAGTTAGGGACTCTTTTTGTTGTTGTTGGACAAAACATTGTATTGATCTTGAGACACCCCAGGCTCTTTTGTCATGCGATACTACTGACAGAGAGGAAAGGAAGAAGCTGTGTTTGGTGGAGGTGTGCCAGGCGACACGCAGACTTGACGGAGCACAGCCGCTCGATCGAGAGGATGGCGTGAAGCGGATCACCTCTTTTTTTCAACCTTTAGCTTACGACACCGACGCGGCATTTTCTTTTTTTTTTTTTTTACAAACTTTTCTTTTCTCCTACAGGAGTTTGAAACCCAACAGGTCTCCAGCTGGAAACGCTTTCGCGAGACGCTCCCGCCCGTTTGAGCGAACGAAAAGAAACGCGGCGACGGTCGGTAGGTTTGTGTTGGTCGTGCTTAGTTTAGGGGTCGATTGTGGCGATTGTTCTAGTGCCCGAGAGCCAGGCTGAGACAGATGCAGCTGCACCCCATCTGGTCGGGTCAAAATCATATCAGGATCTCTTTGTCCCTCTGTGCTCTGTCCCTAGCAGTACACACACCCCCCCCCCCCCAATCGTTCAGAAACTGTGACTTAGCAGTCTGCTCACACGGTCACAGGGCTCTCTTTAGGACAAACAGAGTAGTCTCTTTACTGATGGGAGCCGAGTCTAAGTGCATCCAATGTTTACGGACCCTTCAATATTTCTCTCCTCGCACCAAAGCCCTCTCCTGCCCCACACTGGCATCTCTGTTTGGCCCCTTTGTGTGCAATATTTGCACCTGTTCCAGCTCTCCTCTCCTCTCGCTCTCTCTCTCGCTCTCTCGCTCTCTCTGTGACTCGTTCTCTTTTTCTCACTTTTTTCCTCTTTTTGGGGGCGTTCCTACCCCCTGCTTCTAGGTGCCTTTGAGAAAATCCACTGGCAACTCTGGTTATGCAAATTCCCCCAACAATTGTTTGTGCGAGGAGAGAACATATTGCTTGTTGTAGTGAGGAAGTGTGTGTTTTTTCCTTCCCCTCGCTGTCTCTCTCTTCCCCCCTCTCGCTCTCTCTCTCTCTTTCTCTCTCGCTCTCTCTCTCTCTTTCTCTCTCTCTGGCTCTCTCTCTGTCCCTTTCTCTCTTTCTCTCTCTCTGGCTCCCTCTCTCGCTCTCTCTCTGTCTCTCTCTGTCTCTCTCTCTCTCTCTCCCCCTCCTCTCTCTCTTTCTCTCCCCTCCTCTCTCTCTCTCTCTATTTCTCTCTCTCTCCCCTCCTCTCTCTCTCTCTCTCTCTCTCTCCCCTCCCCTCCCCTCCTCTCCTCTCTCTCTCTCTCTCTCTCTCTCTCTCCCCTCCTCTCTCTCTCTCCCCTCCTCTCTCTCTCTCTCCTCCTCTCTCTCCCCTCCTCTCTCTCTCTCTCTCTCCCCTCCTCTCTCTCTCTCTCTGTCTCTCTCTCTCTCTCTCTCTCTCTCTCTCCCCTCCTCTGTCTCTCTCTCTTTCTGTCTCTCTCTCTCCCTCTGTCTGTATGTAAATGTATTCTGGTGCTCCCACAGGTTCAGCTGACTTTGTGTTTAGTATGGCTCTTATGATGCTATGTTAGGAGCAGCATGTGTTCTCCAGGGACCACTCCCAGTGGTTTGCACCTCCCTGGCATCTTTGCTGAGATTGGTGAAAAGAAAGATATGGTTGCACTGCAGCGGGGAGACGAGAAAGTCCTGATCCAGAACCGGAACAGGGAAAACGATCAAATACTGGAGCCCTAGCCGAGCATGAAGGGAAGACAGGACAGCGGAGCTCAAAGTCTGGAATCTGGAAGCTGGGATCTGGAATCTGAAGGGTGGAGTCTGGAGTCTGGAGCCTCTCACAGCTTCTTATGGAAGGAGCCGACAGGAAAAGCTGGGAGACACCGAGCGAGCCAGAGATGCCACTAAAGAGTGTCAATAGATCATAACAATTGAATTAAAAGGTCATTAGGGAAATCAGTACCTGCCTCTTCTGCAGTGGGATTTGGGTAATTTACTGAATAACCATTCACTGAACGGTTTTCCGAAACTGTCTTCGACGACGTTTTTCAAGGCTGGTTGGCTTTCTCTATGGAAACGAGCACACATTAATAACACACTCTCCAGCACGAAAGCCTGAATTCAATCAACTCGGCCTTAGTAATGTTGACGTAGTGTATTGGACGGCTAAAGCAAACACGTCTGCATCTTCCTGCTTTTGATATTGTACAACGGAGGGGACATCGCATGGGAACACTGTGTGTATTTTATTCATCGCAGAGAAATTGAAGCCTTTGTTGAAAGTACCTTTGTCGTTTAGAGGCCAATTGCTCCTTTACATTGTTCCGGAAGAGTTCAGACTATTCCTACGGTTCCATGAACTATTCCTGTTCCACGAGACACGCAGTAAAAAAAGAAAGAAACGAACCATCATAAAAGATGGCATTGACGAGAACCCTAACCTGTAAATGAGAACATACTGTACTTTGAAAAAGGACGAAGGCTGACTATGAAAAGGGTCTCTAGGACGCGAATGTCTCTTCACATCTGAAACGTCCCCTCTTCATCTCCCGTCCGCAAAAGCACACCACCAACTGTCTGACCTGTCGGGGTGACGCGCTTCCTTCAATGGGACGTTTCGTATGGGCTCAACACTCAGCGCTCCCCTTTGGGCCCCTCCCGTCACAGAGTTGGCGAGAGCCGACGGCTCGGATGGCGCTCCGTCCCGGGTATCTGCTGGGAGAGCATGTGTGGTGTCAAAACAACATGCTGCCCTGGCGGGGCTGCCCTTTGAGACAGATGCAGCGCACCCCATCTGGTCTGGTCAAAATCATATCAGGATCTCGTTGTCCGTCTGTGCTCTGTCCCTAGCAGTACACCCCCCCCCCCCCCCCACACCCCCCCCAATGTAATCAGTGTTTGAGTCACAACAACTCCATAACAACCTCAGCATGTTGTCTGCCTTAGAAAAAAAACGCGGAAAAATGGCAGTAGTCAGAGCAGCACTGTATGTACATCAAACCAATCATTTGAGGAATCTGATATCATTGGGGGAGTCTCTGAAAATGCTTGCTCAGTAGAAAGAAAAGTGTGCCTTATACAGAGGCCATCTTGCACAGAGATTCAGGAAATGGGACACCCTTACAAGAACATTGACACGCACTCAGTGTACACACACACACAAACATGCTGTACACATACTAACACACACATCCTACTGAATACACTCACTATGGAGACACCCTGTACACACACCTCAACGCACGCACACAAAAACATGATCACCGGTGACCCCCTCCCCAACACTCACACACTCACACCCCCCTCCCACACACACACATACACACACACACCCTCACAACACACTTATTCAGCTTCATTACCAACATGTTGAACATTGTGAATGCCATGATGAGGTATTTCAGTGTTTGGGCCCACACAGAGACGTGATGTGGTGCACAGCAGCGCAGTTCCAGCGAGCTGCCTGCATAGCCACAATAACGATGATCCCTGTATGACAGCCCTGCAGTTCGCTGCCATAAGCAGCTCATTCTGCAATAAGATAAGTGGTGTCTGTGGAAAGCAGAAGAGACCGAAGCGGACCTCTCCGATAGGACCAGAGGAGCGTCCGACAAGCCAGCAGATTTGGGGTCAAAGTCGTTTATCAGCTGCCTTCCGGCCGACCGACGCTCGACATTTCCTGTCAATGACCTATACGGCCCATTAACCCCAACCCCAACGAAGGGTTCCTGAACGTCCTCCTGGAAACTGCTCTGGAACCATTGTTTTGATGCAATCTGTCCTTGACTTCTGCGGCGTTGTACATGAAAGAGAATCGTGGTTTACATAGGCAACGCTTGTAAAGGATGGCTTCGGACCAAACTGGATTTTGCTGGCACATTCCCATTCTCCTTAAACATGCACGTGAACTTTTTTTAATCACGCAAGGAACAGCTATGCCCAGTTAATTGGTTTCTAACAAGACTGGACACATTTGATATTGCTACAATTTTATTACCACAAATGAATTCAGTTCCCGCAAGGACAACTGTCTCGTAGCCAGAATTTTTCTGCTAAACTGCCTCATTCGGTTTGCCCAGTTTTTCGCCCAGCTATATTACTCAACCAATCCCCTTCTCTGATGAACCAAGTCTCTGGTGGCCACCGGTCATTTTAAGTATGCTTATTCCCATCTGACGTTTATCCTGTTTTAACTGGTAATAGGCAATCCAGGGCTAGGCATGTGATCCTAATACTAATGCGCTGAGAGAATAGGGATTTCCAACATGTCCTTAACCTCGCTTCTGATTGGCTAATCAAGACGTCTCCCGCGATTGCTTTCCCACCGTTATCAGGAGCCGATCCTCAAAACCCCGAACTGAGAGCCTCTGCCAAGTCATCCATGTTACTTTAATCACTCCTTTGCAAACACTGTGGATTCATAATTAACGAGGTGAAAGTCGTTTGGTTCATGAGGTTGAACATATGACGCATTTAGTTACTTTAACCGAGAACATTAATTATCCTCTATTACAATTCAATGAATCACTTTGCTTAATTGACCGGTGAAGAAATGTTTTACAAATTATCGTTTGGTTCTGCTGAGTCAAAGTTGTATGCTTGGCCTACCCCAGTGTAACCTTTTCCAGTCAATAGACCATCCAGATTTGAACGGTTTCAAAGGGAAGTTGAATGTGGAAAAAACGGCACTTCAGCTCAACGTAGGCTGCAATCAATGAGCTCGTCTGCTTTCAAACCGTCTCCCAGTTATCGGTGCCGAGCTCATTCTCACTAAGCACCCTTTCTGCGCACGAGAACATCATGTCACCCGCAGCAAAACGACCACAAACCGCACTTCACAACTGAACGACTCTCCTTAATTAGACTTCTGGTGCATTGTGTTCACACCATGGACCCCGGATTGCTCTGGGTCCTGGCTCGTTAACAGAGACAGTGGATAACCGTATGGCCTAAATCAATTTTGCTTAGTTTTACCATGGCCAGGCACAAACCGAGTCAATAGAGTATTTATAAGACCTGAATGAAGAGCTTTCCGTTGACATGATCGTTAAGAGTGGCCGTTCTCCTGAGAGAGAGAGGTGTGGACTCACAATGTCTGATTCAGTAGTTAGCTAGTCGTAATGGTCCGGGCTGTTTCAGACTGCTCTAGGATGACCTCTGGTAAAGATGAATCGAGACAAGGTAATTGTTTAATGTAATGACTCCCCAATGGTCCTAAAGTGGTCTGTTTTGTACCTCCTCCCCCGCACATTGGTTTGATTGGTCCCTGGAATTACTGGGAACATTGATTCAGAGCAGAAACCAAACCCTGACCCACAACTCAGCTTGAAGCAAATGAATCTTGGTGGTACTTCATTTCCGTTTTAGCACCCGGCTCATTACGGTTATTTTATTCTAATAACTCTAGTCAAAATATACCAAACGAGTCCAAATATCCCAAACTATCTTCCCCAATACTTTGTTTTTCTGTTGTCAAAGCTGGCTCTGTTGTCAAACCTGCCTCAACATAGTTTTTGCTGCAGACAACAACTTTTAGACAGGAAACTAGGAAAATAGCACCACATTTTTTTTGCTCATGTCAAAACAACCATAGACATATCATTAAACCAAGAGCATGCCTAGTCACTCTACTGCGCAACACCAGACGACCCGGCAGTCCAACATGGCGCTGACCATATCTCGCTTTCGAGAGCTTCAATGCACATTTGAGCGCGAACCATAGAAATGAAAGGACCTCCATCTTTAAACAGCTGCGATGCTCGTTCAACTTGGTAATGGGTCTGTGGGAGACAAACAGGAAACCAGACACAGCCCGCCTGCCTGCTAGGGCGTCGCGTTCCACCTCGTACCTCACGCCCCGGAAACAAAGATGACTGAGCGACGAGCCAAATCTAGCGGGTCTGCTGGCTCGTTCAAACATCAGCTGTCGCTCCGTTCGCAAGAAAGCCTTCCGCCGTCGAACAGACTCTCTGTCCGAGGTTCATCGTCTCTCATGGCAATCTGTCTCCAACCAGGGAAAGGCTCCAGACAACTTCTCGCTGCTTCCCTCATATTTACTTGCTCGGCTAAATCAACTTTACTTACTCCACACTGGCTCTCAGAGAAAAGGCTTGAACAAACAATTTGTTGGCGATGTGACGTAGAAATGATATGGACCAGCTTTCCAGACAAGGATTAAGCTTAGTCCTAAACGGAGAAACTTTTTCCGAGGGAGATCTTCAGAGAATGTTTCTCTTACTTTAGGACTCGGCTTAGATCGTGTATGGGAAACTGGGCCATACAGCTGTTGTCTATTAATTACCATCCTCATCGGTTTTGCGGCGTCTTACAAGTACCTTGCACTGTATTTCTCGGCATGGTTTACGTCTGCTAAATGTTGGAAGGCTTTTCGAAGCAAGCCTTCAGAGGTGTTATGCATGCACCCAGGCAAGGTACAACCCCCAACTCTCCAGGCACCCTGACAACTGCTCATTATTCTGTTCAGCTATCATGCCCCAGACACCAAATGTGCTGCCCTGCCACTGTAATGAACCCTCTCGCACGATTTTCTTTCAATTTCAATTTTCTTTTCCATTCCTTTCAATTGCCTGATATCTGCGTCCACTGATTAAAGGCAATAACATGCCAACCTGCCAGGGCCTTGTTTCTAAACCCACACACAATGCACGCCTTCTGTACAGTACGTGTTAGACTCAGCTGGCTATGTGTGAGGTGATGTCCGTGTCGACATACATGCAAACACAGGTGCACACGCCCACAAACAGGCGCACACACACACCCACACACACACACAGGCACACATACACACCCACACAGGCACACACACACACCCCCACACACACACACACATGCACACACACACCACAGACACACACACACACCCACACACACATACACACCCACACACACAGGCACACACCCACACACACACACCCACACAAGCACACACACACACCCACACAGGCACACACACACACCCACACAGGCACACACACACAGGCACACACCCACACACACACAGGCACACACACACACCCACACACACACCCACACACACACCCACACAGGCACACACACACAGGCACACACACACAGACTCCTGGCTATTCATGAAACACACCATGTATATATATATATATATCTGTTTGGTTTTCTCCTCATGGCGTCGGTATGTCTGGGCGGTGGTCAGCGACTGAGGGATCAGCGGGCACACAGATAGCGACGTTTTAAGGCCGCGACGACTGAGACGTCCCGGAACAGCGCTGAGTCGGCGTGGTTCACGCCCGAGGCCGGGACGCGAGAGACCGTGTCAAATCGGGTCTTTCACTTCAGGTTCCTGAGAGGCGGTGTCGCGGGATTTCAGCGTTATCCGTTTTGAGAAGCAGAGAGTGCGTCTCTGCTGACTCAATGGGAGCTCGTTTCTCTAATCCAATCCTCATAAACCCTCTCTTTGAAAGGCTACAAAACCTGCCCTTGTCTCCCTCCTCCCCCCCCCCCCCCCCCCCCCCCTTGGCTGTTCCACCCCCCAGAGACACAGGATGGAGCTATGGGAACTAAGCGGCCATCTGTTTGAACCAAAGTTGTAAGGTTGGGGGGGGGGGGGGGGGGTCAATATGATCTGGATGACCACAACGACTTAGTTCAATGCTTCTCTTCTTCATCACCATTATTATTATATGGGATTTGAGACCAAATGTATATGAAAGAACTAAAATATTTCCCCAGTGTGTGAAGATAAATGAATATAGGCCTACATATTTTATTATTTTCTTTTTCCCCCTTTTTCTTTCAGTAGCCTGCTGACAGAGATGAACACCGCGGTAAGCATGCCTTTTGACCATCCAATCACCCCAGCCCTCCTTAAGCCCCCCCCCCTTCTATTCTCTCATCCCGACCAATGGGAAGTGGAATGGGCACGGCTCTGGAATGAATTGTCGTTTTGTCTGTAGACGGCAAAAGCGTGAAGCGACCTCACACATGCCGTTACAGTGGAATACAAGACGCATCTCCTGGCGCTCAGGACGCAGAAAGTAGAAGTGCGTTCGTATTCAATACAGAAACCAATCCGTGAGCAGATACAACGTCCAGCTATCTGACTGTCATCGGTTGCATCGAAAGACTTCATACAACTTATTTTTTTCTTGGGAAAAAAAAGGATTCATCTGGAAGGTGGTCTACTGTATAAATGCCAGTTGTTCCAGCTCATTTGGATGGGCTGTGCGCATTTACCTGAATATACTGGATCTTACATTATAGAAGTCCTTTTCTGGTAGGAGCCTACGCGACGGTGTCGGTGAACCGGCCAGGTGGACGTCAGCGGCGGTTTCTCCAAGTTGCGGTGTGCGTAATTTATGACCGTATGCAAACCTTTTCTCACAGAACGATTTTCATCTCTTGCAAGTTTCCATAAATTATCCTCATTGAATATAACTTGACGGTCGTTAACCGGGACTGATGCCCGCAACTTCAGCATTGAGCTTAATTCTTCACTGCCTGCCGAATAAGGTGAAGTTTAATCAAATATAGGCTATGTGGTCGCCGGTTATGGAATGCTTTACACGAATGAAGATAAATATCGATAATTACCAACACTTCTGTCTTTAATTTAGATGTATTTTATATAATTAGATCCAATAATATTATTTATACCTCAGTGGCATTTTAAAACATGTGCGCTAGAGATGTTTTTTTCTTTTCTTTCTTTTTTTTTGGCAGATCTGCAACATTTAATTAATGAGAAATTACCACGTTCCTAGTTGAGTAAAGAAATTAACAGAGAGAACCCCCCCAACATACACACACACACACACACACACACAGACTACACACACACACGCGCTTTTAAAAGGCTGCGTTCTCACCGTTCCGTGCATCTCTCCTATCCAGGGCTCGTCCAGAGTGCGGGGAGAATGAGGAGTCGTCGGGGCGGGGGGAAGCATGAGAGGCCGGTGTATCCCTGTTAGACTGGCGCCCCTCATGTTTCTATGGAATAGCGTAGCTCTAAGCCTCCTCCGGATCTGGGTGTTCGCCGCGCCCGGCCAGACGGCCGCCGGGCCTGGCTTCAGCGATGCCCTGGGACCCTACAGCTGGCTCCTCTCAGACAAAGGCCCCTTCCACCACTCGCAAGAGTTCGTGGACTTCACGGAACGCTACCAGCAAGGGTTCAACACCAAGTATAAGATATACAGGTGAGTTAGGCAGCAGGGCAGGGCTGACCGGTCGGGGATGTGGTGGTGAGGCAGGGCTGTCTAAGCGTTGTGTGCCTTCAATAGGCACTGAGCCAGCACTATAGTGTGTGTGTGTGTGTGTGTGTGTGTGTGTGTATGCTACTGTGTGTGTGTATGCAAGCAAGTGCACTACTGTGTCTGTGTGTGCTACGAATGTGCGCTACAGTGTGTGTGTGTGTATGCTACAGTGTGTGTGTGTGTGTGCATTCGTTACAGGGTGTGTATCCGCCACGTGTGTGTGCGTGTGTGCGTCATGTGATGCAGGTGTGCGTTCTGACGCTGCGTAGCGAGGGTCGTGTTCTGATGGCAGGGTGGCAGCTCTGAGGGGTTGTGACGGACGCCTGGCTCTTGGCAGACGGTGGCAGGGACGCCGCCAGGGCCCCAGATGGAGAATGTTCTGCCTCTCTGGTCCCTCAGACATCACACCTCTCTCTCTCTCTCTCTCTCTCTCTCTTTCTGTCGCTCTCCCTCCCTCTCGCTCTCTGTCTCTCGCTCTCTGTCTCTCGCTCTCTCACTCTCGCTCTCTCGATTTTTCTGTCTATCTCTTTCTGTCCCTCCCTCCCTCTCCCTTTCCATCTCTCCACCCCTCTCCGTGTCAATCGACATCCCTCTCTCTCTACCCCTCTTTCCCCCTCTTCCTTTCTCTCTACCTCTCCCCCCCCCCCCCACACCACCTCTCTCTCACCCCGTCATGTTCTGCAGTGCTCTGGGAATGACCAGGGAAAGGGAGGGAATCAGAGACCAGACGGGCAGGACAAGCGGACCCAGGTTGCTACCTCAGTCTTTTAACCCCCCCTACTGGTGACATGCAGCAGAGCGCTCCCCCCCCCCCCCACACACACCTTCCCCTCCCCCCCCCCACGCCCCCTCCACCCCCCGGCCCTGTGGAGGTCAAACCCCTGGTCCTTGTAGGACAATGTCTTTAACATACCCCCACTGTGGCTGTTACCCGTGCCAGCCCTCTCCACAGCCGATGCCTGTTTTCACAGTCGATGAGCGAAAAGAATTGCACCGCACATTGTTTTTGTCATCCCGCGACAGGAAATTGCGAGTAAATCCTCCTTTCCCCCCCTGTTTTCCCACTTGATTTTCTTGTTATGAGCTGTGCAGCGCAGGATGTTTCCGTTAATCACTCAGCCGAGATCAGGTTCTGCTCCAGCCTGGGGAGGGATTGTTTGCTGTTAACAAGCCAAAACTCCTCAGTGCCGCATGAGGGACACTTCATGTGTTTTCGAATGGAATAATAATGAATTCATCTCGCGGAAACCGTCCTACTAGAACGACGCAGAGACGGGGAATCGACCCCACGACCTCGCGATCCAACCGCTGAGCTACGCCCACGCGTGTGTTCGGCGCCTGCATGTCCTCCGTGGAACAGGGCGTGCCTGGGGGGGCTTCTCCCCCAGGCACGAGGGGGACAAGCCCCCCAGGACGGTGTCAGCGGGGCCCCTGCCTCCAGCACTGCTGTCAGGGAGCTCATAGACCAGAGGGCTTATGCTTCCTGACAAGTGGGTGATAGGGTGTTATGTAGAGCTGAGGTCCATGACAGGGTCTCCTCCAGAGTGGTGTGTGTGTGTGTGTGTGTGCCTGTGAGTGTGTGTTGGCTTGTGCCATGTGTGCGTATGTGTGTGTGCTCCGTGTGCGCTCCGTGTGCCTATGTGCTCCGTGTGCGTGTGTGTGTGTGTGACGTCCAGCAGCCCCGTGCAGAGGTCTCTACTGGAGGATGCACTCAGTGTGGGGCAGGAACGAAGCTCTTCAATAAGGAGATGGATGGCTCCAGAGCGGTGGCTGTTTGTGAGACCCGTGAGTGCTGCACGAATTAGCCGTGTGTGTGTGTGCGCGCGCGTGTGTGTGTGTTCACGCACGTGTGTGTACATGTTTGGGCATTCGTCCTTG
>CM042859.1:3455013-3495013 GCA_023658055.1 Thaleichthys pacificus
CCTGCTGGATGGCCGTCAGGGTCGTGGACGGCGGTTGGAAAGGGATTCTTTTGATCTTGTGAGAGAGGAGGGTAGACTATCTCGACGTCGACGAGCTCCTCTTCCGAGCGTGAAGGAGAGGGTGGAGCAAGACGTTTCTAAAAGGACGGGGGGAAAAAGTTTGACGGCCATTTTGATTGTTCTCTCCGATGGCGTGGTTCTTGATTTATCAACTTTCACTCGCACTTTCCGAGCCGCCCGCTATTTTTCACGGACCTACCGGGCTAGCGTCCCAGCTGCGGGCCTTTTGTCGTCCCATAGCACCATATATTCTCTAAAGTGAATTGGCAACAGCACGCGTGGCTCCTTTGGCAGTGTGCTCTAGGCCAAAGTGCTGCTAAAACCGTCCTGATTGAGACGAATAGAGAGACTGTCCTCTCAGTCCTCCTGTTTGTGAGGCAGTTTCAGGTGAATGATGTGAAATATTCACGGCATCAGCAGCCTTTAATTCAGAACATGGATTTTTACCTCAGCCCGATGAAGACGGATGTCAAAACAAAGCTGCTCTTAAGAGAAGCCCGGTGGACTCCGGGCTTTAAGAGATAACATGTTTTCAAGATGAGAAAAGTGGGTCGGGCACACATAGCATGGCAGCCCCTGTGACAAATAGGCTAAAGCGAAATGAAGTAGATAGAAAAAAAAAACGAGAGCCGAGGAAGCATGCTGGTAGTGGTATCACACATCAGTGTGATGAATCATCTACTCCATTTCATAATTTTCGTCGAGAGCTCGCCCCATTTGTCAGCCATTTTGGATATGAGTTAAGGTGTCGTGAGCTAATGAAGAGAAGACTTATGAAGCGGACTGGGCCTGCTGTCCCTAATAAACGAGCCTTTAGCCTATCAGGGAGTACGGAAAGCAGACAGGAAATGCTAAGAGGACATAAATCAGTCTGCGTACCCTTGATTTACAACTCCGACTTATCTGTATGGAGGTTCTGTTACGATTAGCCGGAATAATATCTAGATTCTGGCTGGTAAGGAGCAAAATGAGTAGTTGACCTAATTTGTCGGGCTTAACCAGTGCTCAGCCAGTCATGGCATGGCGATGATTCATTTGTATGAAAATAAAGGACGTTTTTTTTTCTTTCTTCTCCGCATTAGCATTTTGAAAACAGGGATACGTACAGCGGGAGAAATGTCGAGGGCAAGAGCCTCTGTGCGTATCTGAGACAGGTTTGACTGGATAGAAAAACAAAGCTGTTTATCTCTCCTCGGACCCTGTGCCTTGATGAATAATTGAACTTTGGACGTATTGTGGCGTCTTCATTATTTAAAAAGGAAGTCGAGCAGCAGCATCACGTTATCTTTGACCTTTGGGTGTGAACTCAAGAGGATGCTCTCGTGAAAACAAAATGTAAAAAAATATATATACATACACAGCATATATCCAAAAAACGTGTTTGTTGTTGTGGATATACAGGACAAATCCTTGTGAAACTGACCAGGGTGCGTTGTGGTACAGTGTGTAAACAGACCAGGAGAGAGCTGCAGCTGGACTCTCGTCAGTAAAGCTTCAGTTGAAAGCAGTCTAACCGCCCGGCAGGCCTTATGCCTCCTTTAACACTGACCCTGTGCTATCCCACCAACACCGAGCGCAGCAAGGAAAGCACGGATCAAAGTCTCTCTGCCTTACGCTAGCGGTGGATACATTGGACTGAAGAATACACACACACACACGCATTCCTCTTTGAAAAGACTGAAAACCAGAGCTACATCCACGGAAGGAACTCTCTCGTCTCCTGAAGTTTGCCTTCTGCTCCCCCGTAGTGTTTTGTGGCCATCCGTTTCCCTTTTCGGGGCAACATAATCTCATTCTGATGCCAGTTGACTCCTTCCTCTTATTATCGTTTTTATTATTTTTCTCCTCCTTCTTCTTCTTCTTTGGTGGATAAACCAGGCCTCAGCTTGGGTTGACATTAGAGTGTAAGCCAGTGCAACAAAGTGGGTTTAAAACATCTGCCGCAATCCTCAAAGAACGTATAAACATCCAGAAGCACATCTCGAATGCAAATATGGATTTGTTCATCGACTGTGCCAATGAGATTTGAAGAAAGAGAGAAAGGGTTAGGAGGGGGAAAAAAGCATTTTAAATAAGCTCTGATTTCTAAGAAATATTAATGGTGTTCCGTGAATGTTAAAAATGCTTCCAAAATAGAGCTTTGAATACCCGTTGAAATTCAAACGATGCACCACCGTTGGTAAGTTAGTGCCTTTTCTGCTACTTTTGGGGCAAGATATTCAGTGCAGTACAGTAAACTGTGTCTGTGCTTCTTAATTAGTGTTAAAGTAAATACATAATTTATATCAAGATAAGGGAATTTAAATATGATTTAACTTTACAGCAATTTCCATTAATCTGGCTGGGTGAAAAAAATCTGCTACAGCAGAGCATTTAAAACATTTATGGAATGATCCTTCTCTGTCATTTGAAACCAATACCGTTTAGTTCTAGATTTAAAACAAGAGTAGGCTTTTAAGCCCTTTGGTTTGTGCGACCTCTCTTAAAAGGACAACATTATTTGCCAGTACTGGATAAACCATGCATACTTTATATGCAGTGAGAGAGTCAGTAAACACATGTACAGTGGAAGCACGGAGGAATGATCTTGCATGCTAGTCACGTCTCATCTCCACCAATGCAAACTGCTTATTTCAGGAGAGCCTTTGAGGGCCATTACCAGTTCCATTAAATGCAGCTGTTGGAGTTTTGGACACAGTCAGCATAATGTAATTGCGCTCCATTATGGCATATTAATACACAGCCCCGTAACCACATCCATCTCATTTACATTTTATGTTTTAGGGTGTCTAGCAGTCTTTTAATGATTTTTCCAAAAGCCCCACCCTGGAAAAAAAATATACAACTTTTTTTGTTGAGTTTTTTTTGTGATTGAAAAGAGTAAGTCAAGGAACCCTGTTTTGCTCCACTGGGCGCTCTTTGCAGATGGGCTCATTGCTATTCATAGAAAACACATCTTTAGATTTGCATTCGGTCAATTTTCCCTTTAAGTTGGACATCTGTCTGGTTTAGAAATTAATCTGCCGA
This sequence comes from Thaleichthys pacificus, assembly GCA_023658055.1. Taxonomy (NCBI): domain Eukaryota; kingdom Metazoa; phylum Chordata; class Actinopteri; order Osmeriformes; family Osmeridae; genus Thaleichthys; species Thaleichthys pacificus. The sequence continues at coordinate 3,458,101 of CM042859.1, forward strand.
TCCCAGTAGGGGCTTCTCAATTTTTAATTAATTGCGTCGACACATCAATACGAATAATAGAAATAAAATTCCTACATTAAGCCCGTCTCTCTCTCTCTCTCTCTCTCTCTCTCTCTCTCTCTCTCTCTCTCTCTCTCTCTCTCTCTCTCTCTCTCTCTCTCTCTCTCTCTCTCTCTCTCTCTCTCTCTCTCTCAGTCTCTCTTTATGTTGTCTCTTACTCTCTCTCTCCCTGTCTCTCTCTCCACATCTCTCCCTCAAACTTTCTCCCTCTCTCTATTTATCTGTCTGTAATTTTCTTCCCTCCAGCCTCTCATAGCCCTTCTACCCTAACCACCACCCAATTTCACAGCCACTAAAACCTTGGCATAACTTATGCTCAAAGGATAAAACACCCTATCTTAAAAAAAAGTGTGCACACTTAATTATTTGTAAGACATTGTGAAAAACACAGAATAGTCCTGAATAGATTTTCTTTGTTTCTTTCTTTCTTTCCTGAAGTCACCCTTCATATGACCTCAAACAAAATGTCAAATGCAACTTTTCTGCACACAGTGGGAAGAGCTATTCTCTTTAATGCTGGTTAGAAATCCCAGGTCCCCATTAATCCACTATGGTGATATGCTAACTTTTATTGGGCCTTTGGGAAAATATTAAAAGAAGCCACTGCGGGGTTCGGAATAATTTCTAAGTGACAGGGAGGGAGATTGTACTGCCTGTGGGCTGGCAGTTTATCTTCGGAGCTGCCAGTGAAGCCTGGATACTCACCGAATCTAAATCAGGCTTTTTGTCAGGGATGATTGAGCGGTGATTGTGAACAATCTAACTGTCCTCTTGAAGAAGAGAGCGTAGATCCTCTCCCTGGTTTCGTGAGTCAGCGGGAATTTAGACAACTGTCCTCCACTGTCTGTGGACGATTTATTCCCCTCCCCCCTTACTTGTCACAGAGTACTGTGTTTTAACACCGCCATTTCCTTACATTTGTTATTTTTTTATGTTATTCCATCGGCCGACTCTTTCCTGGGTTCGGGTGCGGTTAGTTACCCTGCTATTGTGCTGTATGTCATCATCATCCTGAAAGCCCTTTTGACCCCTAAGCTTCTTATTCTTCTCTTTAGCTCCATCTAGGTCATCTGGCAGATGTTTTTAAATGCAGTTCTTCTGGGAACACACGACTATATGATCCATTTGGTAACTGGCAGCACATCCGTTGGTGCTGGCAGGAATAAACCCTGGGTGTGCCAGTCCTTCGTTAATATCTCCCTGTATTGTGGGATTTTGACCTTTTCAGATTCCCCGAGTGGTCAGAGTTTTGTATCCATGGACACCGGAGATATGTTTCTATTAATGAGTCACCTTGTCAATGTCCCCCAAGCGTCCAAAAATCTTTAAGGAGTTGCTTTTTTTGTTGTTGCATTCAACGGCTAATCACGTCTCAGAACATCCATTACGACCTCGACGTTCCTTCCTCGCCTAGCCCTTTTACGGCCTTATTCGCTCAATTTGGTTCGTACACACATGCAATAATGTGTGTCATTTTTCTTTCCGTACCCTGGAGATGTAAGGCAGTGAAGCTATTGTTATTTTTGTTTTCATATGACATGCAGACCTCGTTACTGCAAATTTAATGACTTAAGTGGTGTCCTCTCGCAGTGTGAGGATTATTGCCATGTGCCTCTGTCTCTCTCCTCTAGGTGACGGAAACAAGGACGGGTCCCCTTGGCTGCAGTAACTATGACAACCTCGACTCTGTCAGTTCTGTTCTGGTTCAGAGCCCCGAAAACAAGATTCATTTGCAAGGTTGGCCATCTATAATTGAACCCTTCCAGAAAATGTGATGGAATTGTCACAGATTTTTTATTCTCTGGCTGGCTCCCTTTAAGAGAGGCAGGAGGATGTCAGAAAGAATTTAGCTTCAATCCGTCTTTCATTGGCTGTTGAACCACAGGGTTCCAAGAGAATCAAAGACAGTGATGTTCAAAAATGTAGAAACCTGTCAGAGGAATGAAATTTACCTCCTGTAGCAATCTGGCCTGTAACAAGGCAGAAAGACTGCCAAACTTCATCCATATACATTATTGTACTCAACCATCTGTTCCCGCAGCTCAGATGTAGGAATGTATGCAGAGAACATTGATGCAGTTACCGGCACTCACACAGTGTACTTCAACACAAAGAGGGTCTTCATGTGTAGTAGAATAGGAGGAAATACAATTTGATGTGATGTTATGTCAACCGGAATGGGATTAGTAAGATATCCTTTTCCTGTCTTCCTCCTCTCCTCTCTTCCCCTCCCATCTCCTCTCCTCCCGTCCCATCCCCTCTCCCCCCTCCTCTTCCCAGGGCTGCAGGCCATCCTCCCAGAGTACCTGAGGGCTAGGTTTGTGCAGGCTGCTCTCAGCTACATCGGCTGTAACGAGGAGGGTCAGTTTGTGTGTCGGGACAGTGACTGCTGGTGCCAGTGCAGCCCAGGCTTCCCCCAGTGCAACTGTCCAGACGTGGACCTCCGAGCGATGGAAGCCAGCTTGCTGGCCGTGAGGGAGACCTGGAACATGGCCAACAGTGACTTTGAGGAGTCCGGTAAGCTGCCTGACATCACTTCCTGTTCACGACGATAGAGGGTTTTTTTTCCGTTTGGTTTAGGTGCAGTTCCATGGGTGTATGTGAAGCCCTCTGTGACTTTGCTTGTAAAGAGAGCTGTCCAAATACAATTAGATTTGATTTAGATACTCACAACAATGTGTAATGAAAATAACCCCATCTCAGCTGTGATAATTGGATTTTATTGGATACGTGTTTATTTTATTTTTTCCCTATGAATGGTGGCTAACCTTGACAGTTAGCTGGGTTATTGTCTGGCCTGGGGCCTTCACAGAAGCTCACCTCTCTTTGTTGACACCAGCGACGCAGGGCCGGCCCTCACTCGAGTCGCTTGTCCTAAACAAACCCCCTTGACCCCACCCGACCGCCAGCATTGTTGCCGTGAGCTTCGGTAATTACGTCGCTACGGTAGTTCTTGTAATTCCGCTGGTGAGTGTGGTGCAGGGTCTGGCAGAATGGGTGGACTGCAGTGCAGGAGAGCCATTAAAAGAGAAGTGTTGGGCTGACAAGCCCATAATGGAGGGAAGAGGCCTGGGCTTCAGAGATGAGGTGTCATTGTCACGGTGGTGAAATAACGCTCTGGTTCTGGCAGGAGCGGACTGTGTTTCTTTCTTTATTTACCATTTTTTATTTGTTTTAGTTGCTTTTTGTGTTTTTTGTGTGTTTTTTCTGGGAATTGCGCCAGCCAAAAGGGTCTTGACTCAGGATGCAATGGAGCACTGTAATTCCACCAAACGCAACAGCAGGAGGCTGATTTTGAAAGACGCAAACAATCTTTACCGAGCACATCATGAAATCGAATTATGAAAAGACAACAAACAAGCCTGTGGACAAGCGTCAAGGCATATTGATTTATTACTTGGAAAAACAACAAGATATCCTGCATTAAACATGGTTTATTTTATTCAAGGTTAGCACAGTTCTTGTTTTTATTTTTCCTTGTCTCACCGGTGAATAATGAGAAAAATATCACACTTGGTTAGATATTTTAATGCTGGACTGAAATATTAAAGTGCACATTTCATTACTTTCATTAAATGATTTTTTCAGTGTTTTAATTTCCCAGCTGTATGTAATACACCTTGACAATCTGTCAGGAAACCCATTGACTCTAAATAGGTTTGGAATCAGAAGTCATCAGTATCACTGTTGTTCATCGTAAACATCACGGTCGTGTTCTTATTAAGGAGGAGCTCGTATCGATCACTCTGATATGAGTGTCCCCCGTGATAAGATGTTATCGACCGTGGTGAAAACCGATTTGGTTTTATTGCGGTCGTGCAAACGAGTCTCATTAGCTCCACTAGCCGTCTGGTAACGGTGTCTTCCCCTTAGTTTGTGTGCCTGGATGATAGGCTGCTCTCACACACAGAGATGGGCCTCCTCTGCCAAGCTCGGGCTAAGCTCTTGGCGTCTCCCGCGACGAACCAACCCAAATTGAGTTCCGCCTCTGCCGATTACCATACGCATCACACAACATCACTTCCACTCTGTCCTGCGGGGACGCGGGCGCCCCAGTCTAGTGTGCTCTCCCTGCAAGGTGATACGAACGTGCTCCGACACGCGCTCGCCCCCAAAAGGAACAGGAGGACGATGGATAACAAAGCGGGGCGGTCGGGGGGACGATGCGCAACGGGCCCTTTAACCTCGTCTGCCTTCCAGATGAGTTCCAGAACTTTGTGCGGAGGCTCCCCACGTTCTACGCCCTCAACTCGTCCGCCGTCCAGTACTTCTGGAAGATGGAGCCGGCCGTCCACCAGCGCTACAGGCAGATGGAGCTCGCGGCGCGCCAGCTCGTCAGCAAAGCCCGCCGCCTCGTCAACAAACTCTTCACCCTCAGCAAGAGGTGTCGGATGCAGCCCCAAGTCCTGGTGCTGAGAGAGAGGTGAGACTTGTGCCTGTCTGGGCAGCGCTGCACTCCTGAACGCACTCCCGCTTAGCTTCTGGTGCTGAGACGAGTCGTCCCGTACGGGTTTAGACAGGGTGGCTTTGAAGGAAGTCGGCCTTTCAGGGGTGAGTTTATCCGTGGTACCTTCCGGGTTATGCCATACCCAAGTAACAAACAGCGACCCTCTGGCCGTGGTATCTATGAGAGATCTGATTTGAGTAATTGGACCAGTCCTGTGAGTTTGGCTTCCATCCCAAAGAAACGTCCTCTAGCAATGCTCTAACTGGTCCAAAATGTCTTGGTCTGAAATGTGCCCCCCCTCAGGAGGTTATCGGCAGAGAGACAGATAACACTTTCAAAACTCCGCGTTGTTTTGGAATGTTCTTCTTCTGCAGAGTTCAAAGGCAGTCAATCAGAGCACACGAGCGCTGCTCCAATCACACAAACCCCCTCGTCGAGTTAAAACTGCCGTGCTTGTCATTTCTTATAATGAAAATAAGTTTGATAAATTGTTACACTGGGTGAAATGAGACCGGATTGTTCATTAGGGGAAAAACCATCCGACTTTAACAAGCATAGATGTCTGATTAATATGCCTAGACTTCGTTTCGTACATTCGACACACTGAGATAGCCTTCCTTCCATCTTTTAATCTGCTTGTGTTTCCCCAGCCCTGTTTTAAAAGGCATGAGCTTGATTTGCATTTACATTGTCAGACACAGTGCACACAGAACAAGAGTTTCAAATGTGTTAGTTTCACACACAGGGAGAAGGCAATCACAGCATGTGATAGGGCAGTACAAGGCAGTGAGACAGGAAGTGAAGTCAGTACAAGGCAGTGAGACAGGAAGTGAACTCAGTACAAGGCAGTGAGACAGGAAGTGAAGTCAGTACAAGGCAGTGAGACAGGAAGTGAACTCAGTACAAGGCAGTGAGACAGGAAGTGAAGTCAGTACAAGGCAGTGAGACAGGAAGTGAACTCGGTACATGGCCGTGAGACAGGAAGTAAACTCCTGTGTGTGGTTCCGCTTCCTTAGACTACAGTGGATTTGGCATTCACACACTGTATAATAAATCTCCAACAGTCAGTGGTCTATTTTCCTTCGCAGATTGTATTATAGTAATCTGAACTGACGGATTCCTGCTTTCAGATGCGCTGACATTTTGTATTCAACTCCCATTTTGAATTACCCTCCCCTATACGCTGTATCAGTGTAATTATTTTTATTACATAGTGAAAATTACTTTCTGAAAACTGGATTCCAGCTACACAGACGTCTCTTATGTCTGCCTCTGTGAACCGTACAGACAGCGAGACAGCTCCTCTCCTCCTGCCTCTCTTCCCTCCTCTCCTCCTGCCTCTCTTCCCTCCTCTCCTCCTGCCTCTCTTCCCTCCTCTCCCCCCGACTCTCTTCCCTCCTCTCCTCCTGCCTCTCTTCCCTCCTCTCCTCCTGCCTCTCTTCCCTCCTCTCCTCCTGCCTCTCTTCCCTCCTCTCCTCCTGCCTCTCTTCCCTCCTCTCCCCCGACTCTCTTCCCTCCTCTCCTCCTGCCTCTCTTCCCTCCTCTCCTCCTGCCTCTCTTCCCTCCTCTTTCTTCAAGCCTCCCCCTCCTCTTCTCCTCTCCTCCTGCCTCTCCCTCCTGCCTCTCTCCTCTCCTCCTGCCTCTCCCTCCTGCCTCTCTCCTCTTCTCCTGCCTCTCCCTCTTGCCTCTCCTCCTCTTCTCCTCTCCTCCTGCCTCTCTCTTTCTCCTCTCCTCCTCCTCCTCTCCAGGGGAATTCACATATCCTGCCTCCATGGCATGTACTGAGGTGGCGGGCGAGTGGCTAAGCTGGCGCAGAGCGCTGTTTTCATCGACCAGATGAGAGACGGCCCACGCCCGTGTAGACTCCAGCCGCGAGTCGAGCAGATAGAGATATTTCAGAACCAACAACTAAACCGAGATTAGCACACAGCACTGTGGACCTTGGTGGTCACGTGTTAATAACAGGCTGCCAGTAAGGAATTATTTATCTATGATGTTGGCTGTAAGCTGTTTTAACGTTGGGTTCATTCGTGTTTTTGACTTTTCCTGAGCCCCCCACATCCACACTGATGAACTGCTGTTTATGTTGCTAACGTGTAGAGATAGGAGGTCTTTTCAAAATTGTGTCCGAATTAATACTATACAGTAAATATGAGAGAGAGAGAGAGAGAGAGGTCTTTAGGAGAAAAGATATGAGGTATTTTCAGAATTGTGTCCGAACCTAATAATTACTATACAGTAAATGAGAGAGAGAGGAGAGAGAGAGAGAGAGAGAGAGAGAGAGAGAGAGAGAGAGAGAGGAGAGAGAGAGAGCGAGAGGTAGAGTAGAGATGGGGAATATATAAATAAACAGTATTAATATGTTCTGTTCTCTTTGTCACAGGCCTTTCAGCTACTGGCTGAACTACATCCTCTCCATCATGTACTGCAGCGAAAACAACCACATCGGCTCCTACGCGGAGGAGACGCGGACCTGCTCCTGCCCCTTCGCCCACCCGACCTGCCAGGGGGTGCTGCCCTGCTCTGTGGGCGAGGGCACCGCCTGCGCCTCCTGCTCCTACGAGAACCGCTCGCGCTGCGCCACCTGCAACCCCGGCTACATGCTCAGCCAGGGCCTGTGTCGCAACGAGGTGCCCGACTCCACCGACCACTACATCGGCTTCGAGACGGACCTGCAGGACCTGGAGCTGCGCTACCTGCTGCAGAAGAGGGACGGCCGCATCGGCGTCCACGGCATCTTCGTCAGCAACGACGTGCGCCTCAACAGCTGGTTCGACCCGTCGTGGCGGAAGCGGATGCTGCTGACGCTCAAGAGCAACAAGTACAAGTCCAGCCACGTCCACATGCTGCTGGGCGTGTCCATGCAGGTGTGCCTCACCAAGAACAGCACCCTGGAGCCCGTGCTGTCCGTGTACATCAACCCGTTCGGGGGCAGCCACTCGGAGAGCTGGATCATGCCCATCGACCAGGACGACTACCCGGACTGGGAGAGGACTAAACTGGACATCCCCCTGGACTGTTACAACTGGACGTTGACTTTGGGGAACAAGTGGAAGACGTTTTTCGAGACGGTCCACTTTTACCTGCGGAGTCGCATCAAGGCTCCCTCGACCAATGGGAACGGTTCGGTGTACTACGAGCCGCTGGAGTTCCTGGAGCCTGGGAGGAACCTGGGCTACATGAAGATCAACAGCATCCAGGTGTTTGGCTACAGCATGCACTTTGACCCGGAAGCCATCCAGGACCTGATCCTGCAGCTGGACTACCCGTACACCCAGGGCTCCCAGGACTCGGCCCTGCTGCAGCTGCTGGAGATCAGGGACCGAGTCAACCGGCTGTCCCCTCCGGGGCCCCAGAGGCTGGACCTGTTCTCCTGCCTCCTGCGGCACAGGCTCAAACTGTCCACCACAGATGTCGTCAGAATCCAGGCAGCTTTGCAGACTTTCAGTGCCAAACAGCCCAACTCAATGGAATACGAGACCACCAAATTATGTAGCTAGTAAGGGGGCCCCGGCGTCCAGCTTCACACATGTTTTGCTCTCTCGCGCGGACTTGATTCAAGTTGAGAGCGTTTCCGGAGGGGGCGGGGATGGTTGGGGGGGTGGCAACTTTGTGCGTTGGGATTCCTGTACAATTAGCTTTCATGCATTTTGTAGAACATGATGAAGTATAAGTGCCGTTTGACGGTAATTTTGGTCTACTCTCTCTAGGTTAATAACACTGATCCTTCGCTCAGTCCCTGTTATGAACATCAATATTGTATCATCTCGGATACGCTGCCTGTTTTCTTGATGAAGTCTCAGCCAGTCTGGAGGATTGCCAGCATGTCTCCTTTTAGAGGTCCACCACTTAGTTTCTTGCATAACATAGAGAATATGCTTTTGTGTTCACCATGTTAATTTAACTGCACTCGTCACGCCGTGAATCCGATCAATTGGAAGGTCATGCTCTCTATTTTTCAGACGTCTGAACTAGCCTACGGATTATTATTTTTTACTTTTTTTGTACAATTAGAGATACTACTTCAATTGTTCCGAAATAGAACAGCGTGATCACAATGGCTATGTACTGGGTCAATTATGTTACATGTGCTTTTATTTTTATAATACAATCGTTTGTGAAAAGTTAGAAAACAATGTCTATAAAATGTATATAACAGTGTGAATTTGTAAGATACACTAAATAAAAATCATTTTTATGTGCTGTCTGTAAATATGTAACAGTGTACTATATAAATACCTTACATCATTTAAAAATAGATTTGAGCTGTTTATTGTCATATCTATATTTAATCATCATGAATACTTCTCAAACTAAACTGGATTAACCCTCAAACTAAACTATAGAATGTCTGACAACTCAAATAAATACAGCATTAAAAAGAGATGGTGAGATCTTGGTGAGTGCGATTGAGACAATGGCTGTATGCACAATTAGCTTGCATGCACAAAATGAAATAAGAGATTACAAAAAAAAGAACATTCAAATTCTACCATTAAAGGCATTAAGTCTCTTTTAGAAAGTACCACGGTGACATGCTACCCAGACATCATCTTCGTAAGAGACTTTGTTTTCAGTCCTTCAGTGCATTAGATGGATTTTATCTTCCATCTGTAATTTAAAAGCACGACTTCCCATCCAGACATTCTCTGGAACGTTTCCTTGAGTGAACCGTGCAATTCATCTTTGTAAGAGGTTTCGACAACAGCCAACACTGCCTGACAACAGAATAATACATTAAAGCTAAAGGAAAGCCTAGAGCATGTCGCGCCGGTGTGTTTGGCATAAAATAGCCGGTGAACTTGTTCTTCAGCTAATGACTTTTCCCCTTGGATATCCTTGAAAGCGATCCAGACAGTTCACCCCAGGATACTAGCTGTGAAATAACACAGAGTGGCATTGGAGAAACTTTTGATGGTCACTAAGAAATAACTTTATTCAGGTGATTGCGCCGCTAACCTCCTCCTTCCTCCTTTCAGTCATTTCAAACGGCAGGTTTTGTGTCTGTCAACGCAGGGACGCATCATTCCAAACTAAGCATCGCAGCGAAATGACATGCTTAATGAGATTACCGATAAATGAAAGCGTTGGGAATGCCTCACACGCCGATGTGGGTGAAATGTCTTTGCACCGCGCACGGAGCCCAGTCACTGAGCCGCACGCTTTACAGAGAATTCCGATAATCCCATTATCAAGGGGTAGGTGTATTCATTAGCAAGAGTGACGTGCGCATACAGTATGCGATCAGGTCTCCCTGCCCTTCCCAGCGATCCAAGAGCAGCGGGCAGGAATGAGCCGAACACGGCTTCATAGTGGGTCAGTGAGGTCTACCAAATCTAGTTTGCGATGACAGAAAGAGAATCACCTGGCTTCGGCGCGCTCTGTCTTTTACATTTACCTTGATGGATGACTGCAGGAGACAGAGAGACAGGCACCACATCAAAGCCCATTATCTCAGACGCTCTCTCCCCGGCTCGCCGTCTGTTGCGATCGGAGGAGTGCTATGTCTCACTCTGGGCCTTTGAAATAAGGCTGTTTCACCTGAGGTTGCTGCGGAGTTCCTCCATTCCCTCAGTGGAAGCGGAGACCAGGCAGAGGCTGAGGCCAGGGAGAGGCCAGGGGGTGGAGGCTGGGCAGAAGCCAGGGAGAGGCTGGGTGGAGGTCGGGTGAAGGCTGGGTCGAAAGTAGAGGCCGGATGGAGGCTGAGTGGAAGCTGGGTGGAGGTCAGGTAGAGGCGGAGACGAGGCTGGGTTGAGGGTGGAGGCCGGATGGAGGCTGGGTGGAAGTTGGGCGGAGGACAGGTAGAGGTCAGGCAGAGGCCATGTTGAGGCTGTGGGGAGGCCGGGTAGAGGCTGGACGGAGCTAGTCACTAAATAAGCTTCCATCTGTTCCTCAGACTTCCATTCTCGTGTAATAACAGCCTGGTGACAACTGATGGCTGTGCTTTTCAATCCGTCCAGCAGCTCCAAGCTCCACTGCCCAGTCCCCCAGCAGAGACGCAAGTGACAAACAACCGAACGCTGTGAGCTGTCACAAACAGAGCCTTGTGACTTCCTGTGCCCCTTTCGACTTATTTAAAAGCGACTGTTGTGAGGTCTGGTTTCGAAAATGTGCTCGGAAAAGATCACGAGCCTTCCTTCATTTCTTTGCCATGCTGCAGTGATCAACTGCAACATTACAAATAATAATAATAATTGTAAAAAGAAAGGAATGTTCCTGTCTGTGCGTTATACGTTTGTGTTGTTCAGCCTTTGTTTTGCCTCCTCAGATCAGTTTTAGGAAGTGCTCCCAACAGAATAATCTGTGTATCCTTCCCCAACATGATCTTCATAGTTCACCACACAACAGCGATCCGGAACAATCCTCCAACGTAACACCTCCGCCCCCCCCCCCCCCCCCCCGCCCGACGCGAAAAAAGTAATACCAGAACTCGTATAAGACTTAATAGTGTCACTAAAACATTACGTTCATGCATGAAAGTGAAATAGCACTGACGAAGTCGGTGGGTGAAGGTGACATTATTACAAGTCTCATTCCTCTGAGGCTACGTTCCCAGAGAGACGGTACAGTAGATGTGTGGTCAGGCAAGGTGTCCCTGCAGTAAAGACCCATCTCTTCCTAGACAGACTCGCTCACGTGCTCGTAGACTTTCACAAGGTCTGCGGGTGGAACAGTTTGGGAGGTAATTGACATTCCCCTGGCCTACCTACGATGTACTTGAGCTGAATATTTTGAGTACAAATGTTTAGGTGCATAAATTACATTTATGCACATTAGGTTTGGCTGCCAGAGGGGGTAAGTGAAACTAATTTAGTGGCAATAAAACTAAATTAATGGAGTACAGGCTTCGGAGCACATAAAGACCTAATTCCTACTGAAAGTAGCATTAACATGGAGAGTATGTAATTGTGAAAAGGGGCCTATAAAAATAGTGATTTGGTTGGCCAATTATAAATCACTCACTCAAGTTCCAATCAAGCGTGATATTTCTGTCGGATCAGAAGAGGCAACGATTGTGTGAAATCATCTTTTCCTCCCCGAAATACGTTTTGATAATGAGAAAGAGATTTCTTTCTCGAGTTTCTCATGATGTTATTGAACTTTTGCGACTTTGGTAGCAGTTTAGAGTACCGTGTCTCAGGGGCCCCCAGGCTGTTTCCCAGGTTCTTAGCTTGCGTAAAGACGCTCGGTCCACCTGGAAGCGAAACTGTCACGAGGTGATGGAACACCGAGCACGCAAGCGTCTCTCCCCTCTCCACTTTCTTTTATTAATAAAACGAAAGACCAACAAAAAAGAAACATGAAGAACACATCAGCACTCCAAGAAAAAAAATGAATCTAGAGACACGACTAGAACGCAATGGCCCTTATTTTTCAACTCAACCAAACATACTTTCCCCGTGTTCCCTGTCCCCAACACTGAACTCTACAGCTTGCCCTATCGCCCAACCTACTTACGCATGCCGAAAAAGAATATTTGTGCCCATTTCTGTTCCATTTGCTTATGATAAGAGGGAAAGCCAAGCTTTCCTCGGGGGAGCAGAGAGTCTCATTTGAAAAATCGCCCGGACGTGCTCATAGGTTGCCAACCTCCATTTTTGATGCAGTGGCTCATTTTGAGCGCGTCCTCAGAGCAGCGACACACACCCACAAGAGGCCTGGCCACGTTACCAAGGCAATTATCAGGGCCTTCTCCAACACCTGCCCACTCCTCCCCCCGACTGTGTCTAGGCTACACTCACGGGCAAGGTGCAATTAAAGTGGACATTACGTTTTCCTTTTCTTTTTTGGGAGTGCCCACGAGAGCTGGGCTGCGGGACGCTAACTGTGTATTAGCATCCGGGAAGGAACCACACACAAGGTCCTGCATGTGGCTGTGATTCCGTTTGTTACATTAGATTGGACTCGACCGTCCGCTGTGGGAGAAATGTGTTTGCGACGTCAGGTACCGCTTGCCCCCCCCCCCCCACACACACATACACCACACACACACACAAGCAGGCGGAACTGTTCGTGTTGGAGCACAGAAAAAAAGTGGATGCAGTAGCTAGCACGTTAGATGTGAACGCAGCAAAGGGACCTGGGAGATAAAGAACTACCGAGCATGACTAGGGATTTACATTTAGCAGACGCTCTTATCCAGAGCGACTTAGAGTAAGTACAGGGACATTTCTCCCCGAGGCAAGTAGGGTGAAGTGCCTTGCCCGAGGACACAACGTCATTCGAACCAACAACCTTCTGATTACTAGCCCGACTCCCTAACCGCTCAGCCATCTGACCCCCCACTGATTCACGTCATCACATCATCCTGACACCAACCGCTGCACCTCATCATCTGACTCAGAACGTCTCCTTCTGGTCGTGCATGAAGCATTTACTCGAGTCCAAATGATTCCAGAGATGAGGGTGGATAATGGGAGAAAGGAATAGACGTGAGAGATGACTAGCATTTTCCAGGACCCATAAAAGGATGCGTTCTCAGAATGTTGGAAGCTTTCCAGAGATACCAGTGTGTCCCGGGCACGGTCCCCTGTCGCCCTGAGTCACAACAACCTTGACCGGCCTGGACGACATCGCTTTAATTGTGTTTGAAGTGGAGGAGGCACCACAAAGCACACTGGGCTTAATCCAGTGCGATGAGATGTTGCTGTATGAAAACTCAATACCCCAGTCTGCCTCCCTGAGGGACTGGCAGGCAAGTACAGTGTTGAGAGAAAATAATTGTTTGTTTCGTACGCTGGCGCTCCTCGAAGAGCCGAACGCGGCCGATGAGGTGGAGACGGGATCTTCTGACAGCCTCCGCGGCCTCCGCGTTTTGCGGCGGCTTTGCGGATTCTCCTGCGTTCGTGTTCCTTTTCCTGGACTCGCCGTGCCTTTGCCGTGATTGGCAGTTGGCACTGCGAGGTGCAGCCACTGACTCCAAACAGAGTGACACCGTGCTGTTTGTCACGGAGCACCCCCGTAGTCATCAGACCCAGGTCTCAGAGTCCTTCAGGGCACTGGCTCATTTTTAATGGCTTTCCACTCAGGTTCGCTCTCAGGCTCTTCCTGTCTCTGTCTCCTCTCTCTCCTCTCCCTCTCCCTCTCCCTCTCCCTCTCCCTCTCCCTCTCTCTCTCTCTCTCTCTCTCTCTCTCTCTCTCTCTCTCTCTCTCTCTCTCTCTCTCTCTCTCTCTCTCTCTCTCTCTCTCTCTCTCTCTCTCTCTCTCGCTCTCGCTCTCCTCTCTCTCTCTCTCTCTCGCTCTCTCCCTCTCCCTCTCCCTCTCTCTCTCTCTCTCTCTCTCCTCTCTCTCTCTCTCTCTCTCTCTCTCGCCCACTCTTTTCCTCCCTCCCACTCTCGTTGCTTCTCCCTTTATCTTCCTCTCTCTCTCTCTCTCTCTCTCTCTCTCCCTCTCTCCTAACCTCTTACCATCTCCTTTCCCACTCTTTGCATTTGTCTCTTCTCTCTCTCTCGCTCTCTCTCGCTCCCACTCTCTCTCTCCCACCTTTTTCTTACCTCTCTCTCTCACCCACTCCCGGTCCCTCTCCGTTTCCTTTATATATGTTGTGACTCACGGGCACTCCCTCATTATTCGCTCCCTGATACCTGCCAGTGTTAATGAGTAGAGGGACTGGAGTTGGGTGTAGGAGCGCCTGGATTAATGGGTGTGCTTCGGCGGGGGAAGTTTGGGAATAGTGTGTGCTCTCACAGTTCATTACTGTGGATATATGACATTTTGGAGCGTAGAGACACGGCTTAATGATACAGCATGATAAACATTCGAGACTGCTCTGGGAAGCGCTTGAGAACGTTGGAGCCGAGGAGGGATGTCAATAACGACGGGTCTTTTTTTTCTTCTTCTTCACGCTGTTATATTTGTGTTGCGTAACATGGCCCTTGTCCACCTCTTCATGAATTGATCAAGAGCACCTTTGGTGATAAAAGTACAGAGTATCTATCTTGACTGAGAATCCATTCGGTTTTTGTTTTGTTTGCCTGTAGGGTGCAATTCTGAATGCATTAGCATTGATTCATTCAAGCAAACAGAGACTGGATAAAAAAGGGTTTGCAGAAATGCGTTCATTGATCTTCCCTGGAACTTGACAGTATAAAAAAAAGAGACATTTCTCACTTGATGCATTTGGATTCTTGCACGAGAAGGCCATGTTTCGACCACACTGGGTCTCACCTTATCAAAGAGTCAGCAAACCAACCCTGAATCCTCAAAAAAACCCAGCTCTCTTTTGGGGACAGAACACGCCGTCTGGAAGCAGGACATTCAGTATTTATCACTCCTCAAATGAGCAGCGTCAACGCGCAGGCGCGCAGCACTGCACAACAGCTACGTCACTCTAACAACCTGTGCCACAAAGACCTATATTGGAGCAAGAGACAAATTATCCTTTGATTTGAAATGGACCGTTTCCTTAAATACCTGCATTCCTAACGAGCCCCCCCCCCACACACACCCCCCTACTTGTCTCTGTATTAGCGTCCAGGGACACGGTGGCGAGTCGTCCGGCTGCCTGGCTTGCTGAGTGATTAACTAAAGCTTGAGGCTGACAGGCCTACCCCTGTGGAGGCAGGTGGGGGACTAATGTAGGCCTCTGTTTAACAAGGCCGGGGGAGGGAAGAGAGAGAGGGGGGAGGGAGGGAGGGAGAGGGAGAGAGGGAGAGGGAGGGGGAGAGGGAGTTATATAGAGGGAGCGAGGGAGACGATGGAGCCGGAGGGGAAGGGGTTGGTGGAAGGCAGGGAGTGAGACGGAGAGGAGGGGATGGAGACGGCCGTGCGTTTGGAGGAGTCGGAGGAGATGTGACAAGCTAGTTGCGCGGGAGAGGCTTCCGTGCGAGGCTGCAGTGGGGGGTGAGGACCAGGACGGGGGCCCCTTGACTACCGCTGTAGCCTGACAGACGAGCTCCTGGTTGACGGCCCACGTCTCAGGTGCTGCAGCGGAGGCAGGACGGGATGTTTGTCAGCCGTTTCTGTGCCAGTCTGCTCTCCTTCCCCTGCACAGCCACGCTAGGAACAGGCACGGTTAGATCTTTTTTCCAGGGTGCACATCGAAACGCTTAAGCTCGTTATTGTTTTCCATGGCTAAGATG
Organism: Thaleichthys pacificus; assembly: GCA_023658055.1. Taxonomy (NCBI): domain Eukaryota; kingdom Metazoa; phylum Chordata; class Actinopteri; order Osmeriformes; family Osmeridae; genus Thaleichthys; species Thaleichthys pacificus. The sequence goes on from CM042859.1 coordinate 3,473,689, forward strand.
GATGTTGTTTCCAGCAAGTTGACAGTTAGGGTTGGGATTTAACAAGGTGCTGAGTATTACCAAGTGCTGAGTATAGCTTTTTTTGACTGATTTTCTGTGTGAACAGGAAATTAAGTGTCAATAAATAATTACATATATATATATATATATTTAGCGATTCCTTAAAACTAGGGATACAATCAGTGTGGATCTGTTCCAAACACAGTCGTTTTTTCCGATGAACACTTTTCAGAAACACCCTCTCAGCTAAGTTATTTCAATTATCACAATGTGTCTATTTAGAGACAGGTGTGAAAGACTGAAAGAAATCAATTCAGGAGGATAAATCGTACTATTCTTAGGACGCTTGTTTAACTAATGTCAGCTTTGTCTACCAAAAGTAAATTGGCCTACCATTAATTTAATAGAGCTGACTTTCCCATTCCGCATGTTGAATTAAAATTAAAATAACTCTACGAAGAAACTGCCTTAGACAAAAAGAATATGCAGCACACTGAGATGAATTGGTAGCTTGATAGATGAAGATCCATTTTGTATCGATCTAGCAAATGAATCCAAAGCGACGTACAAATAGTGCAAATAGAAACAATAAAAAAGGATCACTAATGCATGGTCTACAGTATTTTAGCGGTTAAATTAAACACAGTCTGTATTTCCAAGCCATACTGCTGAAACCAAGTAACCGCATCTCAGCTACCAGACACAGTAAACGAGCTAGCAGACAAGTGCTTCTGACACTAGGGTCCTGAATTAATGGGGTTTACATTTACATTTAGTCATTTAGCAGACGCTCTTATCCAGAGCGACTTACAGTAAGTACAGGGACATTCCCCCTGAGGCAAGTAGGGTGAAGTGCCTTGCCCAAGGACACAACATCATTTGGCACGGCTGGGAATCGAACTGGCAACCTTCAGATTACTAGCCCGACTCCCTCACCGCTCAGCCATCTGACTCCCTATTTTTGGTTTGTTGTGTCGCTGTGTAGACTGAATCCAAACCTTAATGTGACTTCAGCACATCCTCACCTGGCTGTACCATGATGGTCACTGCAACTAGGTCGTTTGGTCTGACTGAAGGGGTTAACCAAAAAATGGACAAAATGCTGATATCCCCCGTGGTCAAATGTCAAATTGGGAGGGGGGTTAGTTTGGGTATGATTATGACACCTCATTAAGTTTGATCTGTTTCTACAGTATATCTGCAGTAGGGAGTCAGGTGGCTGAGCGGTGAGGGAGTCGGGCTAGTAACCAGAAGGTCGCTGGTTCGATTCCCGGTCGTGTCAAATGACGTTGTGTTCTTGGGCAAGGCACTTCACCCTACTTGCCTCGGGGGGAATGTCCCTGTACTTACTGTAAGTCGCTCTGGATAAGAGCGTCTGCTAAATGACTAAAGTCATGACTAATGACTAAATGTAAATGTAAATATATACTCACTGCATACACAGTGCATACACACTGTCATTCGGATATATTCCATCGCTGCATCTCTTCCTTTTTCTCAAACTTGAGATATAAAAATAAATAAAATCAAATGTTCCAACAAGAAATGTTCGGCTCAGCATTTTGTCACCCCATTAGCACATTCCCTGGTGCTGTCACCAAACCGGGAGCTCCGGCAGTGACACACTGACATGTTGTAGAGCCAGTGGGTTTGTTGTTGCTCGGTTGGGAGAAGGTCAGATTAAACTGATATTCCAGACTAAGGGACAGGTTAGCTCACTAGCTATGCGGAGCCATTTCACTCTCCAAAATATATGGTTTTACTGCCACTAGTTGGAAAGACATACTATTGTGTGCACAAGGATGACAGCCTTGTGGGACTTGCCAGTAGACAGTGAAGAGACTTTAAGGAGTTATCATATGCATATATATATATATGGTATAAGAATATATATGGTATATATGCATGCATTTCTACTGTCATTAGATGAGATGAGATATACATACATCTTTACATTTACATTTATTCATTTAGCAGACGCTTTCATTCAAAGCGACTTCCAAGAGAGAGCTTTACAAAGTGCATAGGTCACTGATAACAACAAGATAGCCCCAAAAACATTGCGGGTAGCCAAAACATGAAGCACATATTGTGAACAACCATAACAAGTGCCAAAGGGAAGAACCACAAGAGCATGTAGTTAAACAAGTTACAATGAAACAACATGAATCGCTATAAGTGCAAGTGTACCTGTAGAAAAAGAATCTGGCAGTTACAATACCCCAGAGAAAGAAACATAAACAGGTAGAATTATCGCCTGGACTCATCGAATCTACCCCCCTCCCCCCCCCCACCCGAGAGAAAAGAAAAGAGAAGCGAATGCAGAAATCACCCTTGCTTTGTTTCTGCTGTTCAGTCGTGACCCACTTTGTACACCCGGAGCCACTTGAACTGACTGTTGTTTGTTTTACTCGCGGTGTTTGTTTTATTGTTGGTCGAGGAGCTCGCAAACTCACACACTTCCCAGTTCTTTTCGATTGCTCTCTAGATCTGTTCCCCTACCTCTCCACCCCCCCCCACCCCCACACACACACTATTCTGCTCTCCCTGCTTAAAATGCAATCAGCAATTCTCCTTTTTCTGCTCAGAAACAAGAACTGTACCGGCAAGGAGCAACAACTTCAGAAAACGCCTTGTGGGAGCTGCTCAGAGGAGGGTGTGGAGCCGATGGCGGGCTCACCAGAGGGGATCAAAATACTGCAACCTGTCACTTTCCATCGCTGACGTTCTCCCCGCAATGGGCTTTGAAGTCCCCTCAGAAGTGTTAAATCACAGTTAATTAGCATAATAGACACGTTAACGGAGGCAACCGGCACGTATCACAACACGCAAACAAGGATAGGCAGGAAGGGGAAAAAATGAAGGTGTCGAGGCGAGAGAGAGAGAGAGAGAGAGAGAGAGAGAGAGAGAGAGAGAGAGAGAGAGAGAGAGAGAGAGAGAGAGAGAGAGAGAGAGAGAGAGAGAGAGAGAGGAGAGAGGAGAGGAGAGGAGAGGAGAGGAGAGGGAGAGAGGGAGAGAGGAGAGAGGAGAGAGGAGAGAGAGAGAGAGGAGAGGGAGAGGAGAGGAGAGGAGAGGAGAGGGGAGAGGGGAGAGAGAGAGAGAGAATCTCACAACCATAGAAGTGTGTGGCTATGCGTTGGTACTGTGGAATATTCATTACAAAAACACCTACATCTAAACTGCTTCGAGAGAGAGAGAGGTGTTTTTTTCCTCCGGGCTTCACCACATCAATGGTTGTGCCCCGTACAAAGACTGACATATATGCCTTCACACAATGCAGCCAATTATTTTTCCCTTCCTGAAAAAAAGCGCTGCCGTGCTGATTCTCAAATACTAACACATTCAGCATACAGCCTTTGATGAGTGATTTCCCCAACTTCACTTAAAGTAACTCTGGGCATGAAAAATGGGGCCCTCTTTTGTGTTTGAGATTCCACAATCCACTCACAATCCACTTAATCCATCCATGCATTATGCTCTGGTACATTTAGCACGGATAAATTCAAAGAACAATTCTGCCTGTTTACTATTCCCTCTACCCCTTGCAGAGGGGAATACCTGGAAGTGAAATATGCAAAGTAGAAGTTATGTTTCAAAAAATATAATAAGAAAGTGTATGGTTCAAAGACCGTAGAAGATGAGGAGTGACAAAATGGAGACAGCACTCTGAAGAAGCCGGTTTCTTCCCTCACTCTGTGAACGTGTTCAATACAAAAGTGCTGGTACACATCGAAAACACCGTTCGTCAACACAAATACCTCCGAATTACCCTCCTCAACAAGCCATGCTTAACACAGTTAAACAGTGACACGCACACACCAGTGAAAGCGAAGCCCCTTGAGCGCCGCGCTGTGTTTCAACCTCTTGAACATAATCAGGGGCCGGGGAATGAGCCTGACTAATCACCTCTCCGGTGGAGGGTCCTTGAGAAGACATCATCGTTAGTTGATTTGTTTAGGCTGAGCCACATCGCCGTCGCTGTGAAATGGGCCCCCCTCCAGAACCGGGACGTCTCATCTCTCGACGTCTCTCTGCAGTATATCACTTTTTTTGCCTCTTTTCTCGCGCTCTCTCTCTCTCTCTTCGGTCTCTCTCTCCCGTCTCTCTCTCCTGGCCCTCTCCTCTCTCTCGACGGCTCTCTCCCTTCTCTCCGGGTCTCTTTTCGATCTCCCTTCATCTCTCTTCGCGGCAGTCTTTGTTGACGTCGGGCCGTTTAATTCATGATACATGCTTAGCACGCGGGCACCAATGCACACGCAGTACACGTGCTGTTCTGTAATGATTCGCCGTCCAACATACGGTGTTTGCGGAGACGATACTCTGTTAGCGTGACTCGTGATTGATATCACAGAGGTAACGTTCAAATGTGGCCTGAGACCGCGCTGGAACATATCTCCATGCTCAGCTCCTAAAACACATTTGTCGTTCCTGACTTAGATCAAAGACACGGCACAGCTTCAGTCCTTGTGTTCGCAAATGCATTTAAGCATCGTCAACAAGGCATTGTTGTCTGTGAATATTCCCTTCTTTCCGTGACTGTGAAGACAAGGCTAAAGAGAGCCAGTATACCGGCAGCCAAGACTGAACAATTAGAGGTGGAAAACAATGACAAGCTGTCTTTGTGTTCCCCGCACCTTCTCTGCACAGCGTGAGACACTGACTGGCTGGTTTAGTCGAACTAAATGTGGAATTTGTGGAGTCTTTAAATGAGTACGTCGGGGAGGCAGAGTTTGTGTCCCGCTGTGTGGCTTCCAATCCTCCTTGTTAAGACATTGTAAGCTTTTGTACATGGCGAGCAGGTGCTGAATATTTATGAGTTGTTTAAAAACCAAGTGGACTCGACTCCTGAAACTATACTTTGCATAAGAGGATGAACGCTCATTAGTTTGACTCGAAATCGAGGCCCACTCGACAGGATTTCCGAATAGACACACGTCACATCTCGACGGACAGAACGTGGCGCCCTGGTGTCATCCCGCACTGCAGAGAGACGACTGAGATAATGGGAGGAGGCCTGGACACAGCAGTCATCTCACCGCTGAAGAGGCTTTTCAAAGAGCCCCGGCACAGTCGCCTATGGTTCAGCTCCTGGTCGCTACCACTCACTTCGTCAATCTTCTCACCCGTCCCCCTCGAGGAAAAGAAGAGGCGGTTCCCGGCTCGTTCCATTGATGGTCTACGATGACATCGTCAGCATGAGAGGAAGAGAGGACAGACTGGGAGAAAAGGGGAGAGCGAGGGAGTTAGGGGAGAGAGGGAGAGAGAGAGAGAGAGAGAGAGAGAGAGAGAGAGAGAGAGAGAGAGAGAGAGAGAGAGAGGGAGAGGGAGAGGGAGAGGAGAGGGAGAGGGAGAGGGAGAGGGAGAGGGAGAGAGAGGGAGAGAGCCACCTCTCTGATCTCAGTCTTTTGAGTCATTTCTATAATGGGTGCCAGTCTTTTTAGCAGCCTGAATGAATTGCGGTACGAGATTTGACAAGTCAATAATGGGCCCCCTACCAAAAGATAAGGTTCGACCGAAAAATAAATGAACTGACATGGATGCTTTGAAATGTGACGGGGTGGCATTTTTCACGTGTTCCATCAAAGCTGGGTCATGAATACTGTCACAAAACAGCCATTTAGTCCAGTTATTCAAAGCCGCTCATCATCTTCTAAGGTAACCTTTCCCTCTGGAACGCACACCGTTATGTTTCTTTGGTTTATGATTTCTTTTCTTGCCTTGCAAGCAGTTGAAAGCAGTTTCTAGACATTCATCGTTAGGTCAGACACAATACAAGTTCTAACCCCCAGGCTAGCTTGGAAATGAGTACCGGAGGAGGTCACAAGGGTTACGTCATTCAGCTTTTCATGGTCATTGTGTCCGCATTTACAGCATGCTTTTGTACAGGAGGGATGTAAATAAAATGAAATGACATGATTGCAGACAAAAACAAACACGATGGCACAGCAGCCATAATAAGCGTTACAATAACGACACCGCTCAGACGCAGATAGCGATCTCTTACCATCATTCTCTATCCGACGTACAGAGTCATACATATTTAACAGGAATTAAATTAGCAACGAATTGGGCTATTTACCAATCATTTGTGTCTCGAAGAATTATTACAAAGCACTAAACACAACGTACCTCGCGAGAGACGCTGTCCTCGGGGGCCTAATTATTGTAAACAATGTACTGTATTGAAACATTTCCTTTTCACTCTGCTTTGTGGAGCACAGCTTTGGGGAATGCATCCCCAAGACCCCCAGCCTCCACCGCGCTACCGTTTGGAGCAGCCGTTGTTTTCCTGATAGATCACAACCGTGAATAGTACAGAAACCATATGAACCCACCGCTAAGTTGCTTTCATCCCTTTTTGAACGACCTAACGTATTGAATTTAACTAGGGCAACCAACACTAGCACAGCTGTTGCTGAGTCTTAAATACATTACTGGATGAATGTACAATCTGTGATTCATGCGGTTGTCAGTCTGGATGTGCACTTAGTGCCACTAAGTTGCTTCATGTGCACACATGGCACGGATAGTTTAGTTGTTTGTTAAAGGGTCTGGATCCACTGGTCCAAGTTATGAAAGATTTTGATTGATATAACTTGACAGCCAGTGCAACATTTCCGTGGTCCGCTCATTTCACGAGATAATTAAGTAAAACAAACATGGCGTCAAGACATAATCTGTCAAGCCTACCTCCAAACAACACACAGAACACGCACTCCCTCCTCCAAATGACCAAAAAGTCATTAATTGCTCCAACACCCCCTGGGATCAGAGACAGGGAGCAGAGATGACAGGAAAATGAAATTCCTGAGAGGCTGTCTGCTCTTGTTTGCAGTGTTGTTGTGTACCCTGTAATGAAAATCCCTGAATTGGAGCTAAATTGAAGAAAAGTAATTCATTTCTGTCCTGTGGCCGGATGAGCCATCACACTTTATTAGGGTCATATATCTCAGAGATGCTGAGCTTGATCAAAAACCAATCCTGTTTCAGAACTTGACAAGAGACAAGTCACTCAAAATCAACTCGACATGGAAATCTAAGTGAAAGATCATTTCAATCTCAAAGGCTGAGAAAGAAATCTAACCCAAAGGGCGGTTAAAGCCTTTATAAAGGTACAATAAAACCCAATTGGGTCTTTTAGTGACTTAACTGTGCCGTAGTAGATTTGTTGGCCATTTCACCTAGTTCTATTTAGGGATTTGCCAGTTGTTGTAGGTTTAGGAGTTGACAATGTTCCGCTAGAACAATCTTAACTGAATAATTATGTTTGGTAGTGGGAACACTGTTGCTTGGAAAGGTCAGACAGAAAGGAGAGACTGTCAAACAACTGGAGTGCAACACCCACCTCTAACCACAACGCAAGCCACTAGCAGAAAAATGACTCGTGGAGCTTTCACAGGTCGCTAATCCACTGTTACCTGGAGAAACGGACGGAGAGTGAGGATAAGGAACGCTGCACTAGGCTAACTTCACGCGGTCGGTGGGTTTCTTAAATTGCCTGTTGCGTGTGGGGCTGCAAACTTCGAAACACTGGCAAGATTGTCGGGAATAGAGTTATAAGGCCCCTTGTTAGATCCAAGTTTGAAGGTGTTTGTGCTGAAGTTGAATGCCTGTAAAAGCCACAAATGACAGTGAGAGAGACAAACAGTGCAAGATGGAGTTTCAGAAACACAGCAATGGAAAAGAGGGTTCAAAGCAGAGGCGTTGTTAGACATAAAACTCTACTGGGGCACAGGCCCCTATTCATATCTCTTTTTTTTCTTCCAAGCGTGCTGCGCACAATGCACTACTCGGCTATAGAAACTCCCCTTGCTTTACCCACTATACAACAGTTCAGGGACGCAAGTTTGATATCAGCTTTAGCAGAGACATCAATATTTAATGCAAGCGCAGATTTTTTTTTCGCATTCCTTGGAGTGCAAATACTGTTTTAGCTTCATGTAATATTGTTTTGATGTTTTAGTCAAAATAAGATGATCGGTAGGCCTACCCTACCATTTAGAATCTATCTTTAGTTTTGTAATGTTTTCTTAGCCTACCTCAATTCTGACTTGTGTGCAGTCAGACAACTGGACTTCTGTGTGCTGGCTGGAGTGGCTATTTGGCAAGCTCAGAAGAGCGCGCTGACATGGAATTCTGCGTGCATCGGTTTGTGTTTTCGGTTAAACACTTTTACAAGCGTTGATTGGGATACTGCGTTGATTTTTTCCGGGATTATCAATCTAAATTAATGCACTGACTAATAACTTAAATTGTTAAAACTCAGACTTTAGATTTTACTGGGGCACAGCAGATTTATACTGGGCACGTGCCTCAGTAAAAAGGGTCTAATGACGCCGCTGGTTCAAAGCATGAACCTGATGTAAGAGCTAGCAAATCAAAAATAGGTGTTTTTAACAGAGTTCTAATGCTAATATTCATATTCTTTACTCGGGTAGAGAAGACCGTGGAGAAAATATGTCTATGTCACATTTGTGCACGTGTCAGCATATTTGGAGCTCTTGGCAGAGTGGGGACACTTTCACAGTTGGGTTTCATTCCATTATTGGTGCCTCAAACCATGACAAATACTTTTATGTTTAATGCACTGTTTGCTGTTTTCATCAGAGAAGTGAAAGCATTTTTTTCTTGCTTGATGTGCAGTCATCTTTTGACAAACGAATGAATAAAACCACATAGACTGTATGGATTTGCATATTATTTTTATAGCCGATGGAAGAAAAGGTTGATGTTATGCTGTCGTTCCAGAAAGTTACGTTTAACCCTGTGTTGATTCATAACTATGCTGTATGTTTTCCTTGCCTCTTCCTAGTCAACAGTAGATCATATTGCCTTTTCTGGCAGACTGGATCTGCCTCAAGAGCCTCACTGCCTCTGTTAGAAAGCACCGTATAATATTTATTGCCCATTTATTTAAACCATTTCCATGCTGTATGAATAATTGCTCGTGTGTCAACGTGATTTGTGTATGTTTGACGGTCTCAGGAGAAAAGCAGCACTGTAGTTATGCCTGTAAAACATCTCTGTGTTACCGTGGAGTGCTCTTTCCCTAGAGAGTCGTCGTGCACCCCAAAAAAACCCTGTCATTGCTTGAGTTGAGTCGTACGTTCCCGTCCTAGGTATTTATGGCGACGCCGTCTCATTGAGTTTCTTAGCTTTGAGGTGGCTTTCTCATTGTCAAGGAAATATATCTTTCGAAAGACAAATCTTACTTTCTAATATGAGAACTTTTGGAAATCTTAAGATGGCGCAGATCAGTTCTAAGACAACGGCTCACATTTCAAACTGTGTTTCATCCGCTGTGTGACTGGTAAATTCAATTTGATCTGTCGACTGATTCCTTTACACTTGCATTACCAAGCTGAGGTCTGAAATTACTGGCTGATGTGAATACAGATGTAGTCGTCGTAGAGAACATCTAAAAGACATCTGATATCAGATAAAACCCTCAGTTCCTCCTGGTACCAATGTGCGACCTTTTCAGAAGATGTAAAAACACTGCTCTCTTTCTCCTGATAGACGATCACTTAGCTGCATTTGATGCGGAAGAGGCACACGCCAGGTCTGGGTGATGAATCGCACCAGTTCTGGTAGGAACCAATGGGAGGCCATTGGTTGAAAATAAGAACGTGCCCATTTTCAGACTGGGTAATTATCCACGTCTCCAAACCGAAGACGGAAAGGTCAGAACGTGTGTGGAGTTGTCTCAGAACAGCAGGCACCCTGTAATTTCAGGTCCATTATTTCATGGAGAATATTTCTTCGGGACAAATTCATCTCCCCTGTAAAGTAAATTGAATCCACAGAGGGGAGGGTGAAGTCTGAAACAGTGAGTCGTTCGATAGCGTCAGAGCGTCTGAGGTCCCTGTACGGGTGACAGGCTGAGATGCGGGTCAAACCGGAGAGAAATCGAGTTGATGTGCATCCCTAGACCACTTAAAGCAGCATGTTGAAAATGCATCTGGTGTCCTCATTAGAGAGCCATGTCTCACACTCTTCATTCTCAGCTTGATTCTACCCACCAAAACATGTATTTTAACGTCAATTCCAATCTATAACTAACAGTATTCCATATCCTGTTTACAAGAGAAAAGGGACTGATGTATGAGCTTAGATTGACTGCTAGTGTACAGCATAATATCGTCGTACTCCTGCGTGATGGATGGCCATGCCACTTTAGTGCATGATGTATCGACATTACCATATCCTGGTGGATATTGATTAGTTATTGATGAATGAAGTCAGTGCAAACACGCTTCGATAGTGAAGGAAGTCATCATTCAATCCAGCCTCAGGCAGGGATGATTCCCTCGGCCCTATCGATGTCGAGGGGTCTTTTTGACATTCCAGGGCCATGCATCACGTTCCCCCCCCCCCCCCCAACCGTCTTTCTCATAATCTCCTACTAACAGTGGGTCATTTATGTATTCACCTGTTTCAGAAATACCGTTTGAATCAGTCTAATGACAGAAGGAATTCTGAAAGGGGGCGTTGAGAATTCCGCCGAGCGCCGCCACAATATTACTTGACCTTTGAACAGAAATAATTGTGGAATCAGCATATTCAAGTACACCTCTTGGGTTTTTTATTGAGCGTCAGTCAGACAGCGAGCGAGACGCGCATAATCACTCTTCTATTTTTACTTTGGGCAAATACTGCAGCAAAGGGAAGGTAAAGTTTCATTAAAACCAAAATGTCATTACTTTCACTTTCATTTTGTAATCCTTCCTGGAAATATGCCGTAATTTATTTGTTCATATGACATTTATTTAAATTAAGCTCAAAGGGAGTTTGTTCAATCACTCTCAGGAAATACTCAAATAAATCCAAACTGTTTCAAGGAGGCCAGTTTTTTTTAAATGTATTTTTTACCCACAATCCATCAGCTAGTGGCCGTCAAACATGTGACAGTTGTGCAGTTCACTCCTGGAAGCAGTCACTCACTCATACACCCTCTCCGCCGCCTGCACTCACACATAGAACACACCTGTCAGAGATGGTGGACCGACAGGGTGACACGCCGGCATCCGGTGACACTCACCTCAACCGTGAAATCAGTGCAGGGCCGATTGGCCGCGGAGCGATCCTTGTGTCAGGGCCTCAGTCGAGGTCTGGGGAGGAGAAGCTGAGGGACGGAAGACTCCGGAAAAGAAAAACCGAGAACGTTTTAATTAGGAACAAAGGCCCGGTCCTCTTGACGTTAATGAGATGAAGACAGACCGGAGAACAGCATACTTTACCTGATGAGGAATTTGAGCTGGCAGCACGCTAGCACAGAAGTGCCCTCGGTTCATTGTACCTAGTTGTCACTGCCAGTTCAGAGTTCCCGCTCTGCTAACAAACCTTGTTGTCCATCTGGTCTGTGCCAGCAGCTGTCCCCGGCCCTCGCGAGCCTCACCAGAAGAATTAGACAAACTTTATTGCCTCGAAACAAATGGGAGCTTCAAGCGGTGTCTCCCATGAAAGATGGGGGCCTCCAGAAGTATATTTCTTCCGGACATTACAGGTGCCATGATGAATGGAGAGGGGCCGAGGAAGGAGAGTGTTTTCAGAGCCCGGACGTTTCCGGGCTGATACTCATCTGGTCCGGCAGAGGAGACATGGTCGTCCACTCGGCCAGATAGACACACTGACCTCTGTGTGACCTCTGGGAAAGGACTGTGGGAGAAACTGAAGGAGTCGCCAATGACAACATGAAGCTAACAATGGATAATGTGATGTTACACGACAACAATTATGTAATTCAAATAATTATCAACAAATTATTATAATATAATAATATTCTAATATAATTATCATAATATTTGATCTGTTCATTTGGATGAAAACGTATACAATGGATGATTTGAAATAAGAAAAAAAACGAATAAGGTGATAACAAAAAAAATTATCAACTAATTGAGATCAAACAACTGCAATGGTAATGTGATATATTACGTTTTATAAGGTAATCATGATATAAACGTGATCTACTAATTGGGATTAAATCTATCTAATAGATAATGTGATATCTTGGTACTATAAAATAATCATCTATATACTAGACTTTGTAAATGGGATAAAACCCATGCAATGTGTAATGAAGTGACATAATAACATAGCCTAGTACTTATTGGGATTACATTTAATTAAACCGTATGTGAATGGTAATGTCTTGCATTTCTCCCACAGGAGCAGGTCTCCACTGTGAGGAGTGTGCTTTATGAGTTGTTGTTAATCGTCCAGGGGAACTCTCATCTCCGAATTTGTGTCTCCAAGTCTTCATCGTGTTGCTGTGCGGTTGCCATTGTGACTGATGAAAAACAGGCCGTGATTTAATTATTTACAGTATAGCCCAGTTGTATTCCGAAAAACATAATGGTTTCAGCTCAAAATGACTGGGTGTGAATCTTTGTCCATCGTGGTCTTGTATCGAATTCACATTATCAAATCGGAGGGAAAATGTAAGGAAACCTCTCCTCGTTAGGTCTGCAGCCGAGAACAAGTAAACCGCCTCAAATGACTCATTGTTCAAACATTAAAGTTTTATGGGTAATTACTAGCTTTAACAGCTTCTTTAATGGCTTTATTTTAAGGCCGTTAAAGTCGTCTCAGCAAGCCAAAACATTGATGTTGAAGTTAATTTCCATTGGGATCTGAACACAATCTCTCAGCAGCATGGAGACCATTCACTCATGTTGTCATGCCAGTTGGTAGAGGTCAATGCAGAGAGGTCTCCCCCTACCAGGAGCCCTCAGCGAGCGCGGAGAAACAGATTAAGATCCTCCGTATTGATAAACCATCACTGACAATGCAAACTACCCGCTGGGACCCCCTGACATGTTCCCTTTGACTGAGGACTCTTTCAGCCAGGCAGATAAAGTTTAATTATAGTACACAATGGCGGTCGTTGGAGCTGGTCCACAACACCGCAGAGGTCTCTTCATGCGACTCAGTTCACAACGCAGACACAGTGGACTTCAATACAGACACACAAGAGATTCGATGTACTTAAGGGCAGGGGTGGGCTTTTGTGGGGAATAATGTGAGCGGGTAGTAATGTGCTCCAGCAGTAGGGGTCTGTGCAGCGGGGTGGAACCGAAGTTCTGTGGAGGCGGGTTCCACAGCGTGAAGCCGGGGAGGACTCACGTTCCATGGCAAACTAGGCTACCGTCTCCAAATATGTCCCCATATACAGTGTCGGATCGTATAGCTTGTGATGGGCCACATTTGCAGAAACTCTCCTCTCTCTCTCTCTCTCTCTCCTCTCCCTCTCCCTCTCCTCTCTCCTCTCCTCTCTCCTCTCCCTCTCCTCTCTCCTCTCTCTCTCTCCTCTCCCCTCTCCTCTCCCTCTCCCTCTCTCTCTCTCTCTCTCTCTCTCTCTCTCTCTCTGCTCTCTCCCCCAACCTCTTGCTTCCGACAACGGGGTTATGCATCTGTTTTCCCTCTAGCGAAGCAGTTGGCCCCTGTGAGCCCAAACATGTGTTTGCGAGAACAACTCCATTGCACTCCTGTTACCGCGACACCACATAAATCACCCAGCCGCCCAGCCTCCCCGACGCTACGAACACAACACAGGCCTTGCCTCGCGCCTGGGGAAAGCTTTGCCCGTAAATCCGCCGTGCGCTCGCGAAACGAAGGAAGGAGGGGGGGGAAAAAAAGGAAAGAGGAGAATCCTTGGGTCAGCTCTTTGTGTCTTTGGGGACAATCAGGGAAGCGAAAAGCTGCCATCGCGGCAGACAATTTGATCATGTGCTGGCGGAGCTGGGCTCTCCATTACCTGACAGAAATAGGCTTCTCCCTGGAGGGCCCAGTCCTCATTGAACAAAGGAGGTGGGGATGGTAATTACATCTTGGGCGAACCCCAAATCGCTTCTCATTAGTGGGTTTTTTCCGTCGTGGCGTCCGTAGCCCGAAAACGTCGCTCTCAGCCTCATTGAGGGCCACGTTGAGACGGGACATGTTGTTTGGGGATATGTGGCCTGATTTAGTAGCCCTTAATTGCGCGTTACCGTGTTGGTTTTGGCCTGAGCTCAATCACTCTCCTGTTGGGCCGTTGTGTTCAGGAAAGGGAACGTTTGCTGCCTAGCTTGGCTTCCTGCATTCTAGTTGTTCTCCTCTTCAATCCTCTCTGCTGCCTTTCTCCCTCGCTCGCTCTCTCTCTCTTTCCACCCCCCCCCCCCCTCCATCTCTTTCGATCTGTCCGTCCCTCTCTTCCTCTTCCTCCCTCTCTCACTCTCTCCCTCATCTCCCTCTCCTCTCTCATCTCCCTCTCCTCTCTCTCTCTCTCTCCTCTCTCCTCTCTCTCTCTCTCTCTCTCTCACTCTTTCTTTCTCTCCCCCTCTTTTGGAAAGAGAGGCAGCTCCTTGCTCATCCCTGGGCACAACTCCCTTGACGACAGAAATTAAACTCAAATCCTCCCACCTCATTGAACTTTCATTAAATAATTGAAAAGCTATTTCAATGGTGTGGCTTACCTCAACCTAAACATTGCTGCTGAAGGTAATTACCTTTCACAGATGGATGCTAAACAACCGATCTTATACAGATTCCTCGCCCATGCTTCCAATGGCAACATGCCGCAGGATTCTTAGAGAGGCCCACAGCCAAAGAAGTTACAAATGGAATGGAAGATACAGTAGAATGAACAACATATTATTATTATTTCATATTCCTACCAAAGTAGACCCTGATTCCTGGTGTTTGGCAGAAGACATGCCATAGAGGCTTAAATCACAAAATGCACACACACATACACGCACCAACACATTCAATTCCCACACACACCACATCACACACACATCCACACGACACACCGCACGCCACACGCGTTCACATAAACACATGCACATGACATACCGCAAACCCCCACACACGCGCTCCCGTCGAAAGACACCCACCTGCCCTGCCCCTCCGCAGGCTGCTGACCCCCGTCCGCCCGCGACACGTCAGCCCAGCAGAGCGGGAAGAGCCTGGGGCAGAGCCGCTCAGCTCCCTCCGTACGCATCCGTTCAGTCACTCACATCCCATCGGGAAGAAGGAAAACAACACACGTCGAAGGGAGAGTGAACGCGATTGGTCTGCGGAAGGGGTGTTTTATTTCCTTTGACGTGGAGGACATATGCAAACAGGTTTGTTTGCCGGAGTTGGCTGTCACAGACAATCCCGTCCGTTTTTGTGCCCTGACTGACTACTTCAGGTTCAAAGCGGAACGGCTCAGCGTGCATGGCCAGTTTGGGCTGAGTCACAGTCGGCGCTGTGTTTGTGCGGACGCTGGATGTTCTTGCTTGGTGTGTTCTCTGAGGGAGCAGGTGGACAATGGCTGTCACAATGAAGCAGGGCTGGCTGTGTGGTCTGGGTTCTGGAGCGGAGGAGAGAAGAGAGAGGTTTGGCATTTGTTGTTGGGGGTCTGCGTGCATGGAAATAGTTGAAAGAAATGCACATGTGAAATGTTGAGCACTGGATAGTTTGTAACAAGTTTAGAAAAGGAGAAAAGGAAAGAAAAAGAATGGAATATGAAATAACAAGAAGAGTTTACTGGGGGGTCATAGTCCGGGAATTTCTTTGACATGTTCTTTCCTCTGCTGTTCTGCTTCCTTATTTTCCCCCCAATATTTTTCTTTTTTACTCCAACCATAACAATAACTCAAACCATCTACAAACCTTCTTTGCTGTGATAAACCAAACCCGGACCACAAGTGCAATTCTGAACCCCAATTGGAGGGATTCTGCACTCGCTAACACTTTTCTAAGTGACAGAACTAGTGACCTCCTTGCGGTTCATTAGTCACAAACGTGTTACCTGAGGAAATACACTCCTAAAGAATGGGTCTGTCCGATGGCAGAACAAAAAACATGGGAACATAGCAGCTTCCATCTGCCTGGCAGATAGCGTCATTAGCAGGAAGTGTGTCAGCTTCATCTTTCAGCCGCTGATTGATGAGGAGGCAGGGGTTCACTAGAGTCTCCTTCCTTTCCCCCGGACGGGCGGACGCGTCTGAAAGAGTGAAGCCTGCCTCGTGTCGGACTGACAGCTTCCACACGGAGGGAACAGACTGCATGCAATAATGATGAGCCGGGAACGAACTGAACAGTGGGCAACCGGTCCCGGGGTGGACTCCTCGACAACTCAACAAAGGCTTCCGTATCTCCCTCCAAGTCCACGCTTTTTTCTTTCCTAAGTTGCCCTTTATTATCTTCGCTGTCCGCCTCAGCGTGCGACACGAAACAAAACACTTTACTATCGACGCGAGCGATTCGATATTTCTCCTCCAGCTCCTTTGTTCCTCGCATCATGGTGTCATTACGATGCGTAAACAGTCTTTCATCCCAGAGTTTCAGCCTGCTGTGTTTGACGCGATGCTCTCCCCCACCTGATGGGAAGTAGGCAGAGTACCTTACACCAGCGATCCATTACTGAGGAGGACAGTCTACGGGGATCTGGTCCACGCTGGAAAGACTTCCTGTTAGAGGCTCACCAATCGGTGGCTTTATTGTGTAATCCCACCTCACGTGGAAACGACTTTGTGCATGTACCTTGTTGTGCAGTACAGTACCCTCATGGGACGTGACATCAAGGTTGGGTTTACGTAAACATTTACTTAGGTAAACGTGTGCGGAATAAATTATTGATTCGAACTGATGTTGTCAGTGTTTTCTATAGAAGATATGTCTATTACTGTAAAGACGCTGGGCCTACTGTAAACCATCTTGAGTATAATAATAAGGATGAGTTTCATGATAAATCCTTTTTTCTCTGCCGGATTATCTCTTGTTTTGCCCCCAAACTCCAATTAGAGGGATGGAGTGTTTCCCAGCAGGTGTGTGTGTGTGTCTGTGTGTGTGTTTGTGTGTGTCTGTGTCTGTGCATGTGCTTGCACTTGCACTTGCAAGTGAATGAGTGTGTGCTATAGCGTTGGCAGGTGCGTGCGTGTGTGTGTGGGGCCACAGATGTCTCGCAGGCAACAGCAGGTGTCCTTGTGGCCTGAGAGCATAATTCAGCCTTACTCTCCAGGTGCAGCCTCTGACATCATCTCTCAGGATCCTTCATTCGCAGCGAGAAGACTAATACGTTTAGTATTCTATACCTGGCTGTCCTGTGCCACAAAGGTTTGAAAAGTACACGTTTAAAAATGGAAATTTGCAATTCGAAAAGGTCATGAATCCTTATTATTATAATATTCCGGCCCGGTAGTCACACCTACACCAACACTTTTTATTTAAAACCGCGGTGCTGAATTGTCAGAATAATAATGCTAATGCAACCACAGGGCTCATCATTCAACACGTCTTCATCAAAAGCACCTCGTGCGTTCAGCTGTAGCAGATCGCTCATCTCTCAAATCGAAAAACAGAACAATTACGCTTTCATTAGCAAGCCAGTGTTAGTTTTGACTATTGACTCTTTGCGACGGTGAAGCAGATAGGCATGTTAATTATAGTACCACCGACTCAACCACACAGCGGATGGAAAAGCCGTACACCTGGAGAACACTCAAGAGGGAACTGTCAAACCTGGCAACTCACCTGCCAGATCGAAATGAAAAGATTTTCTTCCCGAATATTACTGTAAAGTTCTCCACAAACAGGAGAGCCTGGATGCGAACGCGGTCCATATTGAATGAACCGTGTCATACGGGGCAGGAGGAGGGGCCTCCTAGCATCACGAAGGTCGCAGGTGAGCACCAAAACCTGGGACGCACAACTGACCAATCCGGTTGAGTTGTCGCGCGACCGCCGTTCAGCCCATTGTCGACGTCGAATTTGACTCAAGGTTTGTATCTCCCGGTAGCCACATTCTCAGTAGAAATATCACACATAGGCTATTGATCCCAGGCCACAATGCAGAACGATGATAGGCTACGGTATGTAACAGGGTTTCCATGTCGCTATGGCAACTATGAGTTTAACTCTCCCACTGGATCCATGGAGAAAAAACAAACAGGTGAATGACAATTTGGGAAAAACAATGCACATCTCTCTCTCTCTCTCTCTCTCTCTCTCTCTCTCTCTCTCTCTCTCTCTCTCTCTCTCTCTCTCTCTCTCTCTCTCTCTCTCTCTCTCTCTCTCTCTCTCTCTCTCCTCTCTCTCTCTCTCTCTCTCTCTCTCTCTCTCTCTCTCTCTCTCTCTCTCTCTCTCTCATCTTTTTGACTGCGTCTGTGTCTGAAGCGTGTGCAGTAGAACGCGCATTAGTGTTTAACAGACAGAGCAGCTTTCACACAGATGTTGCCGCGCTCAGTAGATCTGGACGGATATGTCGCCGGGTATCTGATGCAAAGCGGATGAAAGGGTCCTGTGAAGGCAATCGCTGGAATGAATCGCGCCTGTGGCAGCGTTCGGTAGCTCCTTCTGAGCATACAAAAGGTGTTCAAGAGTTGATATTTGTTATTTTGCCCAAGTGCTCAAAGGCTTCTCTCACTAACCCTACAGATAGGGTTCTTTTGTCTTGCTTCAGCGTCGCATGATTGCGCCGGTTCAGGGTCATTACTTGCCATTTAAAGTGTAGCTACTGCACTGCCCCAATTATTTTATGTATGAGGAGACAAGCAATATATATATAAGAGTATGAATCCGTTATTTCATGGTAGATTTAAGCAGAACATTCAGCTCATTCTTGGATGTCAAATTTCCAATTCAGTATTGCCTCTGCTTTTAAGAACCATCATCATCTGCTCAATTGGAAAGCAATATCACACTCACAAACTCTCTCTCTCTCTCTCTCTCTCTCTCTCTCTCTCTCTCTCTCTCGTCTCTCTCTCTCTCTCTCTCTCTCTCTCTCTCTCTCTCTCTCTCTCTCTCTCTCTCTCTCTCTCTCTCTCTCTCTCTCTCTCTCTCTCTCTCTCTCTCTCTCTCTCTCTCTCTCTCTCTCTCTCTCTCTCTCTCACACACTCACGAACACTTACTCTATCCCACTCACACACTCACAAACACTTCTGTCTCTCTCTCTCTCACACACACACAAACACACAGACCACAGTTAGTGTATCAGAAAACGTATATTTATTCCTTGGCACTTTACACAAATGCATTGTCCGGGAAAACCTATAATGAATAGTGAGAAGTTGCTTTGATAAACGTAAATGTGTATTTATTGATTCTGAACAAGATGTCCTGAAAGTGATTGTACTGTAAGAAACCACCTTGCTATGGGTGGAAGAAATACAATTTCATTTTACAATTTGAACAATACATAAAAGGGAAGGGTGCCCAAAAAGGGGGATGGAGGAATCAAAACATCCCTGTCATGATATGGCATCTTCCCTCAGCTTCGTTCTCCGGAATGATACTCTCTGAGAGAGAGAGAGAGAGAGAGAGAGAGAGGGAGGGAGAGAGAGAGAGAGAGGGAGAGGGAAAAACCGTCGCTAATCGAAGATACTGTCACAGCCAGGAACTACAGATGAGTTTGTTTGTTTGTTTGTTTTTTGGGGGGGACGACGACGACAACGATAGTGCCATCAAAGCGTTCGTTTCGTTCCTCAACTCGGAGGAGCGGTCCACTTGGATATGGAATCAATTCAAATGACAGGTGACAGCCAAACAATAGCCACGGAGGAGGGCAATATTTACTCGTCCGTCTCTGTTTTGCTCCACCGCTGATAGACAAACAGAACGTTCTCGTTCTGCTATGAACGGGAAGGCGGTAGGTATTGAAGGCATCGACTGCACCGGCATACTCTGCAAACATGACATTTACAGATTTCCGGTCTGCATGGTTTCACAAGGGGTTACGGAGACCTATGCAACAGCCTGACATCGGACATTTGATGCCCAAGTGCAGCGGAGCGTTGGACTTGAACGGGGAACCTTTTCTGAGTGAGCTCTGTGTTGACTTGGCCTTTAAGGCTTGCCTGCGGGGTGGTGAGGGAAGGAAGGAGGGCGGTGTGTGTGGGGGGGGGGGGGGGGTAGGGGCAGGTAGGGAACAGGATTGACGTCCCCTCCACCTGGAATGAGATTAAAGGAGATTAGTGACTGAGGCCATCAACATCTAGATCCTTAAGGAGATTCTAGGACTAGTGACTGGCGAGGAAATGTTTCTCAGCCTGTTGCTGTGTGATGAAGAGGAGCGGAGCGGAGGGGAGGGGAGGGGAGGGGAGGGGAGAGGAGGGGAGAGGAGAGGAGGGGAGGGGAGAGGGGAAGTCTGGCAGAGTCTTTGATGTCCTTCCAGGGTGGCAGCCCTCTCCTCTCCTCTCCTGGCCTGTCATGCCACCCAGGAAGGCCTCCCAGGCCAGAGGTTAAGCGCAGCATCTGGAGGGCTGGACTAGAGCGGACACGTGTGGGCAAGCGCATGGTCATGGGTCTGGGCATGCATACTGATGATCCCCTACAGGGGGTGAGTGGGAGACCCCAGAGGTCATGATGCCAGGGTTACACATCGTTATACTGTATGGTCCCAGGGCAAAGATAATGAGGGTAGGTTTCCACTTAGCAATTCCTGTTTCCTGTAAAATGCAGCTGATTGGGTCTAGGGTTCATGATATTAGAAAAAACACATTACTAAGAACGTTTTACAGAGGAAGAAACAGTATGTTGAACACACAAGGGCTATGTTTTTTTGGTCGTTTCTTTTCTAGCTTGAGAAACTTTTTTTTTATCTCAATAGAGTTTGAAGAGTTTGCAGAAAATTCCTGAGATAGACAATTTGGTGCCCTTCACAGTGATTTAAGAGCCTTCTGAAGTTCGTGATTGATTGTTCTTCCACATTTTCTTCTTCTTCTGATGTGTTTGCTTGTGTTTGCTCGTGTTGAGATCCATCAATCAGTCAAAGCGCAGACCCAGACATGTACCCTGGGATGGGAGCCACAGTGAAGACACATTAGCTATCACGAGAAAAACTCAGAGGAAAAAAAATAACAGTCCTCTCAAAGCACTCCTCGCAGCACTCTGCTTTCCACCGAAAGAAAAGGCAAGAGAGAGAGAGAGAGGGAGAGAGAGAGAGAGAGAGAGAGAGAGAGAGCGTGAAAACAGATCCAGAGTGCATTTGGGCTCGTTGCACTCTCCCTCGGAGGGATAAAGGGATGAGTTTCACCGGGGTAGATGTATTTGGGACAGTGCCTAGTCAGGAGATCTCAGTCGGTGGCAGCGAAGCACAAGATCTGTTGATGCCGAAAAAAAAAACGAAGAACAAAAAAAAAACCCCACCTCCTGCTCCTGTGGACCAAGCCAAGGTCGGCATCGACTCTGTCGTCCTGTGTTGTGACCGCTGCTGCAGTGGCTGGGCCTGTTTCACGCTGAGAAAAGTCCATCTCTCCCAGGCTCAAGTCGTCATAGCATTGTCAGCTTAATAAGTATTATGGTCTGTCAGAATGGCTCAATGCCGCCTTTGATGAGCTGGGGGATTTGCCTCTGT
>CM042859.1:3500013-3521464 GCA_023658055.1 Thaleichthys pacificus
GTGTAAGGTTTAGGTTGGTTTGAGGTGAGAGGATTCAAGTCTGATACAGAAAAAAAACGAAGCAAGCAGGAGTCAAACACTGCGGGTGTTCATATAATTCATTCATGACAAAGTTCCAAAAAGCCGACCTCCAACCATAATCCGTCTGAAAGGTGCCCTTCTGACGACGTCTTTTAAACCTCTCATTCATCCCTGTAATCGAAGGTAGTTAGACATTCCTTTCACAGCACCTGATTCGACGCGGTAACGCCTGACATCGTTCACCGCCGTGTTTAAGCCTGCCCAGTGTCGCTACTCCGCCCTGATGCTTCCAGTCAAACAGCCATGAGAGGACCTAACTCTGGTTCCCCACGGGGCGTGCTGTCAGCCCAGGGACTGCCCCCCCACCAAGCTCTGCTCCTGTAACCGCGTCCAGCTGCGGAGCGATGTCCTACACCTGAGAGACGAGCCCTTCCGGATCCTTCCGTCCGATCTCCACTTTCTTTCCACTCGTCTCCGGCAAAGACAAAGGACATTCGAGGACAGTCTCCGAACGATCGTGTGTTTAGTCCGCCGACGCTCCTCGTCCAAAGCAACGTTGCAGTCCGGGGGGGATTTGAACCTGCGTGAAAGGCTCAAACCGCCGAGCTCTGCCCGTCCCTCTTCGACCGACTTGTTGCTGCCCGTCCCTGTCGCCGCGACCTTCCCTCCCCGCCGCTTCCGACCCTCCCTGTCCTCCCGTCTCCTGGGAGACGGACGTGTTTGTAGAGCGAGACCCAGATGCTACTTGTTTCTTGCGTTGGGGGCGACGCACGGTCCCTCTTCCCACGCGACGCCGGCGAACGCACCCATACACGTATGTCAGGGACGTGACTGCTGCCCATAAAAGCAAAACGCAATTATACGTTTGACCTCGTTTCAACTGCTATTCCCCTGGACGATTCTGTTGGTGTTCTCAGAGTCTAGGAGGGATTCAGAGGCCCACGGTGGACAAGCCTTGGAGGAAAACCAGCTTTGGTGTTCTTTTACTGTAATAACGAATGCCACTACTAAAATGCCCGCCTTACACCACCTCTTAGACGTCTAGAACGATTCTGCGGCGTGGGAGATGAGAGAAAGCGATTTCCCAGCGGGTTCCCGCCGTCGGCGAACCATATTGCCTGGGAGCGCCTCCCAGATTGCAGGTGAGCGAGGCAAGGCGAAGCGAGGGAGGAGACCGCTTCAGACTATCGAGACGCACCCCGTGGTTACTCTACGGTCGGGGACATCAAAGGCGCCCGGGCGACCGGCAGGGCTTCCGGGGTCCGTGCTTGATGAAGTGCCCGCCGGCCCGGCCTGCCTGCCTGCCGCGCGGGGGGGGGCCCCCGACACGGCCCCGGCAAAATAAGCAATCAACAGCCGCGTCTCTCCCCCAAGTCTGGTGGAGGGGGGGAGGGAGAGGGGGAGGGAGGAGGGGGAGGGAGGAGGAGGGGGAGGGAGGGGGATTGATTCGGAGTTGGCCTCGTAATGAGGAACCAGGCGACGGCTTGCAACCCGATGCGTCCTTGCCTTTAACCTTTATGCCGAATAGATTATCTGCTGAGTTAACAGAGGGGGGGGGGCGGGGGCACGTACACACACACACACACATAATCACCAACACGGACACGCACACACACGCATACACTCACACATGCGTGCGCACAAACACACACACACCCGGAAACACACACACACAGTCACAGCTGGCGCTGAGCAGTGCGACATGCCAGAGGGTCTGAGTCGGTTTGCAGACAGCAGGTCCAGCACACACTCCCTGGAACCTGCTTGACCAGGTGACATCCCTCACACACACACACACACACACACAGACACACACAGACACACACTTATCTTCCAAGGACAAGACACAGTGGCATAAAGATGTTCAGTGCTCACAGAGCTGTATGTTGGCCAGTGAGGTAAACCAGCATCCCACAGTACAGAGTCAAACAAGGAGGCAGTGCCACCTATTGGTTGAGCTTGAATGTGTCTGAGGTAGATGGGGAGGGCCGGAGGGGGGGGGGGGGGGGGGCAGAGATAGAGAGAAGCATGGAGAAACAGATGATGTGTGTGTGTGTGTGTGTGAACGCACCTCCTGAACACCATGGTCTACTAGTGGTCTGGTAACACTGAACATCATTCCAGATCAATCTTTCTAATCAGATTGATCTGGCTACTGCTGGACATGTTGTTGGAAGTATTGTCCTTTTCAGGTTACATAATGTACATCATTGGATAATATTTCCCTAACATTTTCCTGTCCTACTCATGTCAAGACTTACAGTAAGACCACTTTGACAACAAAATATCACTCCAGCTTGCTTGCGTACCTTAGTTCTTTAGCTAGCAAGCTGTCAATCCCGCTCTTTTTTAACATGTTTTATCACAGTACTAAAGACTTCCATGCAATGTCATGGAATCTGTTCTGTATAACACTCTTGCACTTTTTTTTTTTGAGTTTCATGTTGTTTAATTGTAACTTGTTTAACTGCATGCTCTTATGGTTCTTCCCCTTGGCACTTATTTGGTTTTTCACAATGTATACTTCATGTTTTGGCTGCTTGCAATGTTTGGGGCTATCTCGTTGTTATGATCAGTGACCTATGCTCTTTTGTAATGCTCTCTCTTGGAAGTCGCTTTGGATAAAAGCGTCTGCTAAATGCATAAATGTAAATGTAAATGTATAAGCGAGCACTAAGATGTCCTCCAAAATAAGGGCTAATATATTTAGCTTACACATACCTGTTTTCCTTGAACAGTGCACGTGTGCGCATGATAAGCATGACAACAGCAGGACAGTGTGCCCGACAGCCACTCCCTTCCAATTAGCTTTTGCATCACATGCTGGTGTTATAGGCTCCTGGTACAAGTACCTACTGTATGTGTGTGTGTGTGTGTGTGTGTTTGTGAAGGGGGATGCGGTTGTGTTTGCGAGCGTCACTGCAACAGAGAGCACAACTGGATGTTGACAAGACGAGCAGCGGGCTTCTCGGCCTCCCCCACTTTCATCGCCCTCGCAGTCTCTCCCTTTCGCTCACTCTTTCACTCGCCCTCTGTTGTCAACAGTTCTAGTTTATCCCCGAAAGAGAAAACATTCAATTGAGAAGCACCTGTGCCTCTCTATCTATGACATCACATGCCTGGGTTTAAGAACATGAGACGTTACGAGGAAGCGTTCCTTTCGACAAGTGACTTCCAGGACACTACTTTCCAGAAGCACAACAGCGCCGTTTACCCCAGTGCGGCGCACGTTCTCCTTATAATAACGTGTTCGCGGAGAGGTCGAAAAATTGAAAGCTCCACGGCCTTCCACTTAGCCACGCTCATCCCCCGAGGGATTCTGGGGAATGATCTGAAGGCTGGAGGACGGCGCCACACTCTGCCGGGGTAGTGTGTACGTTGGCGCACTCTCATTTGAATAATATTAGTAGATAAATGAAAGCCATTACAAGGGGAAGAGAGGCCTTAATAACGTACTACAATCAAATCACGGTGTTGCAGGGAAGTGGGCTGGCTCGGCAGCGGTTGAACTCGTTTACCGAGCGCTCGCAGCCGGGCGCCTCTCCGTCGCGCCCGCTAATCCCGTCCGCTCCTCAAATCCCTCCTGCCACGCCACATTGGGACTAGCCATCTCCGAACGCGGCGCCCCGCGAGACCCCGGGGGTAGTCCGTTCTGCATAAACCCCGGTGCTTAATCCCCTTCTCACTGCGGCGTTCTCTTGTGGGTCAGGACGATGTCCCGTGTGCCGGGACAGAGGGGGGCGGGGTGCTCCAGTAATCCGGCCAGCAGGGGGCCCTGGTGAGCAGCTCCACACAACTCGGTCCTCCGCTGCCTAGCTAGCTTCCCACTGGCCTTCAAAGAACCGAAAGCAGCGCAGCTGTCTCATACGGGCATGTGTGCTGTACTGTAGCATGGCTAGTCCGGTAGCCTAGCGAGGGTTTGCAGCCAGTTGAAAGACTAGCTCGTCATTTAGCGTCTGGTAAATGGATCAAATGTAATGGTACCCAGTGGTACTCACCTTGCTATGCTTGTCTGTTATGCTATCCTAACCAACCGTGCGCTAACTCGGGGTGTGACTTTCATCTTTAAACCCTTCCCGAAAACTGTGGAGGTATTTGATATGAGGGTATGACACTTGTTAGATGTTAGGTGTATGGAGACCAGGTTTTACATATAGACCCAAAGCCATTTGTGGGAAGGTTGTGCTTTTCAGGAGAGCAAAGTCTCCTTTGAACCTCCCCAATGACAACACACCTCAGATGACGCGAGGATGCCAAAGGCGTACGATCTCTCCCTCTTCAGAAGCCTCTCCCCCGTCTGACTGAGTTCAGGAGTTGTAAAAGGATGAAAATGATCCCCCGGGTGCTGTCACAGGCTCTGGATACAGACAGGAGAGAGAGAGGGAGAGAGAGAGGGAGAGAGAGAGAGGGAGAGAGAGAGGGAGAGAGAGGAATCCGGAGGAGGCAAGCTCGAAGCAGTAGGGAATGTTAGGCGCACGTGGGAGAGACAAGAGGTCTGGGGGCTGGAGTCCTCACTCCCACCAACCTCCACACACACCAGCTCCCAAGCTCCCCCCCCCCCCCCCCCCCCCCGGCGTGGAGTGGCGCCGGGTCAAAGCATGCCGCTTGCCGTGTGTTTTTGCTGAGTGGTGAACTGAAGTGTGGAGATGGAGAGTTTGTGCTTCTCATCATGATGTCCACTGGACTCCCATGCTCTGAAAGGAGAGAGGGAGAGAGGACGTGTGTGAGTGTGTGAGTGTGCGTGCGTGCGTGCGATGCACACCAGCGGTAACGACACAACAGTAGACCCATAAACCTCAGTCTCTATCTCCTTCTCTCGCCCTCTCCATCTATTGCCATTTCTCTCATTTTTCCATCTGTCTCTTTCTCTCTCGCTCGCTCTCGCTCTCTATCTGTCTCCCCCTCTCCTCCT
Organism: Thaleichthys pacificus; assembly: GCA_023658055.1. NCBI lineage: Eukaryota > Metazoa > Chordata > Actinopteri > Osmeriformes > Osmeridae > Thaleichthys > Thaleichthys pacificus. The sequence goes on from CM042859.1 coordinate 3,504,947, forward strand.
GTCACACGTTCGGGAGGCAAACAGGCACACACACACACACACACACATATCCACCCAAGCTGCTCTCTCTGTTAGAAACACTGAGCTGGATTTCATCTCTAAAAACCACCTCCATATCCCCCCTGTATCCACTGCAAATCCCACGTAGGGAAGCAATCTCGGGCCAACCTTTTTCTAATGCTGCACATGCACACTTTAGACACACACTGACATGTAGGCACATACACACACACACACACACACACACTGAGACTCTCACACCCACGCACGCGCGCCGACACGTCGACACACACGCGCGCGAGTTGTCGCACGCACGCTCGCACACACACACACACACACACCCCGCACCGACACGCGCGCGCACTGCTTCGCTGGTGTCAGAGCCCTCGGCTCAGCTTGGAGGGTTTAGAGTCAGAGGCTGTGAGGCACCGGCGGCATCGGAGCATCATGTGAGCCACTCAGGTGTGGAGAGCGGGGGGAGGGGAGGTGTGTGAAGGGAAGAGGGTGGGGAGGGGAGGGACAGGAGGAAGGGGGACGGCAAGAAAGAGATGGCGAAGGAGGCGGGATAGGAGGATTAGGGCGAGAGAGATAGAGAGAAAAAGGAGGTGGAGAGGAGAGAGGGACGATAAGAGAGACTCGCCCCCGATGTGTGGAGCCGTCATGGCTGAGGGGAGGTTAGCGGCGGCCTGGATCACAGCCGGCGTGGAGGGGCAGATCCAGAACACCGCCGCCACCTCGGCCGAACCGGATTAGATCCGCAGGACTGCCGCTCGTCGTTCCGAATCTTCGGAAAGCGTCCGAATCCGCACGCGTTGCCTTTTTTCGAAAACACTCAACCGGGACGCCAGGCTAGTGTTTATTTACGGGCCGTCTCGCGGGAGTCGAACCGACGCAAACGCTCACGGAGGAAAAGGAAACACTGCGTGAGATGAACGCTTTGAACTCTGCTGCGATAGGCTCGGCTCAATCCTTGCGACATCACAGACTTATAACGATACATCCTCTACCTGGGCCCATACATATTTTATGTCATAATAAAACATAATAAAACAGATATATAATAGTAAATACTGCTTGTGTACATTTATGAGAACGATAACGAGATGCTGGAGGCTGTCCAACAACAGAGGGAAAACAGCAAGTGAGAACAAACGGTAATCGAACAGCCTCCGCCGTCTCAAATCATAACACCACATAACAGATGAGAAGACGCTCACGTCGTGAGTCATGCAGCGTTTACAACGGTCGCATGGCCAGTAGGTGGGATTGGGGTGTCTTTCGGAAAAGAAAAATATATAAAAACCTCGCTGCTGTTGTGTAGCAACCAGGCCACACACCCCCTCGGCCCGACGCCTGATTCAACGGCGAATAAAAGCTGAATGCGGAGGCATTTTAAATCTGTTGCCCGGGCCCGGTTCTTTATCTGTCTTTATCAGTAGGGGCAGGTGCTGTCAGCGCCCCACACAAAGGTGACTGGCGCTAAGTACTTGTTAAGAGTTAGTGCTTCCCCCGGATCAATAAAAAAAGTATCTCTCGACAAGTTCGGGTTCCTCTTATCAGAAAATTGAGATTTTATGGCGGCGGGGGTCAGATGTGAGGCAGGACTGTGACACTTCAAAGCGGGGGGGGGGGGAGGTGGCGTGGTGGGGGAGCTGTGGTGGGGGGGGATGGGGTAGTGGGTTGTCGTGTCTCTCTCAGGAAACAGGGCCTGGCTGAATACAAAGCAGCAGAGGCCCCTGCCGAACCTCACATGCTGACTGGAAGCAGGTAAATAAAGGGGAGAAATGGGGGGGGCGGGGGGAGCACAGAGCAAGGAGGTCAGCAGAGCCAGAGATATTTTCTACGTTTCCAGTCTCTGGAAGAGCACGCGTCTGCAGGGGATTTGGTAATATGCATAGCGGTTATCAGTCACCCCTCCAACCCAGCCAGATAAGCCCAGAGACCAGGTCTCATCTCTGCTCCATTCAGGCTCACCGGCATCTGGCCTCCAGCTGCCGATAGCCCCCAATCTCCATCCCCATCTCCCCTTCACCAGACCCCGACACGCCCGGCCACAAGGCGCCCCGCCCAACCAACCAGGGTGGAATACCAAGCAAGGAGAGAGAAAGAAAGAAAAAAAAAAACGAATGTGAAATATCACGTCACCGTAACCCGTGGAGACCAAGCGAGCTTGGTCGCGACGCGGTTGGAGACATCTAAAAGGTTTCTCCGTCCCCTGCAAGCGAGTTTATGACGTCTGAAACAAGCTGAAAGGCGCACAACAAAGGGCTCCCCATCGAAAAGGAGCGAAAGCATAGAGTGATACTGAACTGACAGAATTCTCAATAATCCGGCACAATTCTCCACACAGTTCCATGAAAACCGGAGACGTGTCTTCTGAGGGGGATAATGAGATGTTCTGCTAATGAGCTGAGTTTCACGTACGGAAGAGTACAGCGGGACAAAACGAGCATGTGAGGCGACACCGAAGTTGTAATGAGGCAACACGACGAGCTACGGCACAGCATGAAACGTGTCATATATCATGGATGAATCTTGGGCCTCGGCCTACCCAGGGGCACGACGCGTGGTTGTTAAAGCTGCGGTGAGCCTTTAAACGCAGCGATGACTAGGCGCCGGGGCTCTTTACTGGCATTCGAATGTGGAGTGGTGTAAACGACCGGCATCAAGCGTCGAGGAGATAATGTGTGCTGTCGAGAATCGCTGGTGCTCGTCCTCCGTCGAAGGGGAGTGGACACAGGCCAGGCAGTGGGATGTCGATCTTCATCCGCCTTCACGCCGTCCAAGTGAGCAGATTTATAATTACAGGGTGGAATGGACTGCTGCTGCTAAATAAACGGCGTCGGGGGGGCTGGTGTTTGGAGCCGTGTCCTCTCTCCTTTCATCTCGTCTTGTCTCCTTCCCTCCCTCCCCTCCCCTGTCCTCCCTCCTCTCCTCCCCCCACCTCTCTCTCTCTCCCCTCCTCTCCTCCCCCCACCTCTCTCTCTCTCCCCTCCTCTCCTCCCGCCCCGCCTCGCCTATCTTCTCTTCCTCTCCTCCTCTCCGTCTTTAACCTCTCCTCTCCTTCTCTGCCTTTCCCCTCCTGTTCTCCTCTCCCCTCCTCTCCTCCCGCCCCGCCTCGCCTATCTTCTCTTCCTCTCCTCCCATCCTCTCCTCCCTCCCCCACCTCTCTCTCTCTCCCCCCTCTCCTCCGAAGCCCAGCGGGTCGCCTCCAGTAGCCAGCCTCACTCCGAGTCAGGCAAGGGCCAGTCGGAATCTCCATTAGCTACTCTTCCCTTCTGACTCTGCCATAACCGTTCACCCCTGTATGATTAAAGCAACTCTCTCTCCTGCCTTCCCGGCGATGGGTCTTTATGAGATGCCGCTAGCCTTGGAGGAGGGCATTCTACTGGTGGGAGGGGCGAGGGGGGGGGAGGTAAACCACCCTTTCACTTCCACCTCACATTCCAGTTGGCGTGGCGATGCCAGGGCCGCATGGAGGTATTCATCATTGTTATGATTGTGTGACAGAGGGGGTTCTCCTGCCCGGGCACAGCCTTGTAAAAGCTCCTCGCAGCCAACAGAGCCCCTGTTACTCTGCTTTAATTGGCTGATTGGCGGCCAGGGAACGGCGGAGCTGTCAGGTGAATAGATGACCAGGAAGGTGGGAGGGCGGTCCCCAGGGTGAGATGTGGCCTATTAAAGGTCTCGTCTATGCTCATTGGCTGACGGCTCTCTGGTAAAGGGGTCTTTTCTGTACTCTCCATCTAATGTCTCCCTCTCCCCTCTCCTCCCCCTCCTCTCCCCTCTATTGCCCCTCTCTCCTCTCCTCCTCCCCTCTCCCCTCTCCTCCCCCTCCTCTCCCCTCTCCTCCCCTCTCCCCTCCTCTCCTCCTCTCATTGTCCCCTGAATGTACAGGAGGAAATTAACCACACAAAAGGGTCTGCGTCTCTGCAGAGGTAAACACCAGCACAGTCATCACAGCGGAGAGCGGATCCTAATTCCGCTCTCCGTCTTCAACAAACAAGTCCGCAACGACCCCCCCCGAACGTCCGCCTCCATGTGAAAGTCAACCTCCCGAAAGGGGTAATTAAATTCCAGACAAGTGCTAATTCACCTAGCACACCTTGTTTGGTGGTGCTCTTGCCAAGGGCTTTTTTCGTTCGTTTTTCCGAGACACAACAATAATAGCTCCAAGACCATTACACCTGCAAATAATCATTTCCAAGGCGGATGTTTTCAATCTGTCTTTCTATATTGCGGAGGTTTTTCCCCCCATTAGCGTGGCGAGAGGGAGAGTGGAGAGCCGAGAGACGGGGGTAAACAGTCTGTCTTCCTGTCTGGAGTCTCTGGGCTTCTGCTAGGCTGCAGGCTGCTCTTGTTTAATAAAAGGCAGATTAATGAAAGGAGGAGGACCCTTGAGTCTGGACTGACTGATCCTTCCAGGAGATTGATATCAGAAAGGTCCTAGTCTCCCTCTTTTCTCCCTCTTTCCTCCCTCTTTCCTCTCTCTCTCTCTCTCTCTCTCTCTCTCTCTCTTTCTATTGTTCTCTCTCTCTCTCTCTCTCTCTCTCATCATCGGGGTGTTTTTCGGTTTAGTCTGACGGCAGGCAAAACGGTAAACATCACATCCTTCTACAATGCTTAGCATCTCTAAAGACCTCCCATTAACCTGGAGGATGTGAGGCGCACTTTAATCAGCAGGACAGTGAACGGATGAGGAGAGAGAGAGAGAGAGAGAGAGAGGGTGAGAGAGAGAGAGAGAGAAGGTGACAGAGAGAGAGAGAGGGTGACAGAGAGAGAGAGAGATAGATAGAGGGGAACTGTAGTGTGTTACTGGGCCTCAGGGAGGAGTGACGGGAGAGAGAGAGAGAGAGAGAGAGAGAGAGAGAGAGAGAGAGAGAGAGAGAGAGAGAGAGAGAGAGAGAAGGTAGAGAGAGAGAGAGAGAGAGAGAGGAGAGAGAGAGAGAGAGAGAGAGAGAGAGAGAGAGGAGAGAGAGAGAGAGAGAGAGAGAGAGAGAGAGGAGAGAGAGAGAGAGAGAGAGAGAGAGAGAGAGAGGTACTGTGGTGTGGTACAGGGTCTCTGGGGGAAGTGAATCACTCTCTGACATCTCATGAACTCATGATCAAGTGAGTTGGGATTCTCAAGTGAACCGTAGCAGTATCAACAGAACAAAAGCTGTTGTGCAAAAGCAATAAATTATCTCGAAGTTCATTTATTTTCCCGTCACCTTCCAAGACGTTTCGCTTGTGTGGTAAGGTTCAGGTCAGACCGAGAACTCCCACACGCTCTTCCAACAGCACATCTGCATCCCTGAAAGACGGAGCGTGTGAGCTATCGATTTCGCTCCAGATATCAGATGGGTGAATCCAAGGGGGTCGCGAACCGTGGTGCGGAAGGACTCATCCGTGGAGGTCCCCGGGTCTTCCCCATCTCCAGCAGCGCTGATGACCCTCGGTAACCGGCTTAATGAGGGGACGGCTGACTGAGTCGACACGGAACCAGACCCTGGGGCCCGCGGGGGGCAGGTGGGTCTGCGGGTTCTTGTTCCTTTCGACGGCCCTGCGGGACCAGGAGCTCGCCCCCGGTCAGTCAGACAGGAGAGGGAGAGAGGGAGGGAGGTGGGGGGGGGGGGTGAGGAGAGAGGAGCGGAGCCAGAGGTCAAGAAGGGATAAGTGGAGAGGGAGTGGGGCAGGAGAAGAGGAGAGTGGAGAGGAGGAAAGTGTACCAATTAGAGGCGGAGTCCTGGAACACGGAGAGAGGTCGGCGCGAAATGACGCCGCCTCATCACGGAGGCAGCGGCCGCGGCGAGCAGGAACGGCGCCCAACTTGGCGCTCGCTCCTGGTTTTGCTGGTTGTCGTGGAAACGCCTCTTTCAGCCACCCCATGAGGAATCAATTATTCATTGCTTTGTGCCGTTGCATATAATCATACCTCCGTACCCTCCTCACAGAGCACGGTGAATGTACTGTATAAGGGTAAAAAAAAGAAAGTAGAGAAAGAAATAAAGAAAAAAAAGAAAACATTGCTATGGAAACTATGTATAGATTTCCAATGCGAGGATGATGTCCAAGACTAATAAAAGCTGTACATAGACAAAATAGTATATGCCTATGAATCAATAATTCTGCATTAGCTGCCATGGTACTTTTTTCATGTGTCAGAGGTCCGGGATTTCGGGAACATTAATTCAATGTTATGATCGTGTGTGTGTTTGCGTGTGTGTGGGCGGGTGCGTGCATGTGTGTGTGTCTGCGTGCGCATGTACGTGTGTTTACAAATGACAAACCGGGCGCAGGTTGGCTTCGACGCCGGCGTTCAAATCGATAGGCCTGCTGATCGAAACTCCGTTTCCCCGGGGCTGCAGAGCCCGGGAGCTTCTCCAACACCCCCCCCACACAATGCTCTCTTCCGGAGCCACAATCAATCAGCGATCAAAGCGGTTTGAGAGGCAAAAGAGCAATTGTCCGAATCCTCGGGGGGGGGGGGGGGTGGACTACTAAGCATCGCCAGTGAGTAGGACGAGAAGGTTCCGGAAACCTCTGGTAGTCTGGCCTCCCACCCACAGGAGTCCCCAGGCATACCCTCTCTAGTCGAGGAGGATCGAGTGTTTTCACGGGAAACCTCTCCGATGGGTCTTTAGACGGCTTGTTTTAAAGAGCTGGAGATTACCCACCGAGACGACTATCCGTGTCAGACCGGCAGTGCTCGTTCTCTGTATCCGTGGGTGTCGATTGAACCGTGTTCAGTTGTCGACACAGAGAAGGGCTTTTGGGCATTTCAGCACGCAGTCAAGAAGCCGTCGTCTTTCGCACGAATGCACCTTCCGGAATGTTCCGTCGCAGGGAGATTCAAGCGTTTCCGAGGCTGTATGGGGGGGGGGGGGGGGTCTGGTGGGAACTCCTCACGAGTCCTGGGTTTGGGTCGTTCACCGACGGCCCTCCCTCCCTCGACGACCCGGACCACTCTCGAGTTCCCACTTGAGCAAACCAGCGAGAGGATCCACATTGACACCGAGAACACAACAATGAGATGTGTTCTGCCAAATCTCTGCTGGGTAATGGCTGGTAGACACAGTCTAATTGCGTACATCTGCAGCTGCTTGGCTTTTCCTCGGGCTCCCCCGGGTCCCCAGACCAGGCAGCCGGGCCTGCCAGGCGACAGGGGCCGGAGCCAGGCGACAGGGGCCGGAGCCAGGCGACAGGGGCCGGAGCCAGGCGACAGGGGCCGGAGCCAGGGGCCGGGCTGGGAGGAGGAGGAGGACAGAGAGCCGGGCTGGGGAACTGGCACTCCTGTGAGGGACTTTGTCTTTGACTCGACCTTGAAGGGTGAAACAGACGGAGGGGAGAGGGGGGGATGAGGGGTGGGGGGGGGGGGGAGGAGAGAGATGCACGGTGGAGGAGAGCGAGGGGTGGCGAAGGCGGAGGGGTCAAGGAGTTAGGAGGCAAGGCATTTTCAGGATCCAAAACTTGGGCGAGGATAGAAAGAGAGAGAGGCAGTGAGCAGTGAGAGAGGAGGGAATGAAAGAGAGAGAAAGGGGTGAGCGCTAGTGAGACAGAGAGAGAGAGAGGGGGGGGGGGGCTGGTGGGGAGGAATCAGCCTGGGTAGGGGAGGGAGAGGGTGGAGGGAGAAGGCGGTGGGGGGAAGGAGAGGGCTGGGGGGGGGGGGGGGAGGAGGCGGAGAGGGAGGGAGGGGGAGGGAGGGAGGGGGGAATTCCAGGGGGTTCGCGCTCTGAGAGCCTGGAAAGTTAGTTAACTGGCAAGCTGAAGACATGGCAGAGTTTGGGAGTTGGCCCCTTCATGGCTCAGTCTGCCCACTGGCAGGAAGCGGACCCTCGCAGCGTGCAGCACAGGGGCCACCGTTAAACTCTGGGATTTAATCAGAGAGCCATAACACGAGTCCATAAACTTTTATGCAAGCGTCTCCTTTTATACACCTGAACAGCATTTTTTTTATTTTAGTACATTACTTACCAAAATGACCGGCATACATCGGCATAAAGTGGGAGATAGGGTAAGAGTTATGGTTGGGGTTAGTATAAATGTATTAGCAATAATATCATCACGCAAATTAAGATTGAGATTCGAAACATGCAGCATTGCATATATTAGTGTTTCAACAAGATTGCTTTATAGGGTGCTTCAGTCATCAGCTTCTGTCTGAAGGTGATTTAAATATGAATACATCCATAATTAAACTACATATGCTGTGAGCGTCTGCAGTCATGTTAATTAAGGATTGTCGAAAGATTTCCCAAACACAAGCATGCAGAATGTTCGACACTGCATGAATTTGTAATCTTAGGCAGGGAAGTTTATACCTGGCAAATTATATAATTGTTGCCAAATGTGTGCGTGTGCAACAACTCAAGCAGTAGTATTAATTCTTTTACCTGAGAAAATTAATTTTCACAGGCTAACTCACAAGAGCGGAAAATTCCATCACATATCCCTCAGCACCCTCACACGTGTGGTGCTTCACTGGAAGTAAGGCTAGCCTCTCAAATGTATTATGAATGCTCTCATAGTCTTAATTGAAACTGAAACTGTTATGTTCCACTCGGATGGCTCACTAATAGCCCTGAATTCAGTGACCAGTCCTGTGAAGCAATTATAAGCCCAAACCATACGGATCCATTCTGACAGCAAGCTTAGCCAAGGAAGAGTAGAATACAGTTGAGTTGAGGAGGGGGAGAGGAGGGGAGGGGAGGGGAGGGGAGGGGAGAGGGAGGAGGGAGAGGAGAGGAGAGGAGAGGAGAGGAGGGGAGGGGAGGGGAGGGGAGATGACAGGGAAGGGGTCGAGGGGAGGGAGAAGAGAAGAGAAGAAGAGAGGAGAGGACTGAACATCTCCTAGTTGATCACAAGACAGGTGAAGTGCTATTTTTAGACCTTAAGCCACCTTTAGTTTCCACACTGATCAAGAAGGATTGTGAGAACAGAGCTGCCGGCAGATTGGACGGTCCCTCACACACACCCCCCCCCCCCCCGTCTAAAACACGAATCAACACAACTCGATGAGTTTGAGCTCAGTGCTGGAGAGGGAGGGGGACCAAAAGGAGGACTGGTTCAGATTCATCATCTGTTGTCGTTTGATGTGCGAGGGATCCTAAATACAAGCCCTAACTGTCAGTTGGCACAAGTCCAGATGGAGCAGGCTTGTACATGCTGACCAGATCTGTCCGGAGCAAACGTCTACGCATCTGTTAATGCAAATGCAGATACAGAGACGTACACCAGCTCAGTAAGGTCATTGGCAAAGAAGCTGAGAAGGGCAATGTTTCTTTCCAGCATATGATTATTAATGACTTTTAATTCCGCATTAATCCGCCCCGCGGCCCAATTTGACCTTAAGTGATTCACTGCAGATTTTCTTTTCATTAAAATAATGAATTTGGAACTCAAACGCAGAGAGCCGCGTCTCTGTGGCCACGTTTGCGCCATTGATCTCTCGCTCACATAACAGAGCTAAATGCCCCCCCCCCCCCCCCCTCCCTCAATATCCATTAACAAAGGTTTAATGAGACATTTGCATTGAGCAGGAAAAAGGTGACGGCACGGTTCCTTGTGTTTGCCGGAGATTTCCTCGACCCGTTGCCGTTGTGTTTGGGCTGCCTTATTAGCCGATGCGCTGGGAGGGGGAAACCGTGATGAACTTTGATCGCGTTGAAAAGGTCAGAAACTGATTGGCTCTGAGTGTGTTTTGGTGCGAGCAGTCCTGCAAAAGTAATGCAAAGACGGAGAGCCAGTGACCTTATGCAGCGCCTCCCCCTCAATCTGAGGGGCTGGAGTCGAACGGAGCGGACCGACATGAAGAAGTCAGCGAAGAGAACTTGATCGGTTGATTAGAAGAAGCAGCCGGAAGCTCTCCCTTTATTGAGATGTTCGGAGGAACGTGGGCGCGTCTGGCGGAGAATCGAGTCTTCAAGTTTACGGTTCATCTCTTCCCTCCCCTCCCTCCCCTCCCCTCCCCTCCCCTCCCTCCGCATCCCCCGATCCCGGATTCGCACCTTTTTCCACCTAGAAACTGAGAAACAGAGAGAGAGGCGAGGTAAGGAAAAAAGGAAGAAAGGAAGTGAGGGGGCAGCGGAGGAAACTCTCACGACGGCAGCCGTGAAACAACCCACCGGGAGCCTCTGGAAGACGGCTCAGAGAAAGAAACAGAGACACGGAGGGACGCCTCAGCGGATCCGGTCGTGACCCCCCCTCCCCCTCTCACACGGACTCATCGCTGACGGGACCCAGGAAGAGGGGTGGGGGGGGGGGGGTCACCTCAGCCTCCCCGCCCGCTCATCCCTCAGAGAGCCCTTCAACGATGACATCGTCCCGACATTGACCTTGATTGATTGCAGCCGAGGCCCCTCGGCCGTCCTAACGAGGCCCTAACGAGTTTTAACGCGTGACTTCTAACAGATATGTTCTAAATGCCGTGAATATCAGCATATCAAATCTGTTTTCCGACTCATTTATCTATTTAGAGGGGCGTAAACGGCACTGGAGGAGGTTGATTGGTGGGAACTGTGCTGTAGGGATGTGCTGGTTGCTGGCTAGCTGAGACTTGGGGCATTCGGGTGAGCGCACAATTATGGCGTAGTGGCGCCAAGGCAACCGAAGGCCACATGCTGTGACATAATATCAATGTTTGGTGACATTTTGATTACGGCGCTTTTTTTTGTTCTTAAAATCCCTTTAATAGGCTCCGGCCTTTTTATCCAGCACAAATGAAACATTTTCCAAGAAAGCAATTAGCTTCTCTTTTCACAGAAACTAATTGGTTTAATTGTTGTTATTATCAAGTGTCTCTCCCCATGCCCGTTTCCTGATGTCGCCTTGCTCGCAACCAAATGTGTCAAAGCGTTTGGCGTCCCTCGCTCGAGCAATCCCAGATCTCTGTTAGTTTCCAACAGAAACGCCACCACGAAAGTGAGGGATGCGATTTGGACCCTCCCGTTGAGTGACAACTTAGCAGAGAGACAGGATATCACCGCTGTTATTCCTGTGTGTCAGTTAGTGCCCTATTAATCACTCGGCAATCTCTGCCCGCTTTCCGGTTATCGATCACGGAGGCTGCGCGCAGCTCTCGAGTCGCAACCCGACTCTCTCCGTGTGGCTTGTTCCAGAGACAAGGAGCCCTCGAGAGACTGATGACTGCCTTGAGTAAACCGGAGCCTCGGATATCCTGAAGCTGAGCTATATGCTTCAGTCACAGTAAATGTGAACTGACCCTGTGGACCATCAAGCCAAATGTCAAAAGAGCTTAGCAGGAACCTTCTAGACTGTGTCTGGTATATTCCTGGCTACCGCATCAACCACTCTCTGGCTCACTGCAAAGCCTACCCACAATGACAGAACCCATTCAGAGGGAGATAAAGTATCGGAACGCAGATTCGAAAACACGTGGGCCCAGCTAACTTGATGCGTGTTAAACTGTTATCTGCTTCGGAAAATGTAATTGTGATGGTCATTGTCCAGATTAATTAGCGCTAGCAGATGGTATCGCAGTGTGGACAGCTGGCAGGGAACAGTCTGCTGCCTGTCACAGTCTTTTTCCTCGACACTTTTTACAAGTTTGTTGTCGCGCCTGTCACAATCGTCAGATATCTGTCATCTCCTTTCCACCAGGCAGGCCAGGTGGACGTCCATGCAGCGGGAGCTCCCTCTAGTGGCGGCGTCCGGCAGTGCGCTCGCCAAAGACTTGGCTTCGGGGCATTGGTAGAGTTGTTCTTCTCCTAGGTTTGCTAAGCCTCTTTCATCCACCACTCTGTCAGGAGATCAATATTAGCCTCTTCAAGATGGATTGCCTCCTTCAGAGAGAATGTGATGTTGTTTTAACTCTTCGTTCGCATTCGTCAGCTGCGGTGAAGTATTCAGAGGCATCTGCTTGTGTTATTTGAGTGCTGGATCTGGGGTTGGCTAGGGTTCCTCTCGGGCAGTCTGTGGTCTTCTGGCTAAAGTTAGATGCCAGGTACGGGGAAACAATAACATAGTGGTTCACATCGGAAACAGGATTCACTTTGAGACAAGATGTCTGTCTTATAGTCTGTCTGGTTCGTTTAAATCCACCTTTCATTCGGTGCACAACCCTATATACTATTATAACAAGGCTGGATTCCATAGCTACGTTGAGCTTTCACAGTTGCAAAGTGGGGAAACTGTTTGTGAATATCTTTTTTTTTTTAGGTTTGGCTGCCAGGGCTTATCGGCATGCTTCAGTGAGGGTGTTGATAAGAAGGATGTGTGTGTGTATGTGTGTGTGTGTGTGTGGGGGGGGGGGGGGGGGGAGGCAGCCAGCTCCTGTTCACACATGCTTATCTGGACCGCACCGATACCACCATGTCACCCGCAGTTTGTTTCAAAGTCAATCCCTGGTCACCTGCGTGTGCATGTGTCCTGGTAGCAGGGGTGGAGGGAAGGTGGGTGGGGGGGCAGGTTTGGTACGTGCTGTGAAATGAGTGTGTGATGCGGATTCAGTGGGAGGGGGTCTCAGTGCGTTGGCACCTTCATCAAACTCCTTGTGACAAAAGGAACCCAGCGTAGCAGGTGGATGTCGGTTCCCAGGAAGTGAGTTTTTCCACATGGCTGAATTGATAAAGGGATATTTAGGACCCCTCGCAGTGTTCGTTTTGCCCTCAGCCAGCATGTAGAAGGTTGTTTTGAAGGGCGGCCGGGGAGGGGGAGGGGGGGGGGGTACGTTAGGGACAGTTGAACCTGTGGTCCAGAACGTGTCACCTGGCTGTGAGGTGTGCCAGTCCTGAGCCCCAGCCAGCTGAAAGTGGACGTCTCCTGCACCCCCCCTGTCTTAGAGGTCTGTATGGGTTTGGGTTGGTCTGGCAGGGTATGGATGGACCTGGCAGGGTATGGATGGACCTAGCTGGGTATGGATGGACCTGGCAGGGATTGGATGGACCTAGCTGGGTATGGATGGACCTGGCTGGGTATGGATGGGTCTGGCAGGGTCTCGATAGGCCTGGATGGGTCCAGTTCCTGCTGGTGCCAGTGTGATATTCCTCCTCCCTTCCAGTCACCTCACAAGCACACACGGTCTCCTGACAGAAAGCCCTGCTGGGCTACAGGAGGACCCGACAGTCTCACACTGGTTCTAATAAAAACCCACCTGCCAGGAGAGATTTCACAGCTCTCCAAGCTCGCTTTGCTGCCCAAAAAGACTGCTTTTGTGCTGAAATACTTCCCGTTGATTACGGCGCAGTGAGCTATCATTTAGGGTTGCATTTACAGTAAAGCCTGAAATGTGTCTTACCTACACAGCGAATGATGGGGATTTAATGGTTGGCTATTTGGAGAGGCATGGTGCTGTGTGCATGTGTGAGAGAGAGCGTGTGTGGTGTACGTACTGTGTGTGTGTGTGTGAGAGAGAGTGTATGTGTGAGAGAGAAGGCATGTACGGTACCAGTCAAGAGTTTGGACACATTTTCCCAATCGTGTCTGCATGTGTGTCCCTGCTTAGTGAGCGTGTGTGTGAAGGTGTGGGAAGGTGTCAAGGAGGTTTCGGGCTGAGAGAGAATAGGATATTGAAATATCAATTGTTTTGCTATCCTACATGATTTAGGTGCTTTTTGCCTTCAGGTTCAGAGGGAAGTGTCATAACATGAGGCAGGACTTTCACTGGACACCTGAGGATGAGTATAAATATACAAACCCACAATGTGCTCGTTTTGATAAACGTGTCGGCCACAGTTCAGTGGTTGAGCATTTTTACTGCAGATTAAAATGTCACAGGTTCAGTTCCACCCCGCTACATGTTGCATCGGGTAAAAGCGAAATGGACACATTATTGTGCTTTCAGGCTGATCGTCTGGAGTCTGTTTGGAGAGACTGAACGTGTTTCACAGGAAGTTCCCTCAAATTCGCGTTTCCTCCGCTCCCCCCCCCCAAAACCCAATGCTAAATCCTTAAAAGATAACTAATATGATGGTCTTGACTCTCCGATCGCTGTAGCTGCTCTGTATCAGTTACTGCTGGCGTAGTGGTTTTTGGGAGATTGAGATGTGAACTGTGGAAATCATCCGTGATAACTTGAGATGGAAAAATGATCTCGCCTGCTCGATATGTACAAAAATGGACAACGCTTCTGCTGTAACCAAAGATATAAGTCAATAAATAAGAAGTCACACGAATGAACTTGTTAATCCAACAATTGGCCAGGATAGAATTCAAATATGTCGAAATTCACATTTTGAGCACTCCAATGCCGGGAGTGGGGTGCACCTGGCGAATTACATTGTGTGCCGGACATGGCCTGAGTCACTCTGGAGGGGTGTCCAGTGGCTGCCAGCCTCCGCCAAACCCTCTATTCATGGCGAGCTGTGCATCGCGCGACGTGCTGATCGCACACGTATTTTCTTATTTCGTACCAGGTGTTCAATTACCATACATCAAAAAGGCCGGACCCCTCTGGGCTCCAAGAGAGCAGTGCGGACTCGCCCCGATGAGTATTTTCTTTTATTTCGTACCAGTGAGTTCTATTATTAACTGAACATACACAAAGGCGAAGGGAGAGCAGTTGTCGTATTAAGAACGAAGCTCATGTGCGATTGGTCACGCCAGAATAGATCAAGATCATGGTGATTGGTGTAGAAACTTACGAGCATCCCAATTGGCATTTATTTTTGTTGAGTTTGTGTAAGAACTCATGGCCCAGCTCATCGTGTCCATCAATGTGTGTCACAGCTTATGTAGGGCCTAATACGCTGTGTCTTATCGATCATAAGTCAAAAGAACTAACATGGGTCTCTATCATCTTTACGTGTCGATGTCGAGCTTCAAAAGAACAATCAGTGACAAGTTGCGCATTTCGCTGCTAGCGCGCTTTAACTAGCAAGACTAGCTATGCAGTCGATAGTGTATGCTCCACAACCTCTTAGCATATGACTTAAGCCATAGATTAGCCTTAAGCCTCTATTTGCAATGATCAACATGAATTTACTCTGTTTTGGGGTGTGCATAATTTGCTAAGTAAGCAAGGGTCACGGTACCTATATAGTTTGAGAATCGTCATTATACACCAATGTACTTGTTATACGATTATTGGTGGGGCCACAGTACATACAGACAAATTTCCGTTGTTAGTCTAAGACACGTAGCTGTTAGCTGTCAGCTAAAAGTTGAATCGCGAGCTTTCCTCAGCTTTGTCTTCGAAAAGAGCTTGCCGTAGGTCATCTCTAAATCGAATTATCCTCTGTATGTATATATGGCTAACTAGCTGTTTGAACACATAAGGTCTATCTTATTTCGCCCTGACATGTACGGATTCCAAAGAGGTCCTACCGTGCAACTGAGACATTGCCAATCCTCTTCCCCCATAATGATAATTCATGAGCCACCGTGTCATAAATACTGATAAATTTATCACACTACGCGTACTCTCTAGGTTCTGAATTCAAGGAGAAGCTCTCCCACCCTCTGTTTGCCCAAACCGACGCAAGCAAGCACCCGCATATAGAATTGTGTCTCGTGCAGCAGACCTCTATTACTCACCCAATCTCACAATGTCAGTTATTATAATAAAGAATTTGATTTTTACTATTCAGATGGGAAATATATAGGATATCAATTCTCGTTTTTTTCCCCTGGCCTGCTGCTCATTTACACATTCAGTATCAAAACTGTACTATATCTCGAGTGAAGGTATAGCCCTCTCTCGATCATGTCATAATCCATAGTCGCTCACTACGTCCTCTTCTACCTCGCATTTGAAGTGCACGGCGACCAGTTTGTGATTACAGAGCCAAATTACCTTATACGCCTACTGTCCTTCCCGCAGTTTTTTTCCTCCAGACTTTCAATCTACCAAACTGTAACTTCTACCTTTCATCTTTTTCTGTGCACATGGTACTCCTCCCCTTCTCCTCCGTCATTTCCCCCCCCCCTCCTTGTAAAACTTCCTCGAGAACACTTTACATCTCGACGCTCTTACGTATCTTTTCAAAATTCTATCCACAGCCGTACTCTCCATTCTCGTATGCATTATTACTCTACAGCATGCGTGAGACTACTAGCCCACATGTGCCACTCCACCCACTATAACAGAACCATACTCGTCTGGATAGAAGTCTATAGCCCACACACACCGAATCCCTTGTGTAGCACCCGCTTTTTCCCCTCCCCAGTAGATAGCACACTCTCATGTACAGTAATTGTAGTTATTGCGGACCCACTAGTCCACATATGACCAGAACTGAATCACCTCTTGTCCCCCACTATAATGTAATTTAAAATGTGTGCAATATCTTTATGTTTTTGCCCCGTCGGAAACGCGCTCATTCATAATATAAGCTTTCCACCCCGGCTCTCCCCGCCCGCGATCATTCGGTGTCAGTGTAACCCCCAAACTCAGCAACAATTGCGACCTATCAGACACTCCTTTTCCGCGTGCCCTTTTTTTTTTCGATGAAGCTGCCCTTTCTTTGTTCCGGAACCACCTGTGTTTAAGACTACTTAGCTACAGTACTAGACTTACTGCACTGTCGTTCGTCTTAGTATAGCGATTGAGTTGCCGCCTTGAATTCGATTCAAACGTTACGT
>CM042859.1:3521564-3587312 GCA_023658055.1 Thaleichthys pacificus
AGTTCCCTCAAACTCGCCGTTTCCACCCTCAGCTTGGCTTCGCACCCAATAAGCGAGTCTTCTTCCCCATGAAGGAAGTGAGGGATGTGTTTATTAAATCTCTCCCCTGGGGCCACGGCTTCTCATTCTTCATCCCCATGTTTTCCCGCTCGCAGTCGAGCGCTGTGGCAGTCCCACAGAGCAGACGTCAGAGAGAAACAAAAGAAAAACAGGTGACTTCGCAGTCGCGCTAACCTTGGGTCTTATCTACACCCCTGCATCGAGGCAGATTACACAGTCCTAGATGAGGTTGCTGGCTTACCCCGAGCACGGCGAGGTCTCTCTGGGGAACGGCGGCGAGATGACAGGCTTCCGCTGGAGCTCGGTGTGCGGGCCCCAGCGCGGAGGAGGCTGGGTGGGCCCCACGGCGCTGCTCTGCGTCTACGGATTCAGCTCCATGCTGAGGCCCACGGAGCCGTTCCTCACCGCGTTCCTCATCGGGCCGTACAAGAATCTGACCGTCCATCAGGTAGGGAACTCTGCCGAGATGCGTGTGTGCCACAAACAGACCTGCTGTCTGCCAGTCAGTCTTCTAATAGTTCAGTCAATTCAATTACCTAAACATCGACACCCCATGCACCATACTCTCGTGTTTTTTTCACGCATGATTTGTAAAGCGCCTTAATTGGCCTCAATTCAATTAACCTCCTGTTAATAATCGGGGGGAAGGTTTCGTTCGGTGCTTAGAGCATTTGACTACAAATCACGAGGGACAAATTCCCCCCGTGTCGTGTGTCGCTTTGGAGGAAAAAAAAAGCGTCCGCTAACCGAATCCGTCGTTGTTATTTTCCGTGCTGTGGATTCCGACCGAAAGGTGACCGAGCAGGTCCTCCCAGTGTGGGCCTACTCCAGTCTCCTCCTCCTCATCCCCGTGTTCCTGCTCACCGACCCCCTGAGATACAAGCCCGTGATCGTCCTCCAGGCTCTGTGCAACGTGCTCACCATCCTCCTCCTCCTCTTCTGCACGGGCGTCTCCTCCGCCCAGGGCGCCCTCTTCGTCTACAGCCTCGCCACGGCGGCCGACGTGGCCTACTTCTCCTACATCTACACCGTGGTGCACCCCGGGCGCTACCAGCGGGTGACGAGCTACGCCCGCGCCGCCGTCCTCCTGGGGTACGCGGCCGGGGCGGCCCTGGGGCAGCTCCTGGTGTCCCTGTGGGGGGTGGCCCTCTACTGGCTCGCCGTGGCCACCCTCGTGTCCCTCTGCCTGGCGCTCTCCGCCTCCTTCCTCCTGCCCATGCCCGGGAAGAGCCTCTTCCAGGAGGGAGACCCGGGCGGACGGAGGCCCGGGCGAGGACGGGCCGCGGGAGCCCGAGGACGGGGGTGTCCTGGGGGGCCGGGAGGGCCGGGCGGGAGGCGGCGGCTGCCGTGTGGAGGCTGTGGAGGGACTGTAGGGAGTGCTACTCGTCCGTGGCGGTGCGGTTCTTCTGCATGTGGGTGGCCGCGGGCAGGTGTGGCTTCTATCAGGTCTCCAGCTACGTGCAGCTGCTCTGGGAGGCCAAACAGCCCCGAGACAACTTCACCGCCTACAACGGAGGGGTGGACGCCTTCGCCACGCTGTCAGGTAAATAGCTGTACCCCCCTGCAGGGCGACCTGGGGGGGGGGGGGGGGCTTGGGTGGGGCTGTGGGGACAGTGGGGGACTGTCAGCTACTATTTGAATTGAGGGGGAGGGAGTGGGGGCTGGAAGGCCCATAAAAGTTAAGGAACCCTCTATAAGTGAGAGAAATCGAACTTGGGAGGTCTGATTTAATACACACTTCACCCCTTGAGCACTGCTCCCCAAGACCTCAAACTCACCTTACTGGTTTGAACACATCATTTCAGTTCGATTGTCCAATGGCAATTCGATGAAGATTCATTTAGACCAGAGAACAGCCCTAATTCTTGACAACAACAACCACTCTGCTAAAACTATTCCGTAAATCCCTTTGCAAAGGGTAAACAATGAGTAGCACATGAATTAGTCTGTTTAATTACAATCTCCCTTCTCCAAATGAACCCGCCCAGCGGGAAACCATCCACAGACTTTCTCTCCATTGATTCTAAAGCAGAAACATTTCCTGTATTCCCAGGAAACCGCTAGCAATTACTTTGTGTGAATAACATCCTGCTGTGTCCTTCAGGTGCAAAAGTTCCCTCCCGATATAGATTAAATTCAAGGCAATGTTTGCATTATTTTGTATTTTTTGTCTATTTCACATTTTAGATTTCCCTCAGGAATTGACTTATGCAAGAGTACCTTGCCCGCAGTCAGTAACAACAATTTAGATGTAGAAGGGTTTATTATAGAGATCAAACGACAGTGGAGAAGATGTGTTGTTGATAGGTGTCATAGTGCACAAACAGACGTTTCTTATTCGGTCATTACCCCCGAATGACCAAACCATCAGACCATCGTGAACCCAAAAATGCAAATCGCTTCGCATTTAAACGAGGAACTCGTCCTTCTTTCCGTTCGCCGGCATTTCCCTCCGCTTAGCAAAGGGGTTAGGGCAGGGCCTTGAATAATTACCAGGGATGTGTTCTCGCGTGTTTAATTTCAATTCGCGTCATTATCGCGCCCTCGCGGAGGGATTAGCTCCGATGCCGCGGCTATTAGCCCGCGGCTCCTTCTGACCCTGTGCCGGTGGCTGTCCGCCTGTCCTGCGGAACGACATCATTTCCATTAGACTCATCCCTCTCAACAGGCCTGCGTACGCTGATTAAATAGCGCCTTAATACGGAGAGTGGATGGTGGTGCTTATGCCACGCTATTAGTATTGATCTACTGGGGCGGAATAAAGTGATGAAATGTCTGCTTTAAGTGAAATGATTAAAACAGGGTGGGTTATCAGTCATTATTAGACTGGGGGGGGGGGGGGGGAGAGAGGACACCTGTGTGCCTCGGTTATTAGAGCTGAATGTCTCCAAAAGTTATTAACTTACCCAATTACCTGCCCCCCTCGTGGCTGAAATGAAAATGTAGGCCTATATCCATGTATCAATCAATTACTCATATAGACGCTACCGATGTTTAAAATGTGTACTGCAACTTGGAGGATTTCGCTGCCTCAGTAGAAACTCGGTAACGCCACACACACACACACACACACAGGTGGCAGACACACATACAGACACACACACACATGCCCAGGTGCCACACACACATTCCTAAACACACCCAGGTGCCACGCACCTATCCACGCGCAAACACCCGGATGCCACACGCACACACCCAGGTGTGATCTGTGTTGCAGGGGCGGCAGCCTCCGTAGCAGTGGGCCACGTGGCGCTGGACTGGTCCGTGTGGGGGGAGCTGTTCCTGGGTGTGTTCACCGCCCTGCTCGCCGGAGCCCTCTACCTGATGGAGCTCACGCGCAGCATCTGGGTCTGCTACGGCTGCTACGCCCTCTTCAAGACCGTCTACATGCTGGTCATCACCGTGTGCACGTGAGAGGGGGGGGGGGGGGGGGGTGTCGGACGGCTGAGCGGTTAGGGAGTCGCGGGCTGTTAATCAGAAGGTTGCCGGTTCGATTCCCGGCCGCGCAAAATGACGTGTGTCCTGTGGCAAGGCACTTCACCCTACTTGCCCTCGGGGGGGAATGTCCCTGTACTTACTGTAAGCCGCTCTGGATAGGAGCGTCTGCTAAATGACTAAATGTAAATGTATGATAACGTCGGCTCCCTCTTGGGTCTAACTCGAGTGTTTGCCTTTGAAAGGGCATCCCTTCCCGTTTAGGCACCATGTCGGATCAGGTTCATAGTGTGGGTGGGTGTAGGCAAGTCACGTGACAAATCCACGGTCGAATCAACACCCCCGCTGACTAACCATGCTGCCGATGAAGACTCATTGATCCGTCGGGTTGATAAATGAACGTTGAATCGTGTTTGCTAGCTTCTTGTTTGTTAGCCTATATATGGAGCCATGGTGGTGCAGAGTCAGAACAGTGACCTGGGCCATCTTAGTTTTCAGATCGCCCGTAACTTGAGCCGGGAGCGATACGCCCTGGTTTTCGGACTCAACTTCTTCATGGGCACGGCCCTGCAGAGTCTCCTCACGGCCATAGTGGTCAGCAGTCTGCGGCTGGCCATCACCACACAGGTAGGGAGCGGATTGGAAGTTTAGCAATAGGTTATCATGTGTATTTAGGGGTTTAGTATATTGTATTATTTATATGTGTCTGTATATTTAGGAGGTTTACTTATTTAAGCTTAGCCTAGATGTCATTTATGTTCTGTGTACTTATTTGTTATGGTATGCCAGGTTGCTTTGCGTCGTCTTGTCTTAAGAATGTCAGTGCCCAGTCTGACCTTGTGTTGTTCTGTGCATCTGACAATAAAAGACTTGAACTTGAAGTGTGGGAAACCATTCCGGCGCCCATACCTTCCACGCCCGCCTGCTAACTCGATCGTTTCTCCACCCATCTCTTCTCTCCCTCCCCCCAGTTTGTCGTTTACGCCTCCTACTTTGCCGCCATCTCCGTCCTGTTCCTGCTCCGCGGGGTGTACACCGTGCTGAGGGTCAGACACAGGCCCGGGGAGACGTCCAGCCCAGCGGATCGGCGGTCCGAGACCAGCCCTGACGTCACGGAAGTCCCCCATACGTGAGAGCGGGCACGTGTCGCTGGCCTGTGGTCTGAGCCGTCACCCCCCCCCTTATCGGGCTGGAGTGTGTGGGGGGTCAGATGGCTGAGCGGTTAGGGAGTCGGGCTATTAATCAGAAGGTTGTCGGTTCGAATCCCGGCTAATGTAAATGAGTGTGTGGGTGTCCCTGCTGAGTGGGTGTCCCTGCTCTAGGGAACGGCAGGTTCTGTCCCGGCGGCGCGGTAAAGAATCTTGAATGCAGTGTGACCGGAAGTGATGCAGTGTCTCCATGCAGCCACTAGATGGGAGTATAACCACACCTTCACTTCCCAGAAAAGAGATTCTCTCAACTCGAGCTGTCAACCGCAACCTCACACTGTGCCTTACGACTGTACATGAGAAAGTGCTTTCTGAATGTGATATTTCTATGTCGTATAACCATTATATGCATGTAGCCATTAACTAATATAATAGGTTTGTGTTGTGACTGTGTCATGAATAAACATGGTCAGCATTTTTGGCTTCAACATTTGAGGAGATGGATGTGTTGCAATGTTATTTATAATCCCGATCCCACCTTGGCTCGTACTACCACACAGCTACTGCAGGACAGGAAGACCACAAGTAACAGTCCTTTAAATGGTTCATCCGAAAGTCAATCTACATTTGCAGCTTTTTCCAAATCTTCCTAAAGGGTTTAAAGGCACAGTGTGTAGAGTATTTCTGACAAAAAAATCGACTTTTCAAGCTAGTCATTCTCACTTTGCTCCCACCAAAACAAATCTTGGTTCTTCTAATGAATACATACGTTAAATGTGTTGATTAACATGCATGTAGACAACAACCAGGGCATAAACATCTTTTTACCTTCCTGGGTTTTGAGTTCCTGTTCTGCATGCTTCCTATTCTATTACCTACTCACCACAGACGGGACCAGCCATCACTGTACAAGACAACCCACTGACCTCAAGCCTCAATCAATTTAATACAAGCTTTACTAATACAGTTCCATTCATCAGAAATGCAAAGAAGCATGGCAAATGAATGCACGGTCATTCCTGACCTATAATTCGTCATTCATTTTGGCAGCAATGAATTCATCCAGGGTTGTGGATTGAATACATTGAACAAATAAGCGCTTCGTTAAAATAGGCCGTCGGATTGGCAAACGACACCTGGATCTCAGAGGAAGGCGACTGTTTCTGTTTGTTAATGATTATATATTGGATACCTGTGAATTTTAAAATGTTTATCAAAGGGCCTGGCTAAGCTTGGCACATTATCAGCGGTTTACAAACTGAACCTATACGTGTCTCCTTCCCAGGGTTCGAATTACGGGGGGGGCTTGGGGGGGGTTTGACCCCCCTAATTAAGACTTGGACCCCCCCAAAAGAGGTCAAAACAACAGGTCGGGGGCCTCGATACACTTATATATCGGACTTACCTGTAATCGCAAATATTACTTTACGCCCTGGAGAAGATGTTGACCCCCCCCCCGATTGTCATTGGATAATTCTCACTCTGCTTCCACCCCCCCCCCCCCCCCCCCCATCATTATCCATGAAGTCAACAAGCATCCTCTCCCTTTTTATCTCCAATGACGGTTTCTGCCACTCTCCAGCTGTCCTTGTCACGTACAAATGGAGTCATTAATCATTGTTCGGAATGATTTTGCACTATTTTAATGAGGTTACATTTGAGGAAACGTCTTCAAATGGAATTGGAAACCCACATCGAAACCTTTCTGGATGAAATCAACAGAATATCTTGGAAGAGAACACAGTATTTGACATTTCGTTCATTGAGCCGACGTTTTCTCCAAAGCGACGTACAAACACGTGCACGTAGAAAGTAAAGCAGAAGATCAAGAGGTCAAAACGTGCTCGTCTCTAACAGTGTAGCGGTGGTCAGAGTCAAGGAAATGTCTGTATTTACAAACCACATAGCAAAGTAGCCACATCTCAGCTACCAGTATCATGCTGAATCTCATGTCCCCACCGGCTCCATAAGAGGAATCGTAAACCCATGTGTACACTATAAATGGTACACTTAATGCAAAGGAACAAAACACCATTAAAACATGCCTCACTCCTTACAGGCACAGAGGCCCTCCCCTGGACAGACACACAGTCTCAAAATCAATATTTGGGAGATCAGATCCAGAAAGCCCATATTAGGGATATCCTGGCGTGACAGGGACTTCAGACAGGAAGCGTCCCCCGGTCTGGGTGACTTGTGTGTGGGTACACTGGCTGGTGTTTCCCCCTCCCCCCGGAGCCCGCAAACCGTGACGCACCAGGGGGGTCTCTCCTCACCTCCCTGCCTCCGTTCGTGACATCACACACCAAGAAGCCTGCTCAACGAGTCGGACCAGTATCGATCCCCCCCCCCCACACGGCACGCTAACTCACTGATGGATTGCAGGCGTCCGTGCTTGGTTGTGTCTGATGTCAGGGTGCAGGCTGGTGACACCGTGGCTGTCGAGGCTGATGCATGGCGAGTGGTTGGCAATTTACCGTGTCAGTTGGGGGCAACTGTGGGAAGAGGGAGATACGGAGCGCGGACACATTTTATGTTCACGGCAGCCTTGTCAAGAGATGTCTGACCGTCGAATTATTTGCACTCCTTAACTTTGTTTTTGCTTGGTTGATGAGAGACACAAAACGAATAGTAGCAAAAAGTCTGAATGTTCTGTCATTTTTTATACATTTTGAATGGCCAATGTTACCCATTTTTTCCCTTTGTTTTGAACATACACGTATTTTGTCTTAGTACATTTCCTGGCACCAGTATTTTGTCTTTTATTTTTGCTCCATTTATTTGAGGGATATTTTGCATCAAGATATATTTGATGTCATAATGTCATGTTGATGTCATGTTTAGACACCTCTGGGCAAGAGAGGGAGGACACACTACTGAAGAGAAACACCATGACAGGTGCGACTGTACACATCGCTCTGAAACTCCCATCCCTCCAGAGACTCTAGAGATCGCTCTAAAACGAGAGAGAGAGAGAGAGAGAGAGAGAGAAAAATCCCCATCTAAGTCTGATTAAAAAGCACACAGCACCGCTGAAGCCCAATCAGATAACAGCAGCTTGAGTCATCAGCTGAGTGGTGACCAGCTCGTCTGGTCTGAAAGCTTTACCCTCACGGGCGGACTGGCGGATCTAAAGTTAGACATGCCGACTCATTCGCCCTCTATCTATAGATCTCTAAGACCCAACCGGAGACGGATTTGAAGACTCCTCGTTGGTGAGGATGAGTTGGCGCACCGAAGGCAGGGTCAAATGTGTGCTGCTCGTGTAAAAGAGTCCAAAACAATGACATCAAGTATCTGGTGTACCATCCCTCGCCATCCCAGTCAAGGCCCAGCGGATTAGCCGAGTAGCCATAACAACACGCTGACGTGAAGATGCATGTGTGGCCATGTTTGACCACTGTGCTGCCGACGCCTGTGCTGCTGTGCATTGAGAGAGCAGAGCAGAGAGAGAGAGAGAGTGAGAGAGAGCAGAGCGAGAGAGAGAGCGAGAGAGCGAGAGAGAGGAGGGAGAGAGAGAGGCTGAGGAAACGTTGGAATAGAAGCTGAGATGTAATCATCTAGCGTCCTCATATCCAGGCCATAAAACTCTGCAGAGAAGGGAAAAAAAAAAACAACCGACAGCCACTGTTGCCAGGCAGAGTTTAAAAGGTGGTGAGTCATTTCCAGCAGGGAGATGGAGAGAAATCTCACAGGGGGCTGCAGGGCGGATGGCGACGGCTTCACGATGCATCAGCTAACTAACCCGTCCTTCAGGCCTCACATGACTTCCTGTTTGCAGGACCGACGGTCTGCCATGAGTGCAACTGCGCTGGCTTCCGTCTGGCGTGGGAGGGGTTTGGGAGGGAGAGAGGGAAGTCATTAAGGAGGGAGAGAGAGAGAGGGGGGGGGGGGGGGAGTGATGCTGGTGTTATTCATGGCAGGCAGAAATTGTCATAATGACTTCCGGTGCTGATTTCCTGATGTTCCGACATGACACAGTGGTGACGAAGGTGCTTTTTTAGAACAAAATGTACGAGCCGTGGTGTCGAGGCTCCTGCGTGTGTCTCAGGCTGCAGGCCGCGTGTGGGCGGGGCCACCGGCGGCGCCTGCGTGGCTCACGAGCTACGTGTGACATGCGCCCCTCGCCCTGCCAGTTCCCCTCGTATCTGTGTGTCCCGGGGGGACGTGTGTTTACCTCGGAGCCCTTCGTCATCGCATGTGTAACACGCATGACTCTTCCTGTGCATGTGCCCGCGCATGGCTCGGTGGAAACACATGTTTGGGAGCTGGTGGATGTGTGTGTGAGGGTGGGGGGGGGGGGGGGGGGGGGGGGGGGGGGGGCAAACAGTATGAATGGTGATGGGGGTTATATTCGGCGGTCTATTCCGAGAGCGTACATCTTCGCCTGAGCCCTGATATCCTCCTCCCACCCTCTCCTGTCCTCTCCCCTCCCTCCTCTCCCTTCCCCCATCCTCTCCTCATTCTCCCTCCTCTCCTGCTGACAGTGTAACAAGGGAACGGATAGAGAGCTGGATTAAAGGGGGGGGGGGGGGGGATTTGAGCCTTCTCTCTACCTGACGCTCCATTCCATTTGCTTGACAGCGACCAACCCCGAGCGAAGCCTTCCGCGCTGCCCTCAAACTCAATTACATTTCCGTTCATTCATTTAGCAGACGCTTTTATCCAAAGTGACTTACAAGAAAGAGCTTTACAAAAAGTGCATCGGTCAATGATCATAAACAACGAGATAGGCCCAAAAACATTGTGGGTAGCCAAAACATGAAGCATACATTGTGAAAAGCAAATAAGAGCCAATGGGTAGAACCAGAAGAGGATGTCGTTAAACAAGTTACAATTAAACAAGTTACAATTACACAACAGCCCTGTCCACAGTGCCCCTCTGTCCACCCTATGCCCCCCTGTCCCCCACCATGCCCCTCTGGTCCCTGCCCTCTGGTCCCCCTGCCCCCCTGTCCGAACCCTGCCCCTCTGTCCACCCTGCCCTCTGGTCCACCCTGCCCTGGTCCACCCCCCTGGTCCACCTGCCCCTCTGGTCCACCCTGCCCCTCTGGTCCACCTTACACCTGCCCTCTGGTCCCCTCGTCCCTTCCTTGGTCCACCCTGCCCCTGGTCCATCCCCTGGTCACCTGCCCTCCGTCCACCCTGCCCCCCTGGTCCACCCTGCCCCTGGTCACCTGTCTCCCCCTGTCTCGCCCCCCTGGTCACCCTGTCTCCCCTGCCCGTCCACCGCTCCCCTGCCCCCTGGTCCCCCTGTTCCAGCCCCCCTGGCCACCCTGTCTCACCTGCTACCACTGGTACACCCTGTATCCCCCTGCACCACTGGTCCACCGTGCGGACGCCACACACATATGCAATCACCTCCATCAGGACCACGTTGCGAGGAGCTTAGGCTGTCCTTAGACGCTTCGGCGCCACCCACAACACACTCCTCCCCTTCCCCTCGGTTTCCTCCCCCCCCCCTCCCCCCCTCCCCCTCCCCCCTCGCTCCCTCCCTCCCTCCCTCCGCAGTCTCTGTTTCTCTCTCCCCCACGTTTTCACAGCGATGAGCTCGCCGCTTGGCTCCCACTCTCTGGTTACAGACGCTGTGCATGTCTCCACACCAGAGAGCTGTTACCATAGCCAAGGACACGCATCACATCATCCCACACACACACACACGCACACACACACACACACCATCGTTGGATAAACCGGAGCCTGCTCCTTCTGAAAGCCACGTTTGGGAGAGAGAGAGACCACCTGCGCGCTCAAACACAAGGCTGAAGGTAAAAGATCCATATTCATATCGCTGATATGCGAGTCTGCTACATAAGGCAGCTTTTGTTCGGTAAAGCCGGGATCTGGAGGAGAAGCTGTGTCGCTGTCAGGGTTGAGAATGATCCTAACACTGTGGTTTGGTCCGATATCTGGACAGAAGAGGTGTTTTCAATGTAGTTTGACGCTGAATTTAGACGTTTCTTCATACTTAAAGGAACATAACCAGATTGTGATCAATTGTGATGACCATAAACTGCTGTTACACGGTGCAGACAATGTTACCATCATGTGTACAATTGAAAAGAAAACCGTGTTGATATATTATTTCATGGTTTTATCTTGGTTTTAGGATTGAATCGTTTATATTTCTTCGTTTTACCTCCAAAAAGTTATGCTGTTGGTGTGCCTGTGTACGTATACTGTCTATGCAGTAAGCCACATAGGCAGAGAGGGAAATCAATCACCGTCCTTCAGTCATGCCCTCATACCATTGCCCCAGGGGTTTATTGAGCCCTGTAAATGTCAGGCCGTGGATGTTCCACAGATGGAGAGGGGCTTTGAAGCCCCCCCACACACCACCCACGTTTTCTTCCTCCCAGGTTCATCCGGTCCAGGGCGACAAACTCCCTTTCGTTCTTCGCCGTCCGTCCATCACTAGGTCGGACCCCCCCGGTTTCGCGTCGGCCGTCGCAGATGTCGGACGCGACCCAAAACCGAAACTGGTTTGACTGCGGCCGTTTTCGCGCGAGCGTGTTTGTTGTTGTTGTAGGTGTACGAGCCGCGAGGACCTGTGCTGATATGGGGGATGATCCTGTCTGGGGCAGTTTTAAACACGAGACAAAGTGGAGCCAATCGCAGAGACGTTGTTGCAAAAGCGAGAAGGTTAGCTGCCGGGGCCACCGAAGCTTTCAACTCAATTTGTTTTGGTGGCTTGTAACCTCAAGGGAGGGGGTTTTGACAAGAAAATCGCCCAAATACATTGATTTCATAAGTCTAATGGCTGGAGGAATAGATTCAAACGAGAAGAAACCTTCCTCATCTTAATCCACAGAGGAAAGAGATCAAGCACATCTCTGTGCTTGATCTCTGGGAAACCCACATCTGGGTTGAAACCAAAATGGGCACAAATACTATTTGAATTCCACAAATCTAGTTATGAAACAAACCCAGCCTTGCACAACGTGCCCCGTCATACTTTATTCATCTTATACATGTCGCAGACGGATTTCTCCAAAGCGACACACAGAACGTGCATTATTAACGGCAGGAAATCAAGGAGAGAATTGAGAATTGCATCGTTGGAACACTGTTTCGGCGGTCAGAGCCCAGGTCGGGCTGTGTACAATGTAGCGCTGAGCAACCGGAACAGCATCCCGTCCCGAACGCGACGCCGTCAACAATCCAGTCGCTTCCGTTCGCGAGACTTCCTCAGAGACACGGCCAATTCCAACGTGGCCCACTAGAAGCATCCGTCTGCTCGAAATAGACGCTTCGGCTCTCCAGGGTTGTCGAGCGTGGCCGTGAGGAGCCTTTCTCTAACGGGATGTGAAAGGTGCCTCGGGCGAGTCGCTTGTTGTTTGACCTTGGCCGGCGACACTCGGTCTGGGCGGCCTGCAACACCGACGCCACTCCACGTCTCTCGGGGGTGAGCCGTGGGGGGGGTGCAGGGGACAAGAGTCTGGAGGAGACATGGTTCGGGGACGGTGTGACACGGTCATGTCAAAACACCACTTGTGGCGGATGGATGTGGACGTCGGGTGAGAGTGGGAGGTGCGTGGAGGGGAGGAGGGGACGTCGACCTCACAGGGGGCCGTCGCTACCCCTCTCTCCCCGAGGAGCTGAGGAGAGGGACATTGGAGAGGAGGAGGCAGAGGGATGGAGAGTGGGATGGAGAGAGGGATGGAGAGAGGGATGGATGGATGGAGAGAGGGCTGGAGAGTGGGAGGCTGAGAAGACAGAAGAGAGAGTGCAAGATGGAGTTGGCTGAGTCACGTTTGGCCTTCCGGATGTTAGAGGGACAGCCAGGCAGGCAGTGACACAGATAGGCAGGCAGACAGGCAGGCAGGCTGACAACAGGCACAGACAGCAAACACAGACAGACAGACCCGGGAGGTCTGACCAGGCCAGAAACAAGATCACAGACGGCCAACCAGAGTCCTGACCAGCCAGAAATAACCCAAACAAAGCTGCCTCCCCCTCTCCTCCCCCTGGCCTCCCCCTGGCCTCCCCCTGTCCTCCCCCTCTCCTCCCCCTGGCCTCCCCCTCTCCTCCCCCTGGCCTCCCCCTGGCCTCCCCCTCTCCTCCCCCTCTCCCCTCTCTCTCCCTCCTCTCCTCTCTCCTCCCCCTGACCCCTCCTGGTGGAAGCGGCACATCAGATGACCCTCAGTGTGCTACAGAGCTTCCACGGGAAGCGTCAGACCTCCGACAGGGACTCTTCAGAGGTTAGCTTCAGATGGCGGGCTCACGTGTGCAGCGCACACGCAGAAGCAGAGCGAGCTGAGATGCAGCCATGGTGATGCTGTTGATGTGAGACACCATCTGGTAGCATGGGGCAGGTTTTTTTCGACACGTGTAACTCCTTTTTATGGAAGGGGGGGAAATATGACTGCAGGGGAGCAGTGAGTGGTGTGACCATGTGACCAAATCAGTCTGTCTAGACCATGTTGCCATGCCACCATGGACCATGTGACCATGCACCAAATCAGCTTTTCAGTGTCTCTATACCCATACTACCATACTATTTAGCATGCCAGCTAAATATTTAGTATGTCCCAATACAAAGTCTGTCAAGTGCAATCTGGCAAAAGTACCAGGATGCAAACTGGGATGGATGTCAAGAGCAAGGGGTCAAAGTTCAAGGCGCAATGTTCTGACAAAGTGATGTGTCCCAATTGTATGCATTGTGCAGTCGCACTTTGTAAGGCCAGCTGCAGTACTTAGAAACTAAAAAGTATGCCGCCTGAGATGCAGGGCTTATCTAGACCATGTGACCATGTGGTCACGTGACCATGCGACCACACGATCACGTGACCACTTGCCCATGCACCAGATCAGCGTTGTCCAGACCATGTCACAACGCCACATGAGAGTCGACATTGACACCTTAACAAGTGAAACAACTGCATTCGCTCCACTGCTCTTAGGGTTAGGGTTACCCTAACCCTTACCCTTACCCTAACCCTAACCCTAACCCTAACCCTAACCCTAGCAGCACGCGCTGGCCAGAGCCACAGCGAGGCACCGGCCCATCTCCCATCTCAGCAGCTCCAACTTCAAAAGAGGTCAAGGGAAACGTGGAAACACCGCAATGCGCCAAAGCAAAACTTCAAAGGGGTTTCCTCCAAACGCAGCACTTACACACCTCTCTTCCCATGCAGACATTCCTTCCGGAACAAAAAGGAGGGGGAATGTTTTTCTTTTTTTCTGTGTGCATTTGTGTGTGTGTGTGTGGGGGGGGTAACATTCTTAAGGCAACTTTGCTTCTCCAGAATGCTAAATTTAGCAACCCCCCTTAGGAGACAACGCTGATGCCTGACTGAATAGAACATGAACTGGCCGACTCCGACTGACTACATAGATCCGTCAGGAAGCGTTATAAATAGCTCGGCACGTGTTTGCACCCGATGAGTGCTGGGGACTGAGCCCTCAGCCGTTAAACCGACCGCAAAGCACCGTTGGGCCCTGAAAACCACAACAGACCGCAGACTGCTGAACGGCTTTAGACTGATGTGGGTCACTGGAAAAGTAAAGGATGGAAACGAAACAACATTTGGAAGCACGGAGAGTATGTCATGTGTTACACCTGCAGTCGTGCACACACAAGCACTCGAATCCACGCACGCACGCACGCACGCATACACGCACGCCAATGCTCGTTATCGTCGTGTACACACACGCGCACACGCACACACACGCCTCCACGAGTTCCGACAGGCCGTGGAAAAAAACACACACTGCGCCTTTAAAACAATCGACTCGCTAAGTGGGCGTACTAATAGTCGGACAGATGGATGGATCTTTCTGTTCTGCTCGTCCTCTCTCGGAGGTTGGCGTGCGCGAGGGCTGGAGTTGCGGGGCACGTGTTCCCAGAGCTCTCTCCATCCTCTCCCTGGCAGCCGTCGAAACGCTTTCTCTCCCCTCAGCCCTGCGAGGTGCTGAGGGGATTTACTGACTCCTCAGCAGACAGTAACACTCCTTCCTCTCCTCCTCCTCCTCCTCCCTTTCCCTCCTCTGTCTCCCTCCCCCCTCCTCCCTCTCCTCCATCTTCCACAGGAGTTGAACCATGAAGACCAGACTGGGCTGCCTGTCCAATAAGTCGGACTCCTACAGCGACTTCAGCGAGTTCCTTCCCCCGGCTCAGGACACCTCGGCCAGGTGTATCAAGTGAGTGAACCTTCCGGAAACATGGAGACGCGAGGCCGTGTTTTGCATGTTTCATGCAGGAAATGGTGCATTATTCAGTCCGCTGACAACAGGCCATTTCTGCTGCTACAGTTTCTGTTGTTGTCAATGAAATATTCATGTGTTCATCTGGCTTTTATCCAAAGCAACGTAGAGTTTCGGGGGTATTTAAACCAATAAATTCAATCTGTTTTTGTCCCTCTCCTCCTCTCTCTCCTCCTCCCTCTCCTCCTCCTCTCTCTCCTCCAACCTCTCCTCCAACCTCTCCTCCAACCTCTCCTCCAACCTCTCCTCCTCTCTCTCCATCAGGCTGTCGACAGACGAGGTTGTCCGATGGGCTGATTCCTTTGACGTCCTGCTTTCACACAAATGTAAGTCTTCGTTGAGTTGACTCTCAAACGCTACCTTGGTCTCAAACACTACCTTGGTCATTCTGAGGCAGGGCCAGGGGGAAGCGCCTCAAATTGAGAATGCAGAGGAGGGTGGGGAGGATGTTAATGACAGCCAGTGCCCTCATTTTGGTGACCTTGTTGAACAGACCACTCAAATATCTTTTCATCCTGCCTGTCTTTCTCCATCCTCTTTGCTGCCCTGTTAACTCTCTAGAACTAATTCAGCTCTGCTAATGGATACAGCCAGAGACTCACTGAGTCACACAGTTGACAGTGACCTTGTCACACACACACTCATCACGCTCCCTCTCTCTTTCTTTCTCACAGACACACACACACACACACGCACTCATCTCTCTCTCTCTCACAGACACACACACACTCACTTCTCTCTCACACACACAAGCACACACACATCTCTCTGTCACACACACACACACACACACACAAGATCCGAGACTGGGTGACATCTATGAGAACAGCCAGTATGTGTTCCCTTGTCCATAAGTCACACCAAAGGCCCGATTCAGAGCACTACAAATAGCTCCGAAAGCTTGGCACATGACTTGAAGCAGGAAATTAGCTTTCTGACTGTCGCGGACAGCAGACACCGCTATCCATTAGAGTTGCGCCCTCCTGAATCCACTTCCTGTTGGCTCTGGAGTTTGCCAGGACCAGTAAACACAGATGAGAATATGACAATCAAATTTCAGGCCAAGTCCACCACCTGGACATTTAGTCCACCTGGACGCTACGACAGCGCAAGCGGTAACATGTCCACTGCAGGTGGCCTGTTTCTGAGGTGGATTTAAAAGGGTTTTGTTCTCGGAAAACAAGGGTGGAATTGCTCTTTCTCTTCTTCCGCTAAACAGAAACTACGTCCCCCACTGCTTCCAGAGGAAGGAGGGGGGGGGGGCGTCATGGCGTCATGGTGACTTCACGGCTCTGGCCGAACGGAGCCCCTTTTCAAAGGCAGGTAATTGTACTTGACGAGGACACTGGAACGGCTGCACCTGGGATAGGCTGCTCATCTCCCTCTGAGGAGACGGAGTCACAGAACGTTCTGGAAGCTCTCCTCGCGCACAAGAGGGCACCCGCGTGTCAGGCTTCCGATCGAGCGGACAAAAGGATCTCGCACACGCGCACGCTCACATGCACGCCGACTCACACCCTCTGACACACACACACACACAAAAACACACACGCGCGTGAGCCCAAGCACTCAGGCACACATCCACGCACTCCGACACACAGTCCACACCGAAAAACACTCCGACACACACACACACAGACACACACACACAGATGACTTAATCATCGTGTAAAGGACATGGCCGGGGTTGAAAGAGGACTGCTTGTTCTCTCGAAGCGGCAGGGGCTCAGACACTGTTCGCCCTGTTCCTATTGGCCAGCGCAGATGGGATTCTGTTAGCACTTTTGCCCACTCCGACGACGCCGCCGCTTCGTTTGTGGCGCGGCTAATTGTGTTAGCTCGGCAGGCTGCGAGCTCGCCGCTCGGTCCGAGGGGCTGACGGCCGCGAGGCGAGCACACAGGGAGACACGGAGACGTGTTTTGGATGCGTTTCAAAGGGAGGCAGAAGTGCGAGTGGTCGTTGGGTTTCGTGTGGCCTGCGTGTGGTTCCTACGGTGTCACTCTGTTTTCGAAGACAGGTCAATGACCTTCTTGTTTTTCTCAAGCCCTCAAAGAGACAGCGTGAGCCATGTTGACGAGGGGCTCTGCCTGATTGCACTCTCGACTCTCTCTCTCTCCCCCCCTCCCCTCTCTCTCTCTCTCTCTCTCTCTCTCACACTCCCCTCTCCCCTCTCTCTCTCTCTCTCACACTCCCCTCTCCCCTCTCTCTCCCTGTCTCTCTCTCCCTCCCCCCCCTCTCTCTCTCCCCCCCCCTCTCTCTCTCTCTCTCTCCCCCCCCCTCTCTCTCTCTCTCTCCCTCTCTCCCCCCCTCCCCTCTCTCTCTCTCTCTCTCTCTCACACTCCCCTCTCCCCTCTCTCTCCCTGTCTCTCTCTCCCTCTCCCTCCCCCCCCTCTCCCTCTCTCCCCCCCTCCCCTCTCTCTCCCTGTCTCCCCCCCTCCCCCCTCTCTCTCTCCCTCTCCCCCCCCCCCCTCTCTCTCTCTCACGCTGCTTCCGGACTAATGTAACCCAAGCACAGCAGAGGAGGAAGGGGACCAGGTCAACATGACACGGACAATAAAACAACAAGACTTTACCCCCGTTTGTCTGCAACACTGAACCCAATGATCATTTCTCTTGCCTGCCAAAGGCTCAGTGGGGGTCCCTGAGGAGTGACCAAGTGTTGATGTTGCGATTCCTGGATGTCAGAGCGAGGGGTGACATGCATCGGAGAAAAACGTCAGCCTAGGATAAATATCAAGTCGTTATCTTCAGCTAATTCATCTGAATGAGTTGCTTTTAGCATGGAGAGAGGACGGGTTTGAAAAGGGGAGGATTCTAGTGTGCTTTGCCCGGAAATTGGGAGTCGGGCGATGCAAATCTTGTTTCTGGAATATTTCTGTTGTTGTTATTATTGTTGTCGACTCCTCTCACTGTCAGGGCCTCGTTTGTTGTTTGTTGTCGCAGACGGCCTCACCGCCTTCCGCGCTTTCCTCAAGACGGAGTTCAGCGACGAGAACATCGAGTTCTGGATGGCCTGCGAAGATTACAAGAAGATCAAGAGCTCGGCCAAGCTGGTGTCGAGGGCCAACAAGATCTACCGGGAGTTCATCGACGTCAAGGCTCCGAGAGAGGTGTGTTGAGTGTTAGGTTGTTTGTGTGTGCGTTACCAAATAATTCTAGGTTTACTTGACCAACACCACCCAAACCAAAGTGAAATTTGTGATCCCATCTTGCACGCCATGCGCCGATTCTAGTCAGGAGGACTGTGTCTTGACTTGACAGTAACTGCCGACCTCCGCTGATTAAAGATGAAATGAATTCCTTCCAGGTCAACATTGACTGCAGGACCCGTGAGGTCACCAGGCAGTGTCTGGAGGACCCGAACTCCTCCAGCCTGAACGACATCCAGGCCAAGGTGTACAGCCTGATGGAGAAAGACTCGTACCCGCGCTTCCTCAGGTCCAGGATGTACCAGGACATCCTCAACAACACACGCTCACACTGCCAACGGAGGTCCGTGTGACCCCCCCCCCCCCCCTGGGATGCCACCCTGCCAGGCCCACCCTCCGCCCCCCCCCCCCCCCCCCCCCCGCCCACCCCCATTTCTTTTTACGTCCACCAGTCCTCCATGTTCGTGTCTTGGGGTGTATGGGGGAAGGGTAGTTGTCATGTACATTTTTGATAGTGAAGGCTTATTTCCCTTTAAAGCACCATTTTAGGGGCTGGGGGGGGGGGGCAAGGGGCAGGCAGGTTGAGGCCTAGCAGGGGTGGGGCTCGGGGGGGGGGGGCTCGGGGGGGGAACACCCCCATCCTGTTCAAACTGTGTATGGCTCGTTTGCACTTAGGAAAAGGACAAACCACATGACCTTGTTCTGTGTTGACTTGTACGGGTTCATAAGATACTGTTGATGTTTCTGTGTATCTTCCGTGACCCCTTTACCATAGACGGACGCTTTTGCTAATCAGAAATATCCTGCATGTCAATTGACACAATATCATTCTTTTTAGATGACAAAGACATTTGTTTACTGTGTGAATAGGACTGTGTGCATTGAGAGGATTGTTAACTGTTAATGGTTAACTATCCAAATAGAAAACTAGATAATAGAAACTACAGTTAATTGAAGCGAAAGTGAAAAAGTTTGTACATCTGCAAATGTATTTGTCGCTTTTAATATTATTAATTAATATGATAAAAAAATCCAACAAATAAGCTGTCATGTGTGACTTATGTAATATTGCTGGAAATACATTGAAAAGACTGAATACAGAAACGGATCAGCTGTGGTAGCTTGAATGAAATGTTCTTGGAGATGAGTAAAAAAAGAAAAAGAAAAGCAGTTATTTCCTCTCCCTTTATTCTCAAACAAGAGCGAAAGAGCGTCTATACAGGAAGGAAGGAAAGACGTCGCAAAACTCATAAAAAGAAAAATCCTCGCTTATTTGTTGAGGTTTATTTTCTCGCTCCCCGGCAAGAAAGACGTAAAACATTTATGTTTAAAGTGTCTCTCTGTCTCCATCAGCCAGAGAAGTTGTTTGGGGAACTTTGTCCTTCAAAAAATCTGGGACAAGAGACCCTAGTCTCGCAGAAAATGTAACACTTAAGTC
The DNA here is from genome assembly GCA_023658055.1 of Thaleichthys pacificus. Taxonomy (NCBI): domain Eukaryota; kingdom Metazoa; phylum Chordata; class Actinopteri; order Osmeriformes; family Osmeridae; genus Thaleichthys; species Thaleichthys pacificus. The sequence continues at coordinate 3,541,002 of CM042859.1, forward strand.
TGTGAATTACTACGGGGATGAAATTCGATGGGAATATAGGCCAACATCCTGTCCTGCAGACATGGCACCCACGTAATATGGGCCAGCAGATCGACGGAGAATCATCTGTGAGGAGAATCACCTGCTGCTGAGGTCTCTGTCCATCAGGAAAATGACCATAAAAGGATGAGGATGATCTTTTAATAATAATCTCTTATGTAGATGCTGGGGGGGGGGGGGGGGGTCATAGAAGGGTTAGCAGCTTGATGTCTTTCCTTCTTGTCAATTATTCGTCACGTGTGCACCAGGACAGTTCACGGTATGCCTCAGGGACCCTGGAAGAATCGGATATAGTTACATACATAATACACATACATGAACATACTGGGACACGGGGGAAAAACTGCTGTCAAGGCAACAAATGTGTTCTGTGGGATTATATAAACATGCTCCCTGTGTCTGTCTCTCTCTCTGTCTGTCTGTCTGTCTCTGTCTGTCTGGCTCTCTCTCTCTGTCTCATCCAAGAGAGAGCCACCTAGATATCAGCCTGTCTGTCTCTCTCTGCCTTATCCAAGAGAGAGCCACCTATATATCAGCCTGTCTGTCTCTCTCTCTCTCTCTTTCTCTCTCTGCCTCATCCAAGAGAGAGCCACCTAGATATCAGCCTGTCTGTCTCTCTCTCTCTCTCTCTCTGCCTCATCCAAGAGAGAGCCACCTAGATATCAGCCTGTCTGTCTCTGTCTCTCTCTCTTTCTGCCTAATCCAAGAGAGAGCCACCTAGATCTCAGCCAGCATGCAGCCTGCATGCAGCCCCGCACACCGAGACCAACGACTCGGGCCCTCCTCCAGCTTCTGCGACGCGATACAAAACGTTTGACATCTGAAAGAAAACGCCATACAAATATTTCATCATATACAATTGTCCCGTTTACGAGACCCAGTGAATGGGGAGTGAGAATTTGGCATTCAGCCTGAGGGGAAGGGTCATGGCCCCGGGGAGCTGGAGAGTGACTGTTCAAGCAGACACAGCCAAGGAAGCATCTGTTGGCTTGGTACTCACTCTGCCCAACACATACACACACACACACACACTCAAACAAGTGAGACAACAACAAACAACGCAACACCGAGAAAGTACAAAGAAAGCACCGAGGCAGACCCTCTTCTTACAAACGTTGCACAACCTCGCCGACGCATCAAGGATTTCCCGGACTGATCTGTTGTTGTTGCCGTTGAGGCCTGAATGGAAACGTTTTCATCGGAAACGACTCGAAACTCCACCGCCCTTGAATCGACTGAGAGTCACCTCTCGAAGGCTTTCGAAAACAAACAAACTCGCGAGGTACTGGAGGAGGGCTTGTCAGGAAATCTTCCCCGTGGCATTGAACCCAGGGGTTTTCACCGGAGGCACAAACACACGCCGACACACGCAAACGCGTTCCAATAAACACCGGCAGCAGTTCGCAAGACGGCGAGGAGAAAGTACGTTGTCAATGGCATGACATCATCACAGGCTGAGTCATAATGCATCATACACGTAGGGAACTGCGAACGTATGGAGTCAGGTGGCTGAGTGGTTAAGGAATCGGGCTAGTAATCAGAAGGTTGCTCAGAAGGATCCCCGGCTCTGCCAAATGACGTTGTGTCCTTGGGCAAGGCACTTCACCCTACTTGCCTCGGGGGGGAATGTCCCTGTACTTACTGTAAGTCGCTCTGGATAAGAGCGTCTGCTAAATGAGTAAATGTAAATATAGGCAGACGGGAGGAAGTGGCCGAGAGGCTAGTCTCACCGGCTGACAGGTCTCACCGGCTGACAGGTCTCACCGGCTGACAGGTCTCACCGGCTGACAGGTCTCACCGGCTGACAGGGCCCAGCGTTGAGGTTCTCACCCTGGTGTTGGGTGACTGTCCTTGCCTGCTCCTCTGTTCCCCACAGTGAGCCGCTCTTCACCTGAGTATCCTCTTATCCCGCGGGTTCATTTGCTCCCCACAGCTGCGTCCAAATCAAGACGGCTTCTGAAGCCGGATTAGAGCCGAAGGCGGCGCCGAGGACGCCTGAGGGGAGGCGGCGAGGGGGCGCCGTGCTCGCTGCTCTCTCGCTTTTTCATTTGTCCTTTCTTAGTGTGTCTGTGTGCGCGCTCCCTGTGTGTGTGTGTGTGTGTGTGTGCGCGCGCGCGCGCGAGAGAGAGAGAGTGAGGTGGGGCTGTGAGGAGTGTGTGTCACCAGCTAGCTTAGCTTCAGAGAGAGGAGCCAAATGGAGCGGAAGGAACTTTTGATAACGTTCCGTCATAAACTTGAATGTCACGGGTGGATCTGTGGGCTTTCGTTGTCGTAAATTCAAATGTTACCACTTGATAATAAAACGAAATAAACTAGAGAGGGTACAATTTCTGGGGAAATTGTAGGGTGTGCTTGCTTGCGTCGGTTGCAGGTGGGTCCGTTCTCTAAGTTTTTCCCTTCTAGTGATATTTTCAAGCATTTAGCCTACTCATATTGCATATTTCATTAAGAACACCCTTTTAAACAGCTGCGAACCCCCTTTGAAACAAGCTACTGTAACAACGTTGTCACTGGCAGTATGGAATCGCGATTGAAACAGTACCGTCTACTAACTGAAAATATGCCCCCCAAAACGTAAATAAGTTTGACATTAATGTAGGGGGAAATGGCTAATTCAAAATAAGTTTGCTAGAGGCAAGTTAGCTGCTGTTGCTCCACATTTCACTGATTGTTTGAAAGCGCCGGAAATGAGAAGTTTCTTTTGACGTAAAGTTTAGCTGTGGCTTGAACACAGTACTGTACTACACAGTGCCAGTGGGCGAGCCGAGTCTGACTGAGGCTAACGTCAAAACAAGCCGCGGCGTCACTCAAATTCCAAGTTTTACACAAATCACAAAAATATGCTGACCCGCTGGCTATCTTCGCAATCGCCATATCTTTAAAACACTGCCCTCCTTCTGATTTTTGATGTAGAATTGACCCTGGTACGAAATTAAGAAAATACTCACCAGAGCTCGACGACAGCTGACGCAATCGTCAACGGAGGCTGACGGGGCTCTCACGTAGCAAACCAATCAAAGTTTTACAGCAACCTACATTAAAATCTCACCATCTGGCTGTCTTCACTATAGTCATATCGTCATAACATTGCCCTACTTCTGTGTTTTGGTGTAGAATTGACCGAACTATAACATTACGAAAATACTAAACTACTATGACGCTTGCATGTCTGCCGCCTAGGCAGTCTCACGGGCGACCCGCACTCGCTCAAATTACAAAGACTTTCACGACCTAAATAAAAAATCCGAGATGGCACTTCCACTCGAAATTGCTTTCTCAACAAAACCCAATGGTTAGTAATTTTGGGGGTTGGCATTTTTCACTCATAATCCAAGCTCCAATTTGCGTGGTGATATAACTAGGGCTGTGACACATGCAGCAAGCTCCTGATCGAGCATATAATAACGTGTTTGGGAGAAATTGTATTTGGTGTTAATTCATGTGAATTAATGCATAAACACTCCGCCAATAGGAATTGTTTGGTTTGCCACATTGAAATGAGGATAACTGCTTTTGTAAGTCAGGTTTTAGAACATCATGTTATGAACCATGACCCAGGAAGTGATCAGAAGGGGTCAGGAAGGGTCTGTTCCATGATGAGGATTCCCGAATCCGTACGGTGTTCAGAGTTGTTGGAGATCTTCTCCAAAATCTTCTTCCCTTCTTCAGTCCGGCACTCGATGGCTGTATATCTGCTGTTACACAACAAATCCGCTGCCTCAGGCCTCATGAAAAGGACAGAAAAACGATTGTTCAATCACCTTGCGTAAGAAGTCCCAGTGGAGGCTTGGTAGACAGAGTCATTACATCACCTGAGGCATCCCATTCTACAGACTGGCTCCAAGGCTTCCGGAGGCCCCGTCTCCCTACACACCTTACACAACAATATCATTACAAACCAGTTTTTATCCCCCTAATTGGAATAGATACAGCATCAGCACCGGACGATTGACATGATGGTATAACAGTGTGTGCGTGTGTGCGTGTGTGTGTGTGTGTGTGTGTGTGAGTGCGTGTGTGTGTGTGTGTGTGTGTGCGTGTGTGTGTGTGAGTGAGTGTGTGTGTGTGTGTGCCCTTAGGCTTCTTTGCTAGCCAGACATCGTTTATTCCCTGCTATTAAATCCTAATCGGATGTTCTCTCCAACCCATAGGAGCACAATGGCTACCTTGCGGTGTGCGGGAGATGTCCTGGGCTGTGAGTTTGGCACGGGGACTCATCGTACAGTAGCAGTATCTCTCAGCGACGTTTCCTGGTAAAAGAACACCGTCGTGGAGCACAGTAACGCACGTCTGTGTGTCCGCGTGTCGTCCATGCAGGAACACGAACACTGCTATTAGAATCATCGTCGTTTTTTTTGTTGTTGCCAAAGACAGGCTCAATGTGTTTTTTTTTGTTGTGTTTTTTTGACCTGCTCTAAAGGTGTTGGGTCGCACATGAATATCGGGTTTGTTTTGTTTCTGGTGAGCTATTCATATTTAGATCGACCCTGAGAGTTGAAAGGACTGTTGAGAGGATTATCTGTGATAATAAAAGATAGTTTAAGATTAAGGATCACTGGACTTCTTCCTTGGTTCCATTTGGTCAACTGTTTCCCTTCCGGAGCCTTCTTCAGGCTCCTGAACAGATAACTACCCCCCCCCACACACCTCCCGTTGAAACAGACTGTTATTACCCCACACCTCCTTCCTACAGTCTGAGTACTGCACTGCCCAGCATAGAATTTGCACTTATTATAACCCCCTTGCAACTGCCTACCCTCACTGTTTCATTACATTGGTCAGTGAGTATTGTGTATAATATATATATTTTTTTATTATTATTCTTAGAATTGTATCTTTTATCTTTTATTGTTATTATCGTCCGCTACTATCTATTTGATGATTAAAAACTGCACTGTTGTGGTAGCGCAGCGGCACAAAGCTTTTCATTGTACTTGTATACCGAATAAAAAATAAGTCTAACGTGGTTTCCAGTAAGACAACAAATGACAGGCAGGTTTCGGACACAAGCACACAAACACTCACCCCGATGCATGGACAACACACACACACACACAGCAGTAAATGAGGAGCAATTAATATTCCCGGCTCGGAGAATAACATGTTTTCAGGAAAAGAGAAAAGATAACAAACAGATCTGTGTACCCATGTTTGATTTCAGGGACATTGAAAAAACAACTGCAGAACATGTCAGAGGCTTTCATCATTTGGTCTGTCATTTCCCAGCTCCTCCCCCCCCCCCCCACTCCCCCTCCCACTTATCCTTCTCCATCCTCCCTCACTCACTGTGCCTATTTTCTCTGCCCCAGTTTACATACAGAGAGAGAGGGAAAGACAGAGACAGGGAGCGATTGGAGAGAGAAAGAGAGAGGAGGGAGGGAGGGCATAGAAAGAGAGAGAGAGAGAGAGAGAACAGAAGAGAGAGAGGGAGAGCATGCACAAACACAGACAGCCTTGTGATTGGCTGTGAATGCTGGTGATGAGTCAACGGTAGGGGTATATAAGCCCCGAGCAGCTCTCTGTAGGCACGCTCTACTGATCTCTGTCTCCCTACACAGCACCAGACTATCTACCTGCTACCATGTGCAAAGGACTAACCTATCTGTCTGTCACCTGCCTGGAAAGGTATGCTCCACTCTTCCAGTCTATTTGCTAACTTCCTAGCACAGAAAGAAATATGGCATTTGGATTTTACCGTTCTATTTTCAATAGACGAGAAGCCGGGTCCTGAATTAGATGTTGTGTAACAGAAATTTCTCAGTTCTAAGTGTTTATTTATTTTTGTATTTTTTTTAACGAGGTTCTCAAATAGGGTGTCCAAGGACTCGGAATGAATTGATCTGATGTGCAATGTTTTTCTTGTTTGCAGGGCGAAGGAACTGAAAGCCAGGCTTGGCAGCATGCTGCAAAAACATGACTGGACTCATGCCAGCAGCAAAGCAGGCAAAAACAGGTAAGGAGCAAAGCCTTCACAGGATGTCCAGCATGAGCCTATTGACACGTTCCCATCGTTGTTATGTGTTTCGACGTGAATCTTACCGTGCCTCTCTCACCTCCCGTCCACAGTCCTACCCTTGAGGAATGCCTGAGGTGGAGAGAATCTTTCGAAAGGCTCCTGTCGAACAAACGTAAGTCGCAACACACAGAACCGCTCCCACGCTGAACACACACCACGATCCACCTGCAACCATGACGAACACACACCAAAATCCACCTGCAACCATGACGAACACACACCACGATCCACCTGCAACCATGACGAACACACACCACGATCCACCTGCAACCATGACGAACACACACCACGATCCACCTGCAACCATAACGAACACACACCAAGATCCAGGCAGACACTTACTCTACAGATCACACATAACCCACCCCCCCAAAAGAAACACCAGCACGTTGAACATGCTGCCCACTCCAAAACACTCGCACAGTCTCCACCACAAAAGCACCACAGCTACGCCTAAATCAAAGCTTTCTACACCCAGTATGAAGATGGGGACTATGGCTCATGCATGTGACATCCAGTCGACCCCACAGCAGAGAGCACGTGCACACAGACGGGACACGACACAGCCGGTGCTTTCGGCTCTAAAACGGATCCATATCCATATGCTCTGCCCGCACACAAACAGGCAGTGCAAACACACACACACACCGCCAAGACCACCGCACACCCAGCACGCACGCGCTGCCACGACACGCGCGAGCACCTCTCCGCGGTGATTAACTCCCGGCTGCTTCTCTCTCCTCTCTTCAGATGGACTGTTTGCCTTCACAGCCTTCCTGGTGTCCGAGTTCAGCGAGGAGAACGTGGCCTTCTACGTCGCCTGCGAGGACTACAGGAAGATCCGGGCGCCTGCCAAGCTCCCTGCCCAAGCCCGGAGCATCTACGACGAGTTCATCGGCTGCGACGCGCCCCGAGAGGTGAGGTTCTAAGCCAACGCAGGAGACGGCACTAAGCCAACGCAGGAGACGGCACTAAGCCAACGCAGGAGACGGCACTAAGCCAACGCAGGAGACGGCATCTCTCCATCCACATATCATACCACAACTGTCCCCTAAACGTGGACCTCCCTAGGTCTTGATAGTAACCTGGCACGAACGCCCCCCCCCCCCCCCACACACACACTGTTACATGTTATTTGATCGGCAGACTAATGGAAAGAAACGTACACACGATTCAAAAGGACAGCACAAAATCAAGTATCCAAAGTGCATAGGTCTGCTATTATATCAGTACTCAGAGTCAAGGACAATCTGTATTTCCCAGGAACTGGGAAACGTAACCGTATCCCAGCTAGCAGGCACAGTGCAACATAAACATCCCTTGCAGTGTCTCCTCCATCGCTAACCCATCCTCTCTCTCTCTCTCTCTCTCTCTCTCTCTCTCTCTCTCTCTCTCTCTCTCTCTCTCTCTCTCTCTCTCTCTCTCTCTCTCTCTCTCCCCCCCCTCCTCAGGTCAACATTGACCACGAGACCCGTGACATCACCAGAGCCAACCTGCAGTCCCCCTCCGCCTCGTGTTTCGACCTGGCCCAGCACAAGATCTACACGCTCATGGAGAAGGACTGCTACCCTCGCTTCCTGCGCTCGGCCGCCTACAGGGACATGGTCAGCCAGCCCGCCGCGGGGGGCGGGGCCAAGCAGGGCGGGGCCAAGCAGGCCCGCCCGGGGAAGACGGCGTGAGCGGGGGAGAAACGGCCGATTGGCGCGATTGAACGCTGTCACCCGAGGGTGGAGTTGAACAAACGACACACGGCGCTGCGATGGATGGCGTCCCATGGGCTGAGGCCTCTCAGGGGCTGAGGCCTCTCAGGGGCTGAGGCCTCTCAGGGGCTGAGGCCTCTCAGGGGCTGAGGCCTCTCAGGGGCTGAGGCCTCTCAGGGGCTGAGGCCTCTCAGGGGCTGAGGCCTCTCAGGGGCTGAGGCATGACGCAGAGCTCCTTGCATGCAGGGGCACCAGAAGCGTGTCGCCTAGTCAGGAAGAAGAGGAAGGGGAGACAACCGATAGAGACCTCTGCAGGAAGGATTAGAGGATGAAGGATGGACAGACTTTCCTACCCAGCCTGGAGACTCTATGGTGTGTTGAAGAACCATTTCTGACGTATTCAGGATGGGAGAGAGGTTCTTTGTACTGGTCTTGGCCTGTAAAAGTGTTGCAGAAAGACAGGAGGAATGAACATGTAGAATAAGATATGAAGAAAAGCTTGTTTCCATATCTTTAAGTCTTTTTCCAGTTCCTCGACACTTCACATGTTGGTGCATTTGAAATGGAAAAGAGATGTATTTACTTCATGTTATATTTCTTATTAGGATCTTGGTATGTGTTTTCTTCAAAAAATCAAACAAGCAAAAATGTGCTTGCTCTGGCATGCTTTTTGACTCGAAACACGTTGATTGTCAATTTATTGGAACAATAAATGATTTCAGACTTCTCAGAGTGTACTTATTGTATTAACGGTGAGTTAGCCTTTCTAATTACGCTTTTTATGGAGTTCTTCACTTCAAATTTGGCTAAGGCACAGAGGATATCGACCCAACTGCAGACACACCTCACTGATGCAGTAACTTCCAGGGGATGAATCCAACAAATGGAAGTGAAACTGTAAATAATTCAAACACACATGCACTGTAGTAAGACACAGGGTGAAGAGTACGCCAATATCATCTGCGTCCAAATTCACACGACTGAATACAGCACAACCTGGTCCACGTGTCCCCACTAGCATCCCTTAAAATGGGCTTCTGGCGAATAATGTGGCTCATTCATTCGAAGCAATCTATTTTGAGAAGTGGGAATGGGGCAAAACCACATTAGGCCGGATGTCTCTGTTGCTATGTACTTCATTATTAGCTGGCTATTATTCAGCACTTCCTGGGACCGGATGATTCTGATGACGGTGACGATGAGTGCGCCAGCTCATTCCTTATCATCACCGCGGGACATTGATTATTTTCAGTCAGCCCACTCTGTAGCTTGGGGAAGTTGCAGGCACAAGTGCACCTGATTCGGTCTCCACGGAAACCTGCTTTGGAGACGTATTCCACGACACTCGAACCGCAACTTCCCCATCTGCTGCCGAACAATAAATCCCGTCCGGGCTGCCGACAGTAAGGGTGTGTTTCCCAGGGTGCAAAGTGAACGCGAGCTCTCGGAAACAGGACGCTGGAGGAGATAAGGGTGGGAGCGTCGACGTAGCACATCGAAGAAAAACCTGGAGTTAGTCGCCGCGTGTTTGCACAAGCAATATATCTTGTGCAATAAAAGAAGCATTAAACTGAAAGATATGTGGCAGTTGGTTGAGCACTATAATCTGGACTGGCCGGACTGCAGACGAGGTTATAGACCATTTCAACTGGGGGTGGGGGGGGTGGGGGGGCAATTGTACTGTTAGATGGGCCATATAAACCACACACATTTTTCTCCGCTGCATAGCAGGTATTAAGAGGCAAAATGCCACGTTTATAATTATTCAGACTCTACATTTAGGGGCCCCACAAGGGGGCCCAAGCTTGTTGCCTCCCCCTCCCCCCCCCCCCCAGCTCCCCCTTCGAGAACCGCCCCTTGAGAACTACAACACATCGCAACGTTCCTTTTCGGGTTCAAAACCCCTCGACCAATCCCATAAGGTCTGGATAACGTGACCGTCAATATCACGATCCCCCAGGCTATCTAATGTGTCATGCATTGCCTCTAGCATGTTCCACAGTGTAACGACAACCCCGCAGCAGCCTCTCCATCCGTGAACGTAGACTTTTACCGGGGGGGGGGGGGGGGGGGGGCCTGAAGCGTGTCGTTTGGCTATGCTAATGTCATTAGCGGCGAGAGCCGGCCGAGGGCAGGTGCGGCGCAGGTGCTGCTCGGATCCGCTGCATGTTCATCTCCGTCTCCATGGAAACGCGATGTTCAGGGTTTTTTTTTGGGGGGGGGGGGGGGGCTCTGATTTGATGAGCGTCCAAAAAAAAGTGGGTTTCGTAAGTGTTCTTCTGCTTCTAGAGTGGATTTCTAAAGAGAGACATCCTCCATGTGTTACACAGATAATTCGACGACGACGCGTTTCCGTGAAAAGCAAGGAGGCAGCGCTGCTGTGCGCCGTTCGTTCGACGGCCGTCACTGCAAACTCAAAACATTGGCCCGCAGCACGGACCTCTAAACAGCACGTGCGAATCAGTGTGCTGCTGAATATATTCACCTCCACAGAAAACCAGGATAACACCAGCTTTCACAACTGCTGAATATGCCTATGCTTCACATTGTCATATCAACTGACAGTGTAGACTGAAGTGAATCTTGATCATTTGTTCATGAATGCACAGTAGGCTACAGACGCGAGGTATAGTTGACCATAAATTGCTTTAAGCGCTGAGGGTATCAGTACCTTCATACATAATACCTTAATAATGGACTGCAGATCCAGAAGTTGCTAGTTCAAATGCCCCCTGTGCTGCTGTAGGTCCGTTTGGATAAAAGCGTCTACTACATGAAAAATAATAAGTGGGCCTAACGTAGGCAAAGTGCCACAGCGACATCTAGTGGAGAAACGTATACAGTACAACCACACCATGCGACACGGAATTTGTTCTACAAACTCAACATCAGTGTGCGCTAGAAGCTCACCGCTAACTTGAACATCGTCAAATGTCGTTGACACTTTTGTGGCAAGTAGGAGGGGCTTTGGAGTGAATCCTCTGCTCAGTGAACACATCGCTATGATACAACAAGTGACTCAAGGGCCTCGGCCGCGTCCTGTGTACCCACAGTACACAGGACTATGCTGTGTACCCAAAATGTCCTCCACGGTGACCTGGAGTGAACTCACCGGCCAGGGTGACGAGGTCAACGCTCTTCCTACGTCTGAGGCCGGCCCTCCGTCCCCCGTACCCATAAATCCTTCTCGCCCCACACAACCCCCGCACACATTCCATTGAGACCCCCCACCCCCCAAAGGACCCCCCCCCCCCCCCCCCCCCGGTCACACCTCAGCCTGTTGGGGCCCCCTCTGTGGTTCTCCCTCCCTGTGAAATACTTTCCATAATATTTTGGCAGGGTGATGTGATGTTATTGCACCAGCCGCTGGGAAGGTTTACGACAGACCATCTCTGCGGGGAGGAAGAGAAGGTGAGCGAGGCCGAGAAAGAGAGAGGGAGAGAGGGGGGGGGGAGGGCGGGGGGGGGGCGAAAGAGGGAGAGAGAGACAGAGAGGGTGTGTGTAGAGAGAGAGAGAGAGAGAGAGAGAGAGAGAGAGAGAGAGCGAGAGAGAGAGAGAGAGAGAGAGAGAACCGAGAGAGAGAGCGAGAGCCAGCGTCGAAGAGAGAGAAGAGGCGACCATGTTACACTCCAAGCGTGGGAAACGTCTTCGTGCTCGTCCCTGGAGTGAGGGGAAAACTCTGTCTCTCCTCTGACCTCGGTGTCCACGAGGGCCCCAAACCTCAGAGGAGAGACAGACGGGAGGACAGCATGTGGCATTCCGGCTGCGTCTCTCCCCCTGCCGTCACTGCGAGCCACCACCGTGTGTCTGTCGCGCACGGCGCCTTCCTGTGGGGGCGCGTCGGTGTCGCATACGAAGTGTGTCCTCGCCGTCACATCCCATCGCTTGCGATCGCGGCGCTCTGCGCGATGCCGTCAATGGCGCGTAGACAACGGCCTGCCTGCGCGTCCCGCCCAGGACCGCGCGCCAATAATTGAACCCGCTTTTCACTGTCAAGTCGCGTCATCGAAAGCGTCGCGTTAGGGACGTCAACGCCGGAGGAGCGACTGTCATTTGAGCTGAGATGTCACGGCCTCAGCGAACGCCACGGTGTCTAATGGACGGAAATGGATTCCGAGCCCCTCTGAGCATGGCGTTTCTGAACTCGGCGCCCGGCTTCAATCAGGTAGCGGTAGATTACAGGAAGAAAAATAAACTTCATAAACGGAGTGTGCCTGATCAGTGACCCTCCGCGTCTGACACGTAATGGAGATTTTCAAGTGCCGTCCCGGTATTTTGGGAACGGCGGAAAATAGGCGAGCGAAGTTGAGATAAGTGCTCTTCCAAATGTTTATCCCGCTCGCACACAAAGATGAGTGTAACAAGCTCGAAATAGCAACCCTGGAAGGTCTGAAAAATGAGTCTTTATTAGAAGCTGCCACATATTACGGCCTAACAGCTGACAGGAGACCGTGGTTCAAATTCGATGTAGGCATCTTTTGTTTATACCTTGGAAATCGCCATCCAGCCGTCAGCTGTCCATGAGACATGTCTTGGTGTGCTGCCGTATCCTATCCTCCAATCAAAACATGGAGTTCTCTCATGTGATGGCTTCCATTACACTCGTCGCTGAGTCGACTACGTGGCCAGTTTACATTTTCCCAGCATGGAGCCGTTGCATAAGAAGCGTTCCGGCTTCCGTTTGCCCCACATGTCCAGGATGACATGGTCGGCTCCAATGTCGTGTATTTTCCATCATGGCTTAGGGGCAGTGTTTGGTTTGGCGGCTCCTTGTCACATCATTTCTAGACAAGACAAACACTTGTCTCTCACACTTTCTCGCACATACACTGTGATAAGAACCCTGGTTACGATGTTTAGTTACACACCCATCATACATGATGACATGACTCCTTTCAGTGGGATCTGTACGATAGCCTAAATTATTGTTATATTATTTACTCTTTGTTCAAGAACATGATGGATTTGGTTTTTTTGTCTCAATGAAGAACAATGTATTTCTCTAAAAGAGGAATGATTCTGCATACTTGTTTATTTTTTGTTCAGCTAAACCCCGAGTTGCTTGATGGAGGAAAGGCATTGTAATTCAAAAGCAAATAATTGCAGCTTTTTCTCTTTCGCTTCTAAGTAGCGAGTTCACCGGAAAAGCCCTCTGAAAATAAACTGTTCTAGAAAAGCAATTATCAGTGTTGTGGGAAAAGCTGTTTAATATCCTCTCTTCTGGTTGGCGACGGCTCTCTGAGAAAGAGGACACCTTTACCTTCTCAGACAGGCCTGGGTCTGGGGTTCAGCTCACAGAGAACATGGGGTTGTGTCCTCCCCGCAACCTAGCATCCTCACACTTTGCATATTTCAACCTAGCATCCTTACAAATAGGATCCTTCGACCTAGCATCCTTACCCTTACTAGCCTTCGACCTATCATCCTTTCACTTGGCATCCTCGGTCAGGGCTCAATGTTGCCAGCCAGCCAGATTGAACCAATAGCCTGATGGAGTGTCCTCCACGTTTGACGACACGTTTGTGGGGGTCAGCCTGCTTTGTTCAACACCTTAGCGTGTCTTCACGTGTCTCTGCAAACACACACACACACACACACTGTGTGAAGTTGTAGAAGGAAACACCTGGACAGCCCTGCCTGTCAAACTGATTAATTCATGTTTCTCCCTCAGCGCTTCTTTCCTCAGCACGTTGGGTTACGCTCGAGTTAAGCACAGATCTCAGTCCAGTTCAACAGCTCAAGCCGGCTCCTCCAGTGGACACGGGCTGTTGAAGGGCCCATCTGGTCTGAGACCAGCACACTCTGCCTCCTCCTCCAGCCTCACGCTGTTGACCTTCTGCCAGGGGGAGCTGGGTCGTGAGTCATGAGCGAGATTAGCACAGCCTCAGAGACTTCTGGAGATGCGAGGAGGAGATTAGGCTCCACCGGCCTTCCTGTTTGGCACACAGCATCAACCTTGGAGAGCCTGTGCTCGTTCGTTCTCCTGGAGGGGAGCGATTACGACAGTTACCACATCTTAATGCACTTAAATGGCCAAATAACAACAGGATAATGAATATCAAATGCCGATTTAAATGATTAGAGAGTTCCTTATTAGGAGAAAGGTTCTCTGCTGGGGTATGTGGGGGCTGGCGAGGGAGGGAGGGTAGTCTCTCCTCATCACTGAAGAATGACTCACTATAACACAGCTCATGTGCTATTAATACCCACAAAGGTGCTCATGTTTTGATGGAGATGTTTCGAAGCGCTGCAGTGTCTTAGAGATCAACATTTACAAGGAGTTCTTTCAATTTGTTTTACGTGGTTGATTAGATAACACAGACTGATAAACGGACGGACAGACTAGATAGATACATAGATACGTAGATAAATAGATAGATACACAAGTACTTTGTTCTTTTCACGTCAGTATTACCAAGGGTAATATTACATTTACATTTAGTCATTTAGCAGACGCTCTTATCCAGAGCGACTTACAGTAAGTACAGGGACATTCCCCCGAGGCAAGTAGGGTGAAGTGCCTTGCCCAAGGACACAACGTCATCTGGCACGGCCGGGAATCAAACTGGCAACCTTCTGATTACAAGCCCGCTTCCCTAACCGCTCAGCCACCTGACTCCCTCATAATATTAATCTCATGTTGTGAATTATGACCAACATACTACTATTACGCCAAGTGATAAGCAGCTTGAACAAACGCTCTTCATAACATCAGGCTCTGCTCCCGATAAATTCAATCCCTCAGTCAGACGAGATGCTGATCCTCAGCTGAGGGCATTGACTGGGTAAGAACAGGACGTCTGCCATGCGCTCCTTGTTTATTTGAACAGCGAAACAAGTTCCCCCCCGGGTGCCGAGGCACACACGCGCGTTCCCTCACGCACACTTGGCCTTCCAGTAAATTCGCTTGGACAAATCCGAGGGCCTTTGTGTGTCTGTGTTTGAGTGTGACCTGCTACCACGGACGAGGCAAGCCCTGAGCACACAAACATCAGTGCTATTGATAGGCCGCCTCTAAACGCGGGGCCCTAGCCTTGCCCGGCTGGAGATAAGACTCCACACAGCTGGTCCGCCACGGCGGCACTGCAACAATAAAGGGATGTGAACCGAATGAAAACATATTGTTATTAATGTCCCCATCAGATTAGCCGTGACCGGCGCCATTTCTGCGACCCAACGTTTCGCTCGCTCTCTCCTTTTCTCTACCACTTCTGGCCTTGTCGTACGCCCACTGGGGGATGGCTCTGTGGTTAGACTGCAGATCAAGAGGTCGTGGGTTCGACTCCCCCCCTGTACTGTACCTCGCTTTGGGCAATACCCTATGGGAAGGAACAGCACACAACTCCGCCATACACTGAGCCACACAGAGACAATAAGTCCCCATGACTTGTCAACACTGACTTTCAATAGCCTTTGTTAATATCAGAGGGGGACAAACATTGTTATCAAGGAGGTTTGGTATTTTAGTTGGACAATGCCAGCCGAGAGCTATGTTGATGTAGCTGGTGTGGTCCAGTCCGCAATTGTCCAGGATCCACATGACCAGTGGGGTCCTGTGTTGTTCAGTCTGAGAGATGGCCGGCGTGGAGCGTGGTGCTTGGTTCACATCACTTCCTGTCTCCCCAGACCACCACTTTGTGGAGCGTGGTGCTTGGTTCACATCACTTCCTGTCTCCCCAGACCACCACTTTGTGGAGCGTGGTGCTTGGTTCACATCACTTCCTGTCTCCCCAGACCACCACTTTTTCAGTCTGGTTCCGAGCGTCCTTCCGACTCCACTCACAAATAAGATCTGTTCCATGAAAGTGTTCTTTGTTATCTGTTCCAAAAATGTTCTCTTCTGTGGAAACGGGGATTGCACGTAATTATGCGTGTTTGTTGACTGATTGCCAGAGTGTGTAATTGCAGTTTTTCATGTTTACTCGTGATTGTGGTTTTCCTTCTATTTTTTTTCTTTTTTTCTTCCATCTCCTTTGCTGTGCGGGTATTGATTAAAGGGACATTCTTCACTGAAGAAGGTTTTAAAGTTGTGTTTACATTCGGTGTTCTGCAATCCGACACTTGGATCCCATCTGTGGATGGCTGATTGTGGAGCTGGCTTGGCCTCGTTTTTGTTCTCCTAGACAGACAGAGAGAGATGTACAAC
Organism: Thaleichthys pacificus; assembly: GCA_023658055.1. Lineage (NCBI taxonomy): Eukaryota > Metazoa > Chordata > Actinopteri > Osmeriformes > Osmeridae > Thaleichthys > Thaleichthys pacificus. The sequence goes on from CM042859.1 coordinate 3,556,903, forward strand.
CACGTCTGATTCAACGTGAGATTGCAGTATGGCATGATGGCCTTGCGATTCCCAAACAAACCCCCCCCCCCCCCCCCGGTGTTTTGATATGATTTCAAATGTTTTGCCATGATTTAATGATAGGTATCCATCAAGTCGGATGCCTCTTCACAGACTGGAGGCTTAATGGTTTGTTAGTTCACGTGCATTTTTCTTTATCTGTGTGCAGGTGTATCATAACATCTCCAGGGAGACACTACAGTTCGTAAGAGAAGGCAAACCTCCAAGGCTGTTTTTTTGCTATTTTAATGTGCGGTTGTTTATTGAGGCAACACAAAAACAACACACCTAGAGGAAAAGTTTGCCGTCCATTTTACCAGGACTCCAAGTCCACTTCGTTCTGCCAAAAGTAGTCGAGTTTATCTATATTCTGTCCATTAAATCCCAGCTTTCAGTACATACCTGGGTCATTCTTTGTAAATGTCTGCCTGGTTGGTTGTGCTTGACCCTTTAGTTCTTCTAGCTATGACCTTTAACCCCTCTGGTCTCCGTGGTGAAGGTGAGGAGAGGAGGGTAGTGGGAGTCTGGACTCGCAGCTTCCCATCTGCTCAGAGCCTGGTCACTCGCAACCAGCCAACCCCAGGCCCACCTCTGCATGTGCTCTGCAGATCCTCCTCGGATTGGCTCAGCCCTTGGCCCACAGCCAATAGGGTGTCTGTATATAACAAACCCGAGCGCTGGACGACAAACTCAAAAAGAAAAAGTGCTCTGAGACTTGTGGTTGTTCCCTGGACTGAACGGACGTTTGACAAACTAAGACTGAGCCTTTGGGAGAATGTGTAGAGGATTAGCTGCCTTGCCCCACTCATGCCTGGAAAGGTGAGATATTCCAGAGTTTTCTTTGGTTCTCCTACTCTGTTTTGACATGCCTCATTTATTTATTTGAGGAAGTTGTTTCACAGGAACAGCAAAAGTGCTGTTCAATTTGTATATTAAATGGTTTATTATAACTGATGTTCTGTTTGCTGAATGGTAGCTACTGCTTCTGTGATCTTAAAGTGGTACTTTCTGTCCGTAAAACAAACAAAATCGAGCATTTTAGTTTTGTGTGTCATACAACACAAGTTTGGTGGATGAACAGTGGGGTGAACAGCTGGTCATAAAGTTGTTACCTCTGTGATCGGCTAAAAAGGGATCTATTTCCAATAAGTCTGACTTCAGGAACTTTTCATGTGAAGGAAAGGATTTTCTGGATGTTGTTCCATTCCTCCTTGGACCAGTAATCACCAAACTTTCAGGAGTCTTTAATATAAACCAAAACAAAAGCAATTTAGAGCGACAAATGATCTTTCAAGAGCAGATTCATCTGTTGCAGAACAGCCTTCACAGAGATGTGGTTGTAAAAGGAGATGTTTATACTCATATCATAAAGTTCAGATTTAGAAGAAAAATCATTTAATGTTACTTTAAATATATTAATATCTATATTATCCCTACGTTCATTCATGGAAGGACTAAAGGATATATCATATTTAGAGTGACTTTACATGAGACAAGCATGGAGTATAACACAATAATATCTTGTCGATGATTGAATTTTGAAAACAATAGACCCACCAATTGACCCACATTCCGTTCTTCAACTCCTGGTTGTCAAAAAGTAGCCACATGAAAAACCTTTGTTCTGAAGAAAACAGGACCTGTTTCTGTCTGTCTAGTATCAGTGATGAAACTCAAATAAAGCAAAGTTATCTTTGTTGATGTGAAAGGAGGCAGTGCAGGTCTACTGAATTATTGATCTGATTTGAACTGGAATTTGATCAGTAATAACCACGTCCCTTTAACAATTATTAATTTATTAGTTTATGTTTCTTTTCCAGTACATGTACAGGGTTCAGCAAATGTGGAATCTCTAAAAAATGATATTGAATACATCTAGTTGTTGTCTTCTTAATTTATGTAAATAATCAATTTTCTGTCATGTGTTTTTTTTTTGTGGTGAGATAAATGTTTTAGCCAAGTGCTTGCCAAATTGAGTTTGGGAAATGAATCAAGATGGTTTTCTTCACAAACAGGGCCACAAATCATGTGCTGTAATTTCATTTCGCTGTAATGGGGCTTTAGACTGTGATTAAAGACAAACACTCCTCTTGTTTCATCGTGTGTTTTTTTTTTATCTTTCAGGGCTAAAGGGATCAAGACCAAATTGGGCACTCTGCTCCAGAAACCAGAGAATGCCATCGACCTCATCATCCCCTACCCGGAGAAGCCGGAGAAGAAGCCGGAAAAGCTTCAGAAGTACGTGGTGACCTACCAGAGTTTAAACTCCTGACTCTTTTCTGAGCAGCATTCAGTCCCACACACACACACACACACACTCACACAGCGCACACATTCACACGCTTTCTGAAATCCCCCCGACCTTAGATCGTGGAATACTGCCAATGGTTTTGTAATACGATCACAGCTACTTTTCAGTCACACATTTCACCCTTGTGGAAATAACTTCAGGGGGGAACATAAGCTGGGGTGTGTACCCGTGAGGCAAAGCTTTAGGACTCAAATCGAACAGAACAGGATACGAGGGAATGAGGAATTGGGGAGCGAGAGAGTGTGGAGAGAAACAGCGTGCGCATGCAGGGTACATCGGAGTGGAATTCGGCCGTGCGCCTTCCAGCTGCCTGCTGCCTGAAGACTTATAGTAGTGCGTGAGCACAACCCGTACGGGGGATAACGCGAGCGGGAGGAAGGGATTGAGAGCGACTCCATCCCAGCCACGGCATGGCACCGACGTGAACGTGCTCTAAAGGGTATTTTACAGTAAACCTTTGACTTCGGAGAACGATTAGGTCGTGACGGAGAAAGGGGAAGAGGGCGGGGATGGGAGGGAGAATCACAGCAAGGGTCTGTGGAGGAGATGAAGGGGGAGACTTTATTACTAGGTCATATTGGATAGATTTATTGGGAGAGGGAGAGTAGATTCTGAGCTATTGGGCTGCATTCAGTGAGTACAGACTCTAAAGGAAAAGATTAACAGTAAAAATAAAAATAAAGTGTTCACGACCCCTGACTGGGGTGTATTTGTTTTTGTCTCCAGGCCCACCCCGGAGGAGGCTTCTCAGTGGCGTGAATCTCTGGACCGTGTGCTGAACAACGGCTGTAAGTAACTGGGCAAAATCATTTTACACACCACTGAGCTGTTTACCCAACCGGCAACATGAGGCTGCCATGGCAACATCCGTGAACCAGAAAGTTCTCAGCCTTTGTCATATGTCAAGAAAATCTTTTTTGATTACATTTTAGTCTTATCCCATCATAGGATCTTAGTGAACGTAAGTGAGACATGCTAAAGAATAATGAACGCTTTCAGTCTTACTCCTTCCCCGAGTGGGCCAATGTTTCCCAACAGCATACTACGCCACGCGGATAGGTCATTATTATGCAACGTGTGACACCTGGGACTAAGAATAGCCAGAATCCTGGAAAGTATGAGGCCCTGAAGGCCTGTTCTACATCTCCCAGACGGTTCCCAGCGTGACCGTTTCCCCTGTTAGTGTTGTCTTTCCTACAAGGTCGTCCAAAGCAAAACACCACAACAATAAGTGAAGGATAATGCCAGACGAGCTGTACATTATCATCAAATAATGGACTGTGCACGGTGGAGTCTGGGAGATGTAGAACAGGCCTTGTGTGTGTGGGTGTGTGTGTGTGTGGGTGGGTGTGTGTGCGTGTGTGTGTGTGTGATTTCAACTAAAACAACTAATTACCCACGAGCTGGAAACTGCTACGCTCTGATTATTTATCTCATGATTGTTTTGCACTCACATTCGGTTCAATAAAAAATCTAACAGTAGTTTCCTGACGGATTTGAAAGGAAATTGTGAAAGCAGACCTCTTCAAATCTTCAATACAATGTTGCTTCCAACTCGTTCTTTTTATGATTTATAGAATTCTGTCAATTCAATTCCTTCCTGCGCTTTTCTCCCACAATGCAACTTGGCCTACTAGCTCTATGGAAATGAGAAGTTTTCGTGTTCAGTGTTCTATGCACTGTCAAGGTGTGTTGTTTTCATCTGCTGTGAATCGATGGTCTCAATTTTCCACGTCGAGACAAAGCACCCATATATCGATAAAAGCCTACATAATGGAATGCAATTACCATAGCAATGACAGGCATGTCCTCACAAGAAGCTTCATAAATACAGGGCCGCTGCAAAGGCACTTTAAACGGAGACTTTAACAGTGCTAGGACAAAAGACCCTGATATAGAGCATTCAATAGGAGGTTGAATGTTCTCTTCGCGCCAGATAAATGCTGCTGTAGAAAGAGAGAGAGAGAGATAAGAGAGAGAACGTGATAAAGAAAGAGAGAGAGATAAGAGAGAGAAAGTGATAAAGAAAGAGAGAGAGATAAGAGAGAGAAAGTGATAAAGAAAGAGAGAGAGAGAGATAAGAGAGAGAAAGTGATAAAGAAAGAGAGAGAGAGATAAGAGAGAGAAAGTGATAAAGAAAGAGAGAGAGAGATAAGAGAGAGAAAGTGATAAAGAAGAGAGAGAGATATAAGAGAGAGAAAGTGATAAAGAAAGAGAGAGAGAGAGATAAGAGAGAGAAAGTGATAAAGAAAGAGAGAGAGAGATAAGAGAGAGAAAGTGATAAAGAAAGAGAGAGAGAGAGAGATAAGAGAGAGAAAGTGATAAAGAAAGAGGGAGAGTATGAGAAAGAGGGAGTGAGAAAGAGGACCCCAGACATACCGCACGCATCACGACTTCTATACTGCACCTATAACTTATTAATAAACAACCTCAGAATGATCTACCTCCCCACTCTCTCCCTTTCCCTCCTTCCCTCTTTCTTTTCTCCCTTCCTTTCTCCCCCCTTTCTTCCCCCCCCCCCCACCCCCCTTGTAATCTCTCTCTCTCCCACCCGATCTGCAACAGATGGTCTGGCCACCTTCAGGAGCTTCCTCAGGTCCGAGTTCAGCGAGGAGAACATCGAGTTCTGGGCGGCCTGCGAGGACTTCAAGAAGACCAAGTCTCCCCCCAAGATGGCCGACAAGGCCAAGAAGATCTACGAGGACTTCATCCAGACCGAGGGGCCGCGTGAGGTCAGCGCGCTTCCTGTGTTTTCGAGTGTCTGCATCCAGTACACGCTGCCACGCGGCCCGTCCGCATGACCCGGGCCTCTAGATTAGGAACGTTCTCTTCCTAGGACAGAACAGGACGGTCTAATGGCTGAGGAGATTGATTCCAGAGCCCAGGGCTGTGAAATCCCCCTCCTCACGGGGGCAGGTCGACACTTCCTTGTGTCCTTGAGATCGACGAGACGCGCGGTGCGCAGAGAGCACTGTCGGTGTACGGAACGTTCTATCTCGACTCAGTTTCGTGTGAATCTTCTCTTTCTCATTCAGTGGGACGGTTACTGTAGATGTTATCATGAGCTCTTTGATGGAGACGAGTGTCTCTCTCTTTCTCTCTTTTCAGGAAAGTAGATGTCCCAGTTAAGACAAAGCTTTTAAAACCTTTAAGCCCGTCTCTACTGTTTCTTTTCTCACATGTCATCGCCACTCCATTCTCTTCATCTAAATCCTTATCCTCCGGTCTTCCTGCCCAGGTTAACATCGACCATTTCACCAAGGACGTGACCCTGAGAAACCTGGTCGACCTGTCCTCCGCGACCTTTGACCTGGCCCAGAAGAGGATCTTCGCCCTCATGGAGAAGGATTCCTTCGGGCGTTTCCTGAGATCCGAGCTGTACCAGGAGCTGCTGGAGAACTAAGGAGGAAGAGGAGGAGAGGAGGAGGAAGAGGAGAGCTGGGCCTTATTCAGGATCGGGCACCATGTGCAACACTGCAGATATAGAAATGTAGCTTTATAGAACAGATCCGGTTCTTTATTTTTAAAATAAACGAACCAGGTCTGCTCTGTTATGTTTATCATCTGAGTGTTTTTGAAGCTGCACCCTTTTGAATAAGACCACAGCAGCCAAATTCAATACCAGTAAAACCGACATCGCTTTGAATTTAAAATTAATTAGACCAAGTCAACTATAGTGCAATGGGACTGATACTAGACTGATTGGCTAAGCAGCAGGCTAATTCTGTACGAGATTCTAAACCAAATGTAATACTTAAACCTGAATAGAAGATATTGACCCAACTGCCTGCAGCTGAAAAAAAGACCACTTATAATTTCAGTAGATAACATTACGATATGACATCATTCCCCCCAAAGAAGTCCAAATGAAACGGACAAAACTATGAATTAAACTATAACATAAATGGAAATCTCTGAACATCCTTTTTTTTTTATAAGACAAACAAACCAAAAGTTCACCTCTTGCTTTCAAGTTTGTTCATACTTTAACTGACCTCAATTTCACGGCGCCAGTCTGAACACAAAAGAAACCAAAGGCTCCATGGCTTTTCCCAAGAACTAAGAGGTCAAGTGACATGTGACCTTCCTTGTCCAGTGGCCATCAAATGATCTGTTAGATTAGCAGAGTGCCTTTCCAGGAAACATAAAGATTCACACAGACATACGGTAAACAATTAGAAAGAGCCAAGCATTGATGCATTGAGTTGTTCCCATAAACTACCAGATCCTACATTAAATATTGGGCAATAAACAACCTCAATGGTGATGAATAGGGGGTGGGTATATTTCAGTGGTCGAGCATATGACTGTTGATCAAGGTTGCAGGTTCAAAATCTCCCCTGTGCGTTGCTTTAGAAAATAGCGTCTGCTAAATAAAAACATGAAAAGTTTTTTTTTGGAATTAGGACTGTGCTGGCTGAGGTTACTGTAGGAGACGGTGTGTATCATGTCTGGCATTTTTTATGGCCATGCCTGAATGAGGAAGGATAGTTGGCTAAGTGGTCAGCTTCTCTAGGCTACCACTGCATTGTAAGTTGCTACGATGGGACATCAAGCAGGATGGAATCTCTACAAGTGCACTCTGAATTTCTTCTGGGAACGTTTTTTTATTTTTTATTTGGGACTTTGTGAGAGTTATTGTGTCCAGAAAGTTTAAACATTTGTCCTTAATGTCCTTAAGTCATAAATCCTCTTTTACTTCCCAAATATGGCTTGATAGTGCCTGTTAAAGTGGAAAACGAACTAAATAATTCCAAATGATGTCTTTGATTTTCCACAAAACTATTCAGGTGATAAAATGCCGTGGTCCCAACCCCAAGTAAAGATGTTCATGGACTTTATTTAATCAGTTATATACCACAATACTGCATTTGTCTGCATTCCTTATTGTAACCTAGTAAGTGATCACAAGCCTCAATTAGAGGCTTGTGATCTAATTATGTCAGGAGTTTTGGCGTGCAGCAGTGTTTCACTAAAACGTCTCCACTCAGCAGTTACTCATTATGTGTGAATCTATCTACTCTGGCATGCTTTATACTGATACGCATCTGTTGTAAGCATAATACGAACACATTATTACTTCAGACGTGGTACTTAAAAAAATCCTTATTGTTGCATGTAACACTTCAGGTCTGCAGTTGATTTATGTAATGCTTATTCAAAAACAAAACATCCTATTTGGAGTTTTAAGATGATTTGGTTTCAATGTGGCATGCACAAGGGTTTGCAGTGGCATAGATCGGCCAATCTAGAGCTATAGCATTGCCTTCCATATCAGATGGGTTTTCAAAACTGAAACGAAGAAAATAATCAATGATGATTTCTTTAGTGCCGGCTGGTTACTGGACATATAGTCTCTGCATGTATCTTACCTGTAGTCGATCACATAAAACGCATCAATACATTAAAGTTCTGAAGATGTATTTATTTTTTACATGTAAATATCAACCGTTTTGTTTGTGTTATTTAAGTTATTAATGAACGCCGCTATGGGGTGCATATTTCCTGGGAGAGCATCGTTGGTCCAGCATAGTCTTTTCACTGTCATAAAAAATAGAACATCTGACTGCCAATTGTCACGCTGTTTTTCTTATCTTATATTGTTCATATATCCTGCACACCTAACGTGTCTTGAATAGTCCTACTATTAAGGAGATAATTATCTCTCTTTATAAAGAGATCTACATCGACCACATACAAAACATCTCTAACAAATACAGAGAACATAATCGGAAGTTTAAGGATTAAATAATCGTCTATTTCTAATGATATAATCGAGTATATTTTTATGATTAACCTTGGCCTCCTTTATCAACACTACGAACGTGAGATTGAAGAATGACAAACAACAGCTTTGTGAACCAGAGCGCGACATCTTCAAGTCACCTCGAGCTTGCTACTCTGTGCATCTGTTTCCCGTACGGTGAGGACTACGTGTTTCTCGTACAATGCTTTTCCGTACTGTGGTGGGTGGAAATCTATAACCAGTGGATTCGACATCGTCTTGAATATGTGTCCACAGAACAGATAAGATGAACGGATGCAATAGTTCCAACTTCAAGAGATTTATGAACTTTATTTATGAAATCCAGTGCACATTTCTACGACAATACTGCCTTTGAAAATAAAATGAATTGGAAATTGAAAAGGATTGTTTTCAGTAACAAAACGTGGATGAGTGTGTGGTTGCGGGGGCAGCAAAATAAAACTTCGGAGCAGAGGGAGAGAGAGAGAGAGAGAGAGAGAGAGAGAGAGTGAGAGAGAGAGAGAGAGAGAGAGAGAGAGAGAGAGAGAGAGAGAGAGAGAGAGAGAGAGAGAGAGAGAGAGAGAGAGAGGGAATTGAAAAGAAACAGATGCGAGCTATAGGATCTGCAGCCAACACAAACACTGTCACAGCCTCGCTTGTAGGCCTACTCATCTTTCCCCTCTCTCACCCGAGTTTCCAGAAGCGTAGTGAAGGGATCTCGATGCTGAACCAGTCATTAACGTCACGTCACAGACCGCGGATGTTGTTGTCCAAGTTGTCTCGGCTCTGACTTGTTCAGAAGCGCTGTTCGAACGCCTAAACAATATCACTTATGTCACTTAAGTCCTTAAGACTGGAACACGGTTCCTCATCGAATAAGTGGAGCCTATTTGCCAGCAGTCGCAGTGAGCGCAGCTCAATTGCAGAGCCATAAGTTCCCCCCGCACTCATTCACACGCTTGGTACAGCACAGGCCGGAACACAAACACACGCACACATACACACATTGGACTGTGTGTGTGGGATGCGTTGCCGTGTGTCCTGTGTGTGTGTGGTTTGAGCAGATACGACATGTTAGAATGCGTAAATGGGCTCGTAAACGAAGAACAAGAAGTACCGGAGCTCTTTAGAACATCTCTGAAAGGTTAGGTAAGTTCACCCTAAACTGTCGAAACATTGATGGAGTCGTAGTTCTATCACATTAGATGTCTCCCGCGTTTCATCAGGGGCTTGTCTCCTTGAAGCGTTGCCAGCCAGCACCCTCAGAACGCAGCGGACAAGAAGGTTTGGCAGCCGCGTCTATACGAATCCGTCCACAGCTGTCTGCTTTGCGCAAACATCGCTTGAGCGAAGATACCAAACCACACAGGATGAAGATGGTAAGATAAGACTACTTAATATGGTCACATGGAGTTTACGAGTAGATGGGGGACTTCAAACCTCCTCAGCTCATTAAAGGCCTAATAAACATGGCCGCCTGAGTGATGGGTGTCCTGTGGAGTAGGCTACATATTTAGCTCTTACTGATGGATTGCCGTCATTAAACCATATAGTTATATTTTGTTTACCACACCCTTAAACAAAACAGAGTTCATGGGTACTTACTTGCACAGGGGAAAAATGACTCACTTGCTTCCATTTTAGTTTGGAATGCTCGATGGTTTTCTCTCACGAGGACCACAACGTGCGTGCGCACACACACACACACCCACACAAGTGTGCACATACAAATGTGCACGCAGACACACAAGTGTGGGCACACACACACCCACACACCTGCAAATGCACACATTCACATATAAAAGATGACAGACTGATTCTGTATTTGACATATTGTATGTATATATATATATATATATATACAACTCATGGGTCATTATCTTGATTGCCTTTTGCAGCTCTGGTCTTCCAGAGACTGCAAACGCTGCAAACGCAATTGGAAGCTGTAATGCAATAACCCAGAGAAAGATAGATCGTGGGAAGGGGGAGGGGGCGGGGAGCAGAGACTAGCCACATTAGAGTCAGAAGGACATGAGAACAAAGATAGTGGGAGTGGGGGGGGGTGGGGTGTGTGTGTGTGTGTGTGTGGGGGGGGGGGGGGGGTCTGGACATGAGAGCAGAGATAGAGAAGGGGAGCAGAGATGTGTTATATTAGAGGGGGCGTGGGGGGGGGGGGGTGGGGGGGGGGGGGTCTGGACATGAGAGCAGAGATAGAGAAGGGGAGCAGAGATGTGTTATATTAGAGGGGGCGTGGGGGGGGGGGGTCTGGACATGAGAGCAGAGATAGAGAAGGGGAGCAGAGATGTGTTATATTAGAGGGGGTGTGGGGGGGGGGGGTGTAGAGATGTGTTCAATGGCAGGGACACAGGGAGCCTGAGGCTGGCTACGTCACACAGACAGAGCCCATTGTTAACCTCCAATGAGCAGGTCTGCCTCCTGCTTGCCTCACGAGGCCCTGCCTCCCGCCTCTTGCCTGCCCCCTGCCTCGCTCCCTGGCTCCTGTCTGACTCCCTGCCTCCCTGCCTGCCTGTCTGCTGCCTTCCCGCAGCCAGAGAACAGCAGCAGAGAGGAGGAGGAGAGAGGAGAGGAGAGGGGAGGGAGTGATAAACAGGTTATTAATGACACAGAGACCATTAACTCCTCCAGTGCCTGCAGACATCCTGTGTAGTTAAACCCTCATTATCCTGGCACACAATCCCCACCCTCCCATAATGGCAAACAGAAAAAAACACTGTTCATCTTCCCTGGACTGTCAAATCGTCATTTATCTTCCAACCGGAAAAGACTTTGATGTCCAACATCAATTGGGGATGGATGGAAGGAGCAGGACATCCATTATGATGAAACATCACCCTTCCTTCTTCCTATACAGCATTGTTGTGTAAGGACTGAACGGTGGGACAAAATCCAGCCAATGTTCTGCTTACGCGTACATATGCTGAAGTCGCTAAATCGAGCTTTGATCTCTCGCCTACTTTCTGAACAAACTCGGTTATCCATTGTTCTCGTTTGTCCTCCGCCCACAGGAGGTCGACAAGGCCTGGTGGCTTGTCTCTGGGTCAGTTCAGATCGACAAAAGCAGGTCTCTTTTATGACAGGTTGAATCTCGTTCCTATTCCCAATCATCCGCTCTGACGTAACACCCTTCTCTGCCACTGTGAAAAGGTGGTCTCCCTGACCTAGAATCTGTCAAGGTGACGTGGTCTGTGTGGGAACAGACCAGCTGAGCTGTTACATGAACTTGCGTTCAGCGTACGAGTGATTACTTGGATTCGTGAGTTTTCGACGCTGTGGTAAACAGGCTGAAGGTGCGTCAAAGTGGGTGACGGTCAAAGCGCCTATCGCCTCTCTCTAATATACCTCGCTCCGACCGACCAGACACCCCGTCCAGCAGCATGTCCAAGATGAAAGTGTTTGTCGGTTATCAGAGACACGAATTCTGGCATCAATTACCGTGTGCGATTCTGTGTGGGTGTGCTTGTTTTTGCGGGGTGTACGCGTGTGTGTGTGCGTGCGTACGTTTGTTTGTTTTTTGGTTTTCACCCGTAGTCTCTCCCTCAAGTTCGGGATGCTTCCGGAAGGCTCTCAGCAACAACACCGAAGCATGACTGAGTCTACACAGGTACGTATCGACGTCTCCCGTCGAGGACGAGAACACTAATTGCCTTTCTTTGCTCATTGATTGAGCAATCGCGCTCACGCTTCCTTCCATGGACAATGCCTCAACTTCACACACACACGCCTTTGGAGGGTCAGACGGCTGAGCGGTTAGGGAATCGGGCTACCAATCCGAAGGTTGCCGGTTCGATTCCTGGCTGTGACAAATGACGTTGTGTCCTTGGGCAAGGCACTTCACCCTACTTGCCTCAGGGGAATGTCCCTGTACTTACTCTAAGTCGCTCTGGATAAGAGCGTCTGCTAAATGACTAAATGTAAATGTTTGTGGTCGACACGGTGTCTTGCAGGGAGACCGCACTGATGGAGAGGATGCAGTTGCAACACGATAAGAATCCCATCCAGGTGCACATCAGTGTTAGAGGAGGAAGTACGACTGCACTGACACTGAGGGAGGAGTCATGTTGACACTCGAACCCGTTGTTGCTTGTAATTCAATTGCGCCTGCCTGTTTATCAAGCAAACTGCATGCAAATGTTTTTGCAGATAGAGACAGATTCAGTCTTTTAAATTCCACTTAGAGCTCCCGCTAAACTGTTTGTCTGAGATAAGAGTTTGTTCGTAGGCCAACACTAGCGTCCAATTCAATCCAACATTCATTCAATCAGATCCCTTTGTCTGAAATGTGTCAAGCACATAATAATCACTTTCTGTGGCACATCTTTTTATTTGGATAGGATTACAGTTATTACCAGGAACATTAATATAGCTATGACATTTTTACAATAAATATAATATAACATATTTCCATGTGAAATCTGAAGCACCTTGACTTTCTGGTACAGTATAAAGCATCACATGTCACAAACGACAGTAACAAAGCACATGTATTGGTCCTGGTTGCCTACCAACAATTACAATGCTACATGACGTTATTAACTGACTCACTGAACATATACTGGAAAATAAACAACTACAATAATATCGTGTAAAGTTCACGGATGAATATAAAGAGTTACAAACATGATGTCAATAAAGTGAGGTTGCAGCATTACTAATGTGATGACGTGGGAGGAGCTTCCATGAGCAGATTTTTCACAGATTTGTTTGCGATTTTTCAACTTTCACACAAACTGGACACATTGGAATTTCCCCCCCGGAATACAGATATATCCAGAAACAAAAAATGTAAACAGTCATGTGATTGCAAAAACTTTCTTCACAAACCAGTCTGAATAATTACTGGTGATGTTTGTGTGTGTTTGCATGGATGTGTCAGCATATGGGTGTTGGTTTCCGAGGTAACTTCACATTGTTGCGCCTCAAAACAACACCTATTCGTGACTCGACCGCAAGGTCACCTAAGGTCAAGTGAGCTTGAAGCTGTAAAACTCACAACACACAAAGCCTCAAAGTTGAACTTTTGTCAAATGAACAAAATTCATCGTCGGTTGAGGTTTTACTTGAAAACTCTAAATATGACTAGTTCTACAACACTTTTGGACCCCTTATGGATGGTTGGTAGAAGGAGAAAGTTCAAATGTATTTCTTAAAGTTCTGTTGGAAAGACTCGACTCAAATCTGACTTTGAGAAGTCAGACAAGTAGCCAGAGATGAAACATCCTTAACATTCACAGCTGAGACCCAATCATCCAATCAGTCCCAAACACAAGACAAATCACGACTCATTCTTCCCCCTTTCTACCTGCACCTCTACTCCCAGCAGCCTCTTCACATCAAACCACAACACCAAATCGTGTCCTCTCACCGTTTCCCCAAATGATTTAGTACGAGGCGTTTGGGACTCTGAAGTGAATCTAAGCTCCAGACATGAGAGCCTGTCTGCTCCCCAGGACGCACCCCATCCCCCTGGAGGCCTCCTGGGGGGCCGGGGACCCGGCGGAGGCGCTGAGATCCTGGATCCGTTTGGAGCACAAGAAGCGCCTGTAGGAGTCCTTCTCCATCAGGGTGAAGATCTTCATCTGGGCCTCGTGGAAACAGGAAGGCCCGGCGGACTGAAGGTTCTGTTTGGTTTCTTCTCTGGTGGCTGAGTCCAGGTTTACCTTGAGAGGTGAGGAGGAAGGTAGGTTTTAAAATCAAATGTCGAATTATGATTCCATTTATTATTCGTTTATTCGTTTTTTGAGGATCAGGAAAAGATTTCAAAATAGAATTTCCGTCATGCATTGGATACTCTATCAACACAACGTTTCCTGTGTTGGGAAACATCCAAAGCCAAAAGCACTTAAAAGGGATTACATTTGTCAGACCTATATCATTATTATTCAATAAATTCTTAGTTTATTCGTTTTTTGATGATCAGGAGAAGATTTCAAAATAGAATTTTGGTCATGCATTGGATACTCCATCAACACTACGTTTCCTGTGTTGGGAAACATCCAAAGCCAAAAGCATTAAGAGGGATTACATTTGTCAGACCTATATTGTGTCAAGACAAAGTTAGACAAAGAACAGATTCATAAACGATCCCAGTATATCTGGGAGCGCTGGTGTGGACCACAGAAAAAGTGTTTTTGAGTGAAATCACACCAGCCGTCTAACCACGTCTGGAAGAACAGGGGAGGGGGTGTGGCCTCAACACGGATCTGAGGTCGCGTCTGTCACCATGGCGATGCGTACGCTGCAGGACAGCTGAACGAGCGCCTGTCGACTTGCTGATTACCTCGTTGGGAGAGTCTGCCTCCACAAACTGCTCGTAGATCTGCTTGGCTTTGGCGGCCATCTTGTTTAAAGGGGTCTTTTTGTAGTCCTCGCAGGCGTTCCAGAACTCCATGTTTTCCTGACTGAACTCCGACTTCAGGAAGTCAGCGAACACCGTGCGACCATCTGAAAGACAGAGAGGAGAGACAGAGACAGAGCGTGAGCGAATGAGAAAGAGAAACAAAGAGAGACGTGGAAAAGTAGAGAGACCGAGACAGAGAGAAGGGTTCAGTCAACTCGCCGAGGGATGCAAGGGATACAAGGCATCAATCCAAACTGATGTTCCCTGTGTGGGATGTGTATGTGTCACACCACTCCCTGGGGGTCATGGTGGAAGCTGTGGAATGAGGAGGTCAAGGCTCTGGAGGTTCTCAAGAGGCCAGTGCTCCTACTCCTCAGTCCCTGCAGACTGACACTCTGGTGGCCATGCACACACACACACACACACAGAAACTCACACACACAGAGAGAGAGAGACACTCACTCATTCACACACCCACATGCACACACTAACACACACAGAGGCACTCAGTCCCACACACACACACACACGCACACACACGCGCACACACACACACACACAGCCCAGTGCACCAGTCCCTCAGTGGCCCCCCAGCTCTGCCTTGAGAAAACGTCCAGAGCATGAGAACGCGAGTCCAAACGTGTGTGTGTGTTCTAGCCAAGCCTTGAACACACCACCAGCCAAGTCACGCTCAGCCCCCACAGAAGGGGCCAGGGATATCTGGGGATGTTTACAGTAGTACGGGTACGTAACATGGAGTCAGGTGGCTGAGTGGTTAGGGATTCGGGCTAGTAATCAGAAGGTTACCGGTTCGATTCCCGGCTGTGCAAAATTACGTTGTGTCCTTGGGCAAGGCACTTCACCCTACTTGCCTCGGGGGGAATGTCCCTGTACTTACTGTAAGTCGCTCTGGATAAGAGCGTCTGCTAAATGACTAAATGTAAATGTAACATCGTCTCACCTTCACTGTTCATCACGTTGTTGAAGGACTCCCGCCACTTCTGGACTTTGGAGGGCCCAGGGACTCTGAAACCAGACACAAGAGGTCTTTTTATTTAGCTGTCACCCTCATAGAAAGGTGTTTTTGTTTGCTATCACAGCCCATTCGGGATTACGCAAGATGTGTTTGATTGCTTATTGAATTCCATTTCAACGGAACGGGCGCAACGTGCCGTGGACGTTTGAGCTTGTATCTTACCTGTGTGGAAACACCACGTAAATGTGTGATGTATTATTACTACGTGCTTGCAATACTTAACAGCTAAGATAATGAGTAACCAAACAAACACCCAAGTGAGTTTATTCTTGAAGCTTATTCATTTAGCTCCTTCATGTAGCCTAGTTCATGTGTGGTTTCAGCGTTCAGCGACATGAATCTCCATTTCTTGTCTAATTAGCTCGTAGCCTATCAGGAGAGCGCTCATTTGGAATAGGCAACTCCACGTGAATAGTGTCACTGCTGATTCCTTTGAGGCAAACTAGTCTGCAATGGGAAATAGTGCGAACGCAACACATTCGTTTCATGTAACAACAGCCACAAGGTAATCAGCTGGGAAAATGATGAACGATTAGATACGATGATTAAATAATCATTGACGATACATGACTTATGGATGGCTGCGTACTTTGTTCTATATGCTATGGTCTACGGTGAGGTTAGGACGGAACATTTCAATATTAAAATGACTAAAAAAATGACTAAATGTAATATACTTTCGAAACATTTCCAACATAGTCTGTCACCTTGTCTAGTGTGCTACGTTCCGCGCGCTACTGTAACGGTGAGCGGATGTGGGTGGGTGGGAGTGCGTGCGTGCGTGTGCGCGCTGGTGTGTACATGTTCTGCGCTCACCTGTCTCCCTCTACGCTCCTGTCCTTGACATTCTTGGAGTCCTGTAGCAGGTCTGGTTTCTGCAGCAGAAAGCCGATCTTGTGTTTTATGTCTCTGGCACTGGAGAGGAGTTCGACACGGTTAGAAAGCTGGATCAGTTAACATGTTTGTTTACCAACACCACTGAAGACAAGTATTGAACTTGAATTACTTTTCAACTTCAATACTTGAAGTATATTATATATAAGCATATATCTATATAATTATCATTTTTTGTATTGTTTTTTATTTTACAATAAATTGTTGGTTTAGCTCTGTACATTTTTCTGTGTGTATATTTAGTCACATTATACAATATACTAAACAAAGTATACAGTAGAGAACATTATTTTAATACTTTTTTAGGACTGTAACTTCCTAGCACAGCAACTGTCCGCAAAATTACACATCATACAGCGCATCTAAGACACTGAATACTTTGTCAATATTTGTCAACAGTGTCTGACAAATACACAAACTCCGAAACCCAAATACAAAAACCTCAACAAGAACCACAATAAGAGTCTTACCTCTTCAGACATGTTGCAGGAAGCGTTGCTAATCCCCTACACATGTTGAAGTCTCAGGTCCTGCTTGTGTGGTCAGACGGACGTGGTGATATCCACCGTGTGATAACAGCAGTGTCTAGAACCTCGGCCTCTTAGTCAACAAGCTGCTAGTCTCCTCCCTCAGCTCGAAATATATAAGCCACCGACTGAGGACTGGCCAATCACAGTGCTGCCTGCCAGGCTGGCTGTGTGTTTGCGTGTACGTGTGTGTGTGTTTGTGTGTACGTGTGTGTGTGTTTTCACCCAAGAAGAAAAGTAAGAGGAGTTAAGTACCTAACAAATGCTGTTTATCCCCCCGAAGGATCAACGGAGTTGTTCTCTCTCTTTCTCCCTCTAAACAGATTTGTCTCAATCATTTCATTGGATACACAAATCCTCACAATAGAAAATGAGATTTTAGCAGCATTGTGTTCATTTTGATTTCATTTCATTTGTTGACGGGATTTGAATGCTTCTTCAGGCGAGCACCGGCTGTCTGTACCTTTCGTTCGACATCTAATGATTCTAAACGGACGCTGATTCGCTTTTAGACGGCTTCAGATTGTTTGGCAGAAATAATAACGAAGTTAGATATTAAAATTCAAGTACCTGTGTTTCAGTCTCTCCAGCAGACTGTGATGGGTGAGTGATTCTAACCGACCTTCCGACCCTGCTCACCCTGCCTGCCCTGCCTCTCTACCTCCCCTGCTGCCCTGCCTTCCCCACTTCCCTGCCTCCCCTGCCTCTCTACCTCCCCTGCTGCCCTGCCTTCCCCACTTCCCTGCCTGCCCTGCCTCTCTACCTCCCCTGCTGCCCTGCCTTCCCCACTTCCCTGCCTGCCCTGCCTCTCTACCTCCCCTGCTGCCCTGCCTTCCCCACTTCCCTGCCTTCCCTGCCTCTGTCTTTGTCCCAGTGGGATTAGACACGTAAAAAGTCCTGAACTCGGCTCCTCCCACGAGGAGGTTTCAGAGAAGGTTCTAGAGGTACATAATCGGTTCGAGGGTAGCAACAGCTCCAGAGGAGATTTCATCTCTACCTCCATGGCCCTTGGCCAGCCTCTCCTTGTATTTCCTGCCCAGAGCCTGCCTCTACTCTCCAAACTTGGCTCTAGGTGGACATGGCAGACAGAAACCTTAGGTTTCCCAGCCAACACATGTAGGCACTTTAACTGAGATCGGACGCCAGGAGTTCTTGAGAGGAAAGAATGATGTGTGTGTAGCTGCTTTTGGCACAGCGTCATCTGATGACATCAGTCAGAGTTCATGTTTCAGCTCGAAGCAAAACACAGGATTTGCAATTACTGAAACATCTGCATGGGTGTGAATGTGTGTGCGTGTGTGTGTGCGCGTGTGTGTGGTAGCTGCAGAGAAAAGCAGAGCAAGAAACAGAACAACAAATCAGTGTGTGTCCTTGACGTCTGAATGCCTGCAGAGCGACAGGACAACGGAATCTTTATTGAACTCTACAAACATCTTACAGACTACGGGTGGATTTCCTCGTAATGGATCCAGATCCACATGAACAATCAAACCGGTGTGAGGCAGACTGGGCCAGCTCAGCTGAGCCTTGAGCTCACCACCCAAGCATGCTGGTGTGTGCACGTACACGCACGCAACATCACCGTGTGGTCTGAGGTTGATCAAAGTTGTAGGTTTTCAAATCAAAGATTAGGACTAATCTCATTTGATCCCCAAGGGAATGTTGCCATGGTTACACCGGATAGACAATACAGGGGATGGCTCTGTACAGTACAACCCTACAGGCAAGAAAGGCTAATCACACACACACACACACTCACCAACATTAGATTAGAAGGTTAACATGACACCGTATTACAAGTTCTGTCAATACCATTCTGGAACATGACTGCTCATCACTACAGGAGAGTGGGTGGAGCTAAGGGACAATTATAGCACCGTGGTTCCTGTGTAACAGAACCAGGGAGTAGAACACTGAGCTATACTCATCCCCACGCTGTACCACTGAGCTATACTCATCCCCACGCTGTACCACTGAGCTATACTCATCCCCACGCTGTACCACTGAGCTATACTCATCCCCACGCTGTACCACTGAGCTATACTCATCCCCACGCTGTACCACTGAGCTATACTCATCCCCACGCTGTACCACTGAGCTATACTCATCCCCACGCCGTATCACTGAGCTATACTCACCCCCACGCTGTACCACTGAGCTATACTCATCCCCACGCTGTACCACTGAGCTATACTCATCCCCACGCTGTATCACTGAGCTATACTCATTGCCTGTCTTTAATTTCTCCCCCCTGTGAACCCACCCTTCTTCCTCATCCATTTCTCCCTCAGACAATGAAGGGAGGGAGCATGTGTCTGTGGCGTGAGAGACATGGCAGCCAGTCGGGAAGTCGGATTGTTTCTAAGACTGTTGAGCTCTATAGGATATGTATTTATTGATTCGTGGGATTAGGTTAGACCGCTGGGATACTGCTGGGAGTAGCAAGGCCAGGAAGTCCGTCGTACCTTTACTTGCACTTCTTACAAACAGAAAATAAACTTCAAACTGAATGAGATTGAAAACGGTGCAGCAGGTCCTCTCTGTCAACACTGGGTGGACTTACAACTCAGTCTCACGTCCACAGAAAGTTCCAGGCTTTCACATGAGCGGATGGAGAGAGCTTGTGACAAACAAAGGCGGTTCTCACATCTCACCCCCACTGTGACACCAGAAACATTTGAAACTCAAACCGTGTTGACAGTCGTGTTGACAAAGCAGAGCGCCATCGCGGCTCATCCCCTGAGCTATGTTGTGGCCACAACACACGAGAGAGCTACGCGCAGGCTTTCCAGTACATTCTATTTTCAGCGAAATGGGAAATTGATCAGAGCGTGAGGAATCCCAGCAGATGCAGGGAGAAACCGGTGGGTGAAGAAATACATTGGAGTCCAAGGGTCGAGAGTGTGCGCGTGCTGTAGCTAACAGTTTCCTCAATACACCCAGGAGATAAGAGAACCACGTAAATAGAGTAGGGTTAGGCGGAACAGATCAAGAGTGCAAAGCCCCCCCCCTATCCCCCCCCCCCTCGCATATACACACACAGACACACACACACACCTGGAGAAACAAATGTATTGTTACATTTTAAATTTGAACATTTTAAACATTGTCAGGTGACCATGTCAGGTCAGAGTGGCCGTGTCTCAATAAGCGCCATGTCCTCTCTCTCCCCTCTCCTGTCTGGGCCCGTACAGATACTGTGGAGAGGCCACCCACTGATCTCTGACCTTCTAACCTGTCTCTACAAAGGAGCCTGGGGTTCAGACCTCCAGGGGCCTGAAGCCCAGAGTCTGGAGCTGGAGGAGCTAGGGGGGGGGGGGGCCTGATGGGCTAGGGGTCTAGGGGGGGGGGCTGGAGTTTGGGGGCCAGGGAGCTAAGGGGGCTGGAGGGCTGGAGCACCACCGGGTGCACCAGGGCTGAATGTGACCTGTCTCCAGCAGCCTGCCTCGCAGCTGCTCCGACATCATTACCCTTATCAGGAAGGACCTGGGACCTGGTTAACAGAGCCAGAGCAAGAGAGGAGGGGCGGAGGGGGGAGGGAGGGGCGAGAGGGAGAGAGGGGGACAGGAACCGCACGCAAAACCGAGAGAAGGTTGGAGAAAGGGAGGGAGGGCGGGAGGGGGAAGAGAGGGAGGAGATAGACAGAGAAAGAGGCAGAGAGAAGCGGAAAGAGAGAGAGAGAGATGGAGTCAGAGGGAGGGAGAGAGAGACAGAGAGAGGGCCAAAGGAAGGGAATCATTAAAAAAGAAAGATATAGACACTACAAGAGAGAAAGGGATGGTGCATGAAAAACGTAATGAACCCCTTTGTCAAGTGGAACACCGAGTTGAACCCTGAATGTCTAAGATGGCCCCGTCGAGACAGAATGCCTGTGAATCACCATCCAAGCTCATGTTTTAATGTGCAACCTATGTCACCACAGCCTTGCTGTAATGCTTCCAGACGTGTGGAATCGGATTAAAAGGTCTCTCTGCTCTCCATCTCTGCAGGAACATTCAGTCCAGGCCCGGAGCGATCGCTCCCGGACTTTCATCTTCAAACCAGAGACGCTCCAGAACCAGAAGCGCTCGTTCTTTCAGGTGAGCGACTGGCGCGTATCACAACAATGACGAGGCAACATCTGGTGCGAAGCGGGTTTTGTTCTTCGGGGGTCTTTCGTGAGTCTCGAAAGCGAAAACAAACACGCTTTCACCACCCTTCACCGATCGACCCCCGACATCAAGAGAGGAGGGCGAGGGGAGGGGGGGGAGGGGGAGGGGGAGGGGGGAGGGAACATGTGCTCCTTGTTTAGGGATCTCGTTCGTCGGGAGGCGAGGGATGTTGAGGGATCAGAGGGCTACGTGCCGCACAACACAGATGGATATCGGAGCAGATGGATATCAGACCAGATGGCGTTGAGTGACCACCTTCCACGCTTTGATCGGTGGTGTGGAGGCCTGGAGGCCTGGAGGCCTGGTGGGGCTGGGAGACTGGGGGGCTGGAGGGCTGGGAGGGTGGGGGGCTGGAGGGCTGGGGGGCTGGAGGGCTGGGAGACTGGGGGGCTGGAGGGCTGGGGGGCTGGGAGACTGGGGGGTTGGGAGACTGGGGGGTTGGGGGGCTGGGAGACTGGGGGTTGGGGGGCTGGGAGACTGGGGGTTGGGGGGCTGGGAGACTGGGGGGTTGGGGAGCTGGGGGGCTGGAGGACTGGGGGGCTGGAGGATTGGAAGACTGGGAGGGTGGCTGGAGGGCTGGGGGACTGGGGGCCTGGAGGACTGGAAGGGGATTCTGGGGTAATCTGAGGATGCATGACACATTTACTGGCAACCATTGTGTGTGTGTGTGTGTGTGTGTGTGTGTGTGTGTGTGTGTGTGTGTGTGTGTGTGTGTAAAGTGAGGCAGGAGTGGGGGGGGCATGTATATTTGTACGCCATTTTCAACGCGGAAAGTTCCGAAAGTTCCGAAAGTAGGGTCAGTAGGATGAATGCCATTGGTAATGAAGTGTGTCATTTGGTGTGCTAGACTGTTGTTACTTCAGTGGTCCCATCGACATGACTGTGTAGCCACATCCAACATGCCACGCAATCAGAAGCACGACAGGTCAACACACAACATACAACATACAACACACAACACAGAATCACAAGGAATATTCACAGAGGATCTTTTCTCTCTTTTTTTTTTTCTGACAAATCTCACAATTTGACAATAATAATAATGAATAATAAGGATAAAAAACCCTGAATATAATTCATCCAATTTCCAAGAGTTTGGGGCTGCACAAAATCAAAATCACCTTACATTCATCCTGGCTTTCTACCAGTTTCCTGCTTACAGAAAAGAGCTGCACTAAAATCAAAGCACTGGCTTAAAATCAAAGAGTGCCACTAACTCAAATGACCCTTGCAATAATTCACCTGAAAGGTTGGAAAACAAGCCACACCTTACGTAAGAGGCGCCCACGATTGTCTGCATAAAAATAAAATATGAGGCCGAATTAGTCTGGCCTGGTCAACGCTGTACTAAAACTGTGTATGTCTGTCTGTGTGTGTGTGTGTGTGTGTACTGTAATATCTTGTATTTATATACTGTTAGATCCAGTATTACGTTACTGTGGTGCAAAGCAAGAAAGATGTTTACTGTTTTGTGCCTTGGTCTACTTGGTGGTACAAAATAAAGGATTGTGGGTTGTGGTTCAGGATCGGGTTCCAAGCTCACCAGGAGTTCTGGATGGTTCCGGAAAAAGACATGAAAGAGAAGCCGTTCCACAGGATTGAGACTTACCCCGACCCCAACCCCGACCCCACAGGATTAGGACGCGACCAGAGCTCCACATCATCCTCTGGTGTGGTCCAGCCGTCATCCGAGGTGAGGGGGTCCGGGGGGCCTCGGGGGGCCTCGGGGTAGGAGAGGACTCTTCACCCCCCCCCCCCCCCCCCCTCGTCTCCCTGCTCTTTCTTGTTCGTCTCGAGGACATCTAGTCCCGACCCGGGTTGATTCATCCACTGGGGGATGATGTCAGGGCCCTCCCCTCCAGAGAGAGGCTATGTCATGTGATCTGAAGCGACAGCGTATGTCTCTTACTCAGTTTGAACAGCTTGACGCTGTGAATGAATACAAGCCTTCCTGTTTGGCGTCGTTCATCAAATGTATTATTCTGACGATTGAGTGTGCTTTCTGTGCGTCCGTTAGAAAGTGCTTTGTGTGCATCTGTTTAATATCGAATATATATATATACGATAGATTTATAAATCGTTGTTGGAGATTTTGTATCATTCATTGTTGGAGATTTCATCGATCGTTTGTTGAATATTTTGTAGAAGCATAGCGCCCTCTAGTGTTTTTTTCATTATACGGCAGCATCATCCCAGGTCGTCACATGATCCAGTGGTCTTCAACCCTGATTCAACACACCTGATTCAAATGATAAACGATTGACCCATTCATGCAGGGAAACATCTAGAACAAAGTTAAGACTTGGAAACAGCCTTGTGTCATTCAAGGCTATAGTCTTCCTTTCTCCTGTCTGACAACCTCCGGAAGAAAAGTACTCCTGATTTCCACGTGAACACAGCCACTCACAAGGAGCCAACACATTTGCGAAGAGTCCTGGGAACTCCGAAAAGAATGAAGGAAACCCATTTCTGCATTCTGGCATAGCTTGTTTATTTTCGTACATTTTGCATAGGGAAACATACTTCCTGTCATGAACTCATGAGCGTTTGCTAACAGCGATGGCTGAATACAGTCATTATGAAATACTGTCTAAGCTGAAGATCTCCCCCACACCAGGTCAAAATTATGTCCTCCAGTATCAGAATGATTGCAAACAATTAGCAGAGTACCGACTTTTGCTGATAATACACTCCTTTAAAACGGGGGGGAAAAACAAGCAATTTAAAGTGATTTGTTTATGGAATAAAAACATGTCTGTTTATTTTGAAAAGTTTCTTTTTTCGATTTTTCTTTTTACCCACTCTACTGTTTGAGGAGAGCACATAGGTGCATGCTCTGGTGTGAAGATTGTAGCAATGTCTTGTACTGCAAGCAAGCGATATACTGCGTTACTATGGTAATATCTGTATAATGACAAAAGTATAATTTGACAAAAACAAAAACAAAAAGATCCTAATAATTGAACACTGCATTTAGATGCGCTGACTTCTGAATCCTCCCCACCTCACCCCCTACAACAGCAACCGCGTGGAACAGGTGTCATGGCGTCGCTCGTCAGTACATCCACCCTTTCCCGCCCATTCCGGGGGCTTGAACCAGGGTGCTCTGACTCATGCTCGCACCATTCCTTAACCCCGCCTCAGCCAGCTACGCCACCGAAAAGCAAGGGTTGGCGCAGGAGGGCGGTGCTTTAAACCGGAGGACTTAAACCAATGACACGGTTGCATTTGCGGAGTTGACCACACAGAGACAGGGCCTGCCTGGGGTGAGCTGAGGAGAGCCAGTCGCTGGACAGAGGCAGGAACCAAGGTGAAGCAAAGCAGTTCAGGACCAAGACAAGAAAGAGGTCCTTCCTGGACATCTGCCTGATTCCCTCTTCCTGGTCTCCACCAGCCAATGAGTGTTCAGGAGGGCCGGCCGTACCACGCCTTCCATAACTGCACTTGGTTTGTATGGCTTCTCATCTCTGTACCTGTGTTAGGACGACTGCTATTGGCTCGTGGGTTCCCTGCTAGCTGTAAGGGCCGCTGCTATAGGCCTGTGAGGTACCTGGGCGTCTACTTAAGGTCTGGATTCATCCAGTGCAGTTCTGACAGCGGGACCCAGAACACGCAGCCGCGAGCACAGACACAAGCGCATACAAGGTCATTAGCCACAAAAAAAGAAAAGAAATCAAACTAACTTAGCAGTAAAATGACAGGCACTGCTTGTTGAAATCATTTTTGGTATCAGTATTCAGTTTTCACATATTATGAAAGTTTTGCTTTTGCTGGTTTGTTGAAAGTAGGACACAAAGAACCAAAGGAAGGGTGACCAAGTTAAAACACCATGTGCACTAAATGAGCTATGTGAACAGTCCAGAACGTAGCCTATTAATCCTGACAACTCGTAGACTTGTCATCTCATTGAGGGCGGGGCCTCGGGGTGGGGGTGTGGCCTCCACGCTGTGCTTAACGTATCTTTACCCAAAAAGGAGGGAGAAAGGAGAGCAGGAGGATAGAGGAGAGTCGAGGTCTCCAGTTTGCATAAATACACCACGTTCATTATTCAATTCAATACAACATGAACTTCAACACATTTAAAGGTCCACTGTCACGACATGCAAGCCTGCCAGGACACCAAAAGTATCTGTTTATGTTTTAAATTTTGCTTCCACACAATATTGTGGATTGTTCAAATACTCACATTTCTATCCTTTGAGCTGTAGAACAAGCACGTTCTTAATAGAGATCGGCCTTTGTAAAAACATTGAACTAGTATTATGTCTAGTGTCGTTATGACATCACATTGCTGCCTGTATTAGAATGACCTGGGACAATCAGAATCTGGGTCGTGTCATAAAATGTTATCAATTCGAAAACATTCAGTCATTTCTCGCGAGCGCCTCAGTGGACCTTTAAGACAACATATCGTACATCGAACTGGGCTTGATTCACAACGTGAGCATACAAGTGTGGTTCTCTCACACATGCATGAGCTGTCAACACACATTTCCCCCTCACTGCCTCCCTTATCCAGTCAGGCTAGGGGACCCTCTGTTTACGTCAGTGGTTGTGACTCAAATCCGCTGGACTTCAGATAGTAAAAAGTAAAAAAAAAAAAAAAACATGTTAGTGAGGGGGTCAGGAGGTGGGTTAGGAGTCAGGCTCTCTGATTGGCTGCCAGCGCAGAGCCACACAGCCACTGAGGGCAGGATCCACTCCCATCTGGGGAGGGAAGGAATGTGGATCTCTGGATCTCCCCTGGCGTGGTCTAACCTAGTATCTTCTGACCCTGCCTCAGAACTTCATGATGTGAACCCCCCCCCCACCCCACCTCCTCACAGCCCCCACCCTTCCACACGCACCCTAGCTCCTCCAACACACACACACCCACCCCACCCAACGTCCCCCCCTGCTGCCCCCCAAACACACTCACACCCTTTACGATCAGCAGCACTGAGCCAGTCTCTGGACCAGCCAGTCCCAGTCCCCCTCACCTCATCCAAACCAACACATCCACAGACCACAGCAAGGCCACACACCATGGACCTAACCTCATTTAACACACTCCTCCTACACACACACACACACACAACACACACCACATACTCTAACAATCAGACAGATGGAAACCCACTCCTCCCCCTCCTCCCACTCCAACAGCTGAGATGGATCGATCTTTCCATAAGTGCAGTTTGTCTCAATGACTGGTCCTCTAACTACAACGGCCCACAGCAGATCCTTCTAGAAGGAAGCCCAGAGAGACGTGGCTCTCAGCCAGACCGCCTGAGAGCAACAGGGACTCAAGCGGGGCGTACAGCAAAGACAGAGAGTGCTATCGTGACAAGATCCATGTCTCGGTTTTGTCCCTTCCTCCCTCTATCACTTTCTTTCTGTCTTTTTCTCCCTGCATCTCACCCACTCTCTCTCTCTCTCTCTATCTTTCTCTCTCTCCTCTATCTCTCTCTCTCTCTCTCGTTCGCTCTCATCAACTGTACATCACAAAGGTTCAGTTTTTGGCAATATTTCCACAGAAGCACGTCTTTTAAATACATTTCCTTAAAAACGGAACAGTGAAAAACAAGGTTTTCTAGTGCAAATACCCTGGTAGGGGGGGGGGGGGGGGGAGAGTTGACACCTTGAAGCTCACATGCAAATCGGCAAAACGCGCAACGGTTAGATGTAGAAGTATGGAGAGACAAAAAAAAGAGGAACAAAAATCAATGGACTTAATTGAACAGAATTGATTGGGCAAAGAGGCTGCAAATGCGTCTAGTGCCGTTTAGTTTGATAGCGAGGGAAGCTTGATTCGCCGTTGTCAAAGGTCAAAGTTCAACGTGTGACTGACCCCTCGTGTGAGGTCGGTCTCTTTTTCTAGAACAATCCTCTCGCACACGTCCCATGGAGCACCCACTATGTGGCTTGGCCACAGGCCAAATACAGGCAAAAACACCGTATTGGATACACACTCAAGAAAAAGGAAACATTTTATATACACTTAGTCTTTGACTGATATACTAAAAGTATTTATACACAGTTTCACTGTGTCCAAAGTGTAGCAATCTTAATACTATAATAATAACAATAACTATAAAACTTGGCGAGGGTACAAGAGACAGGTTTAGTGCATGCGCTAATATGAATGCATATTGATGTCATTCAAAATAAGTTGAACTCGAGCACGTGGCCACTTCAAAACCAATTGGTTTAACTGTACATTACATACTGTGAAACCGGAAGCCAAACTTAAATCAACACCATTCAGTACCAACTACATCCAATCATCAACCCCAGCCTGGTCATGTGACATTTCACCCCATCCGAGCACCAGCCTGGTCATGTGACATTTCACCCCATCCGAGCACCAGCCTGGTCATGTGATTATTTCACCCCATCAGAGCACCAGCCTGGTCATGTGACATTTCACCCCATCCGAGCACCAGCCTGGTCATGTGACATTTCACCCCATCCCAACATCGTGTGATAGCTTACCCACTGTTGCCAGTTAAAACCATAAAGAACGTAATTAAGAATATTTTTTTCGATTAATAATACTGTTGCTAACGAAAGGCAAGGCACATCTTGTGTTTTATAAAATACCGTGCAAGTACAAGTTAAGAAGAGAAAAGGAGTCCCCACAACTCCCTCTTTCACTTCCTGATGAGGAGTGGACGGAGCGATGCATGACGGAGGGGTGGAAGGGCGGAGGGGCTGACGGGTGGAGGGGTAGAAGGATGGAGGGACAGAGGGATGGAGGGAAGGAGGGAGGGAGGGATAGACGGATGGAGGGGATACAGGGACGGACGGAAGGATGGAGAGGTGGAATTCCGGGACAGCGATGAAAGGATAGAGGGGGGATAAGTAGTGGGGGGGGGGGACAGGGAGGAAGAGACAACACGATGAGCTCGGGATCAAGGGATGGGAGAGGAGGGGTGGAGGGGTGGAGGGAAGGCCGGACAGCGAGATGGAGGGATGGAGGTCCACCTGCAGTAAGAGAGAGATCATGCAGGTATCTCAGGTCTCTAGTGCCTGTCCGGTAGACCCAGCAGTGTAGATGGGCTGGGTCTAGAAAGCACCATGCATTATATACGCTTGTTGTGACTCTTCCAAGCGGCTCTGTCTCGAGAACTTTCCGGAATGAGCCAGAAGGGTTAGCACTGGGTATTGAGAAACGATGGAGAAAAAAAATCCCTACAAATGTTGACCATTGTTAGCAATATGTACACCCATATCTACAGTACCTCTCTACATGCTTGGATGGACAGGTCAGACTCCCACCAATCACAAGCCTGCGTTCATCCGCCAATCGCACGCCTGTGCTCAACCGCTATACACAATGCCTATAACCCCCCAAAAATCCCAACGCTCGTCATCAAATGCCTGTCATCATCCGCCAATCACCAATACCTCTCCCCATCCGCCAATCACACGCCAGGATACCTGTCCCCATCCACCAATCACACGCCAGGAGGAAGCTGAAAAGGAAGCCCCGTGGGGGAAGAGCACTGAGAGGAGGGGGAGTCCTTGAGCTGCGTGGCGTCGCTCTCTGATGACTCCAACCGAGGGGCCGACAGGAAGTAGAAGGAGAACAGTGACCCCCCCCCCCCCCCCTCGAATACACACATCAAATAAGAGAACCTCACCTGGCGCGTGCTGAAACACACGTTCACACATGCAAGTACACACACACGCACACACACACACACCGCAGGCTCGGATACATCGGTTACATCTTCCGCCTCAACAACAAACTGCCCCCCCCCCGCCGCCACCCCCCCATACCCACGCCCCGAGCTGCAAACTGACCGAAACTCATCCGTGATTGTCAGTAACTCCGTCCGTGTCCCGGAGAGAGAATCTCTCTCCGACCCCCTCGTTCTCTCGCTCTAACCTCTCCCTCTCCCTCTCCCTCTCTCCATCTCTCTCTCTCCATCTCTCTCTCCTGTACGTGTCTACCTTGTCGTCCGTCTCTCTCCATCCATCTCTCTTTCTTGTTGATTGGGGGGGGGGGGGGGGGGGGGGAGGAAAAAAGGATACTTAATTTGCATAAATGAGAAAGCAGCACCTGCAGATAGCGGGGGTGGGGGGGTGGGGGGGGGGGGTCATTGTCCGAGAGAGGTGTGGTGGGAGAGGGAGGCGGTGATGTGTGGCCTGATGGTCAATCTGGGGGGGGGGCCCCCCCCAGCCCTGAATAAGGGGGGTAGAGGGGGGGCGTTCTCTTCCAAGTCCTCGGCCTCTCTCTCTCTTTCGTCCTTCTTCCTTTCTTTCAGCCCTTCTCCACCTCCACCTCCCCCCCCCCCTCTCGTTCCGTCCTCCTCCCCCTCCGGACACCGTCGCCGGAGCAGCCGGATGTTGACACCAATGCGTGTGTTCACATACCCTCGACAGACGGGACCCACACACACAACGTTTATATACAGCTTCCTCAGGCTTGTCCCACTGTCTTTTTCCTTGGTTCCGGATAAAGTGTTTCATCAGCGTGCTTCTGCTCCGACCGGAGTCTAGTTTCCCAGGTACCAGGACTGCAACACAGAGGGGACACAACGTCAGACTCGGGGGGTCAGAGTTCATCGAGGGGGAAACGACGGAAACACTTAAGGGATTCAAGGGGAGTGTTTTGTCGTGTAGTTCAGTTCGATGGCCAGGAGGGGGAGACAGAGGTACAAGTAGGAAAACCCAGGATGTCCAAAAAATCCATGTACAACCAATGTACACACAAAAGGCCAAAAACAAAACCACAAACAAACAGACAAAAACAAAACACAGAAACGTACGCGTGGTTAGAGTGAGGGCAGAAACAAAACACAGAAAACCAACACCAGAAACAAAAACAATACACACAACGAACGGCAACGCCGTGCCGCGAACAGAAGACTGTGAGAGGGCATACGCGTCTTCCACCACGACAAAACGACACCCCACAACACACACATCGACCACAGGCAATGCAACCAACGCGTACAACACAACCCAAACATTTCAACATATCCCAGCTAGGTAATGTTGTTACGGAAAAAATCGAATGTGCCCACATGACAGAGGAAGCAAAAACATTTGATCAAAACTAAACCTACCTTACTAAACTTCTCCATGTAATTGCATTTGCACTAAACCTTCCACTCCCAGACTTACCTCCAGCATATCTTTTTTCGCCCCCCTCCCCTCTTCCAACCATCTCCTGTCACATGGAATTAAAACTATACAAAACTAAACTACAAAATCAATGGATCCTTTATAGCATAGTTATTGTTACTTTCCGCTTTCCTTTCTTTTTTTTTCTTCCCTTAGGCCCCCCGGACTCCACTCTTTTTCCTCTTCCAGTGACCCGTAAGGTCTTTCTCCCAAGCCCAGGGGGGGTGGAAAGAG